>OZ024787.1:12057063-12157343 GCA_964017065.1 Haliclona indistincta | reverse complement strand
CTCGTTTCCCTGCAGCAATGACATCTTCAGACAGCAATGCACTTGATTTACAGTCAGCTTCCTCTGAATATGTCATTGCTGCAGGGGAACGAGTGTTGGTCAGCATTTACAATGGGAATAAACGGGGAAGACCTCGATTCCCTATGCTACAAGCAGTTCTGTCATAAAATAGCTACCAAAAGTTGCAGACTTTACCACCCACATCAGCGGCAGAGAAATATCACAGCCTCTGTATATACCTTCAGATACAGCAGTGGAAAGGCACCACAGATGTTCTTCTCCAGTAGAGGAAAGAAAGCGAAGAAACCCAATATTCACTGACTTGCCTCCAGCACCAGAAGAACTACTACGCATGTAATCAGGTTTTAACTGCCAGACTGATTGTAGCAGCATGAGGTGTACTTGTAAAATGCATTATATAATGTTTTCTCCTGCATGTGGCAACAGCAAGGGATCTGGTTGCACAAACTCAGACCAGATGGAGTACGATGACGAAGTTAATGATGACGGTGAAGATATAGTATGGATTAAACAGATCTACAGAGAACATTATTGTCGTGAATTCAAGATTTCCGCGACTTAGATCGATAAAATTCCATACAATTAACACAACTCAAGACAAATCAAGATACGAAAACTCATAAACAGACCAATCAGAGATACAAAACTAACAGACACACCAAGATACAATAACACAAAACTACACAACTAACCAACACCTACTTAGTACACACATACGTCCTACCACAAGTTAGACAAAGGACATTATCACAATTATACATGTATTGTTTCAATAATTAGCTTTTCATTCAATCTTTTGAATGTTTAAAAAGTTCTAGTTATAAAAAACGGAATTTTATAGACTATGTCAAAATACTCAACTCATGCATGAATAATTATTAATAATAATGTTGGTTCAATATCATACAATTTTGATACTTCCCCTCATGGGATTCCTTAGGACTTTTAGTATGTTATATTATAGACAGGCGTGTGTCCAGGAATGAAGAGAGACAGGTGCGTGTGCAAAGCGCGCTAGCAAAATCTAATTAATATTCATATTATTCGTTAAAATGTCACTATTATGATGGCGCACTGGATTTGTTCCCCGCTGAAAACATACCTTAGAATGGGATGTTGGCAGCTGTTAAGTTCGTTGTAATATCATGGCGCACTGGATTTGAAAACATACCTTAGAATGTTGTTAAGTTCATTGTAATAACAGTTATGATATATTTATAGCCACAGCATGCAGAGCCACTTTGTACTTTAATGCAATGAATATAATTTAAAACTCAATGCTGAATGTGCTAGAGCACGCTGAGCCCTATCGTGGACAAGCGCCTGATAGAGGACATTTTTCTGTGTAGGAAACAGTTGAAAATGTTTGTGTTGCAATTTGTCTGAGGTTGACCCATTTTTTCCATAAATTGCCTGTACTATAACATGTGTGGTATAAGTTACACTAGCTTACTTGCATCCACTATTCTTAGAAACAGAAACGCCACCGATACAGGGAGTAGCCATCTAACGGTTAGTAGCAAACCCATGCTTGGCTGCGCTGGCGAACTGTAGACACTTAGCTCTTACTGGGTAGAGAACGAGGCAGTCTATCGGCCAAACGTCAAGTCACGTTTTTTCGTGACGTCATTTGTTTGCATGGCACAATGGCGCTCCAAAGCGGTGATGTGGAATAATAATGGTAAACGGCTGACATGTGCATGGTACCGGCCTCCATTAGGTATCCTCCTAACGAATCAAGATCCTAACTGTCTGTTACTGCAGCGCTACTCACTGCTAAACTAGCTGTAGCAAGTCAGTATTTACGATGAAGTGGAGATATACTGTATAGGGATTCTCACATCGCTGTAAGGAATATGTGCATTCTCATGTTGTACTAATTAGTCATCAATAAGTTCTATCTACTCAACTAGATATTCTATGTAAGTAGCAACACTAGATGAGTAACTCAGATCATAACAAACACATAACCCTGGCGCATACTGCGTGGCACAGGTACTGAATAAAATTATGCAGTCAATGAGTATGAAGATACCTATTATAGTGCTACACATAACTATACAGACACAACAAAACAAAATAAAACTATGTACGGCTAGATGATTCAGTATCAGTAATACAATCCATATACATCAGTTGCCTGTGGAACTGGAGAATTCAATGCTACACCATTCTGCTGCTGAGCTGATGAATGCCGCAAACCAACGTCTGCATAAGAATATTCAGCATTCCTGCAGGAAATTACCAACATTATATTAATTGCTAGCCAAAAATTATTTTGTACTATAACATTTAAATGTACTTTCTAATTTACCAGACCTATAGGCTGCATATTACTTATTTGTGGTCTACATAACTTACTTATCCATTTCGACTCCTGCATGTCTGGAAGCATCATAACACTCATTTTGCTGTAATTGTATTTGATGATCTGACTGCTGTACTTGCACATGAGTGCAATATGCTTTGTTATGTTGTAAATCTATAGCATCTTGTTTTTGATCAACTTCATATCTGCATGTAGATAAAATAATTGTTGTTATTCATGTGTAATAAATCATGCTGAACTTACTGTGGCGGCTTGTCAGTGTTATTGCAGGAAACATAACACTCATTTAGCTGTATTTGTATTTGATGATTCGACTGCTGTACTGGCAAATGAGTGCAATATGCTTCGTTATGTTGTAATTCTATAGAATCTTGTTTTTGATCGACTTCAAATCTGTATGTACACATGTACATATAGATAAAAATTATTGATATATAATAAATCATGCTGAACATACTGTGGCGACTTGTCATTGTTATTGTATGAAGCACAACACTCATTTTGCTGTAGTTCTACCTCTGCACATTTTGATTGCTTAGTAGTGCGAGAGCTGTTGTAAGTCTTTCTTCGACAGACAATCAATAATAGTATACTGACTGTGATGATTGCTATGGTAATGAATAAAATTAACAAAACTGGAACAGCAGTGAAAAGAATGATATCTTGCTCCATTAAAGTAGGACTAGACAGGATAGTAGAAGTAGCAAGCACTCTGCTAGTGCTGGTTGTGGCAGTTGCCTGAAGCAGCCATGTGGATGATGCTGTGTCTTGGTGGATTACAGCTGTTGAATGAATGTTAGATGGTGTTGGAAAACTTGAAATGATAGTAACATAACTCGATGTCAGTTTTGTCACTGTTGAAATCACAGCAGTAGTCACAACATTTGTGGTATCACAGCAATGTTGTGATGTCATCAATGATGATGTTAGTACCAAAGATGATGTAATAGCTACAGTACAAATTTTGTAAGGTGATGTGGCTGACATAATTATTACAACTACACAATGTAAAGCAACCAGTATATACAACCTTAGTAGCCATGTAAAGGAATGCTACATGCACTATTATCAATATAAATATTATATACCTGTACTGATCTCCACAGTCACTAGTGGGTAGTCATATTGATTGTCAGGAGTATCAAGAGTCACAGTAGAAAGTGCACTGTTGCCTTCCTCATAGTTCACAGGACCATCACGTTCCTGATAGTACACAACTAATGCACTGTCTCCTCTTCGTGGTTGGTACACTCCCAGTATGTCTCCCTCCTGGAACTCCAGTGGTGAGCTGAGAATGTACTCAGCAACATTACCAGAAATTGTGTTAGAAAGAAGTAGACTGAAACCTGCTTTGGTGTAGCTAGTTCCACCAGTATTCCGCCATATTTGAAGCTCAGGCAATGAATCATCATTCTCTGCTTCAGCTCCTACTATCCATTTGGTGATGAACCCATTACAGGTGAAGGTGATGTCTGGAAAGAGTCGCTGTTGCCTGTCTCTTCTCCTCACATCATTGATATTGAGGTCCAGTGCACCTTGTCTCAGAACAGAACGACTAGGAAAGCTACCATTACAGGGTGAATCTACAAGAGTACAAAAATTTATTATTTAAAATTACATTGTCAGGATCAAAGTTGTGTTCTAACCTGTGATAGGAGAAATGAGTATTCGTTCATTACTGACAGATGTGAGTTCAAGCAAGTCAACAATTGTTGGTAAAGTTATATTGATCCTGGCTCGATAAGTAGTTGATGTGTTAGAATCATAGTACACTCTCACTACACTATCACGTCGGTCTGGTTGGTACACTCCCAGCACATCTCTACTCTGGAATGATATGGGAGTGGTCAGGTTATACTGGAGCACTCCATCAGGACTGAAGTCTCCTGGAGTCAGTCTGATCTCTTCACTGGCTTGTCTGGTGTATGCATTACCACTATTATTTCTCCATAGCTGTATCTCGGGAAAAGCGTTTCTAAAGCTAGTAGTCAATCTGGCAGCTCCCACTAGAAGAAGACCGGTCATGGTTCCACTGCACCTGAAACTCTCCTCAGGAAGTAGTCTGAACTCATCATCCAGACCATCTCCACCTGCAATTCCTCCAGAAATCTTCTCTGCTCTTCTTCTGAGCAGATCAAGCTCCATAAACCCATTGGTACAGCCAATAACAACTTCAGTATCTAACTTCAGTATCTAACTTCAGTTTTTACAAAATCATGATTACTCACCGTAGATGAGAACACACAACAGAAAGACAATTGTATTGACCATTGTACATGCATATAGCTGCGCAGTACTTTGTAGAGAGTCGGCGGCCGGAGCGGGCCGGGGGCGGTGGGTTCCGTCAGTGTCGGCGAAGGATGAGCAAGACGGTAAGCCTGGCGGAGTACTTGATTTGTGCGCTATCTGTCAGCAAAGTTTGAGTATTCGGTGACGACTGTCAGGAGGAAGCACTCACGGTTAACGATGCAACTAGAAAATAATTGTTGCAATTTGGTACACGGGGTAAATCCGGATACCTAATAAACTAGGGTCCGCAATAAAAAAATCGACTGTCACAGATTCAGCGGGATGGCGACTCAGTGTGTAGAGTTGCTTGGTACGGACATAGAAAGGATAGACAGAGAAGCGCCAAGTCTTTCCTTTTTGCAGGAAAAAATAAAACGCTAAAAAATTAGGGGTGGAGCCTACGAATTGCTTATAAACTATTTTTATTTGAGTTATATTCGATGAACGTGGTACAGTTTTGTTGTCAAGAATGCACAGCACCGTGCTGTCATGATTTCGAGGTCACAACAGCTCCTCTGCATCGGTGTAATTTGGAAGTGGGCGGGGTCTCCGTGACGCCACAATAATAGTTTTTGGTCTCTAGCGCTATTTGTACATCGTCCAATAGCAAGCCTCATGCACTTCTTGTCTAAGTAGGGTAGCAATGTAATTGCACACAAAGTTTCATCAAGTTCATTTGCTTCCTTCCGCCGAATCCAAGAAAAATTTTGAATTTGGTGGAAGGAAGCAAATTAACTTGATGAAACTTTGTGTGCAATTACATTGCTACCCTACTTAGACAAGAAGTGCATGAGGGTTGCTATTGGACGATGTACAAATAGCGCTAGAGACCAAAAACTATTATTGTGGCGTCACGGAGACCCCGCCCACTTCCAAATTACACCGATGCAGAGGAGCTGTTGCGACCTCGAAATCATGACAGCACGATGCTGTGCATTCTTGACAGCAAAACTTTACCGCGTGCATCGAATGTAGCTCGAATAAAAAAAGTTTATAGGCAGTTCGTAGGCTCCACCCCTAATTTTTAGCGTTTTATTTTTTCCTACAAAAAGGAAAGACTTGGTGCTTCTCTGTCTATCAGTTCTATGTCGGTACCAAGCAACTCTACACACTGAGTCGCCATCCCGCTGAATCTGTGACAATCATTGCGGACCCTAAATAAACACACTGGCCTCGCCCGGCCGCCGGTCAAAAAGCATCTTAGCGACGGTCGAATTTAAGTCAAGTCTACAACTCATGTTAGAGCGGTTTCTCTTGTATTGATGCTCGACGAGACTACTAAAAGAATTCATAATACAACTTGAGGCTGGTGCCGGTATTTTCTGACCGTCACTCGACTTCTGTCATTGCAGAAGGGCCAGCGACTGCAGTACTTGAAGCTATTCTTATTATAGCTACATCAAGCTATCATAGAGTAATAAATATAATACGACGAATCATTAATTTTGCTCTACGTTGATAGCGAAAATTCGAGTCAATATCTTGGGTATCGACGAATTCGCTTTTCTTTTGGCACCTCGTGTCCGGAAATACCCCCACCTCACATACATAAGCCTGCACGTGCTCACGTGCACATCAACTTACCATAAATCAACTTAATAAAATTAATCACTGTGTCGCAAATTCAAGAATGTTTTCACACCAGGTATACATGCATGGCTTTCTTTGTTTGATCAATTAATCATAGTACGCACAATCTATAATCATGGCATGCATCTTCAACAATCACTTCTCGGCTTGTTTTTCTCTTAATAATATTTTCTATTCATACAATATTTGCATGGACTCATTCTGTCTTTACTGTGAATATGAATTTGTATGGTGATGTCAGCTTCCAAAACGTAACAGCTAAACAGCTAGTCATCAGATGACTAAATCTAGCATTTTGTGCACCTTTGGGAGTTGGAGTATTGTTCTTTTACGTAAAATCCGAACCAATTAAGCACACTGTGCAAATCGGGTTCCCAGCTGGCTCGCAGTCTAGTTGAGAGCTTCGGTTTAACTGCTGCTGCTGCTTTGCTGAGAAAGTTTATTTAGAAGTGTCATACATGTAGCACTCATGATCATTTTGTTGTATTATAGTGCAAGTTTTGAGTGCTAGGTAATGTGAGAGCTCTTGTAGCCCTTTTTCGACAGACAATGACAAATTACGGAATATATAAAATTTATAAAATTAAAACAAATGAGAGGAATGGCAGCGAAAACAATATTATCTTGTGATGATGACATGACTAAGGGACTACATGTAGCTGGAAGAACATGGTTGGATAGATGATCTTTCATTTAAGCTGGTATGGGTGGTAGGCCAGGGTGGTGATGATAAGGATAAATTTTGTCAAAATTAATTTTATTGTTGTCATAACATATCGACATTCTAAAATCACTAACAACATGAAAGTAAATGTAGCTAGATAATTATTATAACAGCATAATTATTTCACTGATCCATGATTGTGTGAATGTGTTTGCAATGCAATGCATGCAAATACACAATGAAATTATTTCCAATGCTGCATGATCATTGATGCACAATAGCAAAAACATGCTACAGAGTATGCCGTCTACTCATGACAACTAGAACTTCTTTGTAAGTAGCAACATTAAATGAGTAACTCAGTCATAATTAATGAGTTTGAAGATAACTAGTACTACATGTAACTAGGCACCGAAGGTGCTTATGCCTCGGTGGAATGTTATGCATACATGCCTGTCTGACTAAATACACTGAACAAGCAGTAATGAAAGTCTGCTGTTGAAAGTCTGAATTATTAAAAATCACTTACACAGTAAACTGCAGATATTATACATTTCTGTACAGCTATCACAATGCAGTATAGTGGTGCAATCAGAAGCCAATCAGTGCTGACCACTAATTCAATTGGGCGTGTCTACAATGTTCAGTACAGCCCATGCATACTGCATGAACACGAGCGAGATAGCTTCCATAGCTTGCTTACACAATTACTCTGGACCTGCGCTGTTATCCTGTCTAACCTATCAGCTTCTAGGTAGTCAACTGTGGACAAGTTTGCCTTTGAAGAACTCCAGATCGCCAGCACAGCCATGATCAATCGCGAGTAAGCAAATTGCGCCATAACTCACGAACTAAGCTTCGTATAAAGTTTTCACATGTTCTAGAGCGAGATAATACCGTGTACTACTTGCATTGTTAGTTTCAGAGCTTAACTTTCAGCGTGAGCTACAAAACTGAACCAGCCGTGAGCAATTCACGCGGTAACTTACGCACTAAGCTTTAAAATCAAACTTCTGAAAATTCAAATCCGAGCAAGTATCGATTTCTACCCGTGTTGCTTGTTTCAGCGATTAGTTCTCAGCGAGCTACGAGAAATCGTTGCGACAGACTGACAGAATGAACTAGGCACCAAAGGTGCTGATGCCTCGGTGGAGCACACAGAGGGACAACCGACAATAAACTATACAATTAAGCAACAGCTCAATTCCTGTACAGCAATTCCACAAACACAGCAACTGCAGCTGATGCATGTATACAGGATTTCTGTACAGCAGTCACAATGCAGTGCTTTAGTTATGCAATCAGAAGCCAATCAGTGCTCAGTGACCATAATTCAACTGGGCGTGTCTACAATGTTCAGTACAGCCCATGCATACTGAACACGAGCGCGAGATAGCTTCCATAGCTTGCTTACACAATTTCTCGGGACCTGCGCTGATATCCTGTAGTGAAATTCTACTTCTAGGCAGTCAACTGTGGATAGCTTTGCCTTTGAAGAACTCCAGATCGCCAGCACAGCCATGATCAATCGCGAGTGAGCAAATTGCGCCATAACTCACGAACTAAGCTTCGTATAAAGATTTCACATGATCGAAAGCGAGATATTACCGTGTTCTACTTGCATTGCTAGTTTCATGGCTTAACTTTCAGCGCGCGGTACAAAACCGAACCAGGTGACGCTGTAACTCGATCACGAACAGAGCCTTAGAACCAAAATCTTTACAATTCATTTTCAAGCAAATATCGACTTTAGCTTGTGTTGCAAGTTTCAGAGGTTAGTTTTTAGCGAGCGACGAGAAATCGTTGCGACAGACAGAATGAAGCACCAAAGGTGCAGATGCCTCGGTGCAGTACAATGTAGCATGTATGGCATTCAATTAGCAGATGCATAATTATGACAGCACGTATATATGCATTCAGTAGATCCACGGAAGGATCAAAACAGTAACATGAAAGCATGCAATGTAAGCTGCAGTAGAAACAAGTTAAAGTATACTGCAACAAGACTACTGCACTCATTGCTATGAGAATACTGCTACAAATATCAACAAACACAACTATCCACCATTCTACAAACACAGCAACTTCAGATGCATCAGGAGCCATCCATCGCGGGGTTAGCATAACTCTACAACAAAGCTTCATATACAACTTTCACATGTTCAAAAGCGAGATAATATCATGTTCTACTTGCATTGCAGATGCATGTATACAGGAATTCTGTACAGCAATCACAATGCAGTGCTTTAGTTAAGCCATCAGAAGCCAATCAGTGCTAACCACAATTCAACTGGGCGTGTCTACAATGTTCATTACAGCACACGCATACCACGAGCGAGATAGCTTCCATAGCTTGCTTACACGACTTCTCTGGACCTGCGCTGCTATCCTGTAGTACAATTCTAACCTATCAGCTTCTAGGCAGTCAAGTGTGGACAGCTTTGCCTTTGGAGAAGTTCAGATCGCCAGCAACGGCAAACAAACTAAGCAAACGGCGCCATAACTCTAGAACAAAGCTTTGCATCAAACTTTCGCTAATACACAACCGAGATAATGTCGAGTTATACCTGCATTGCAAGTTTCAGAGCTCACCGTTCAGCGTGCGCCGCAAAAATGGTGCAACAGACAGACTGACAGAATGACAGAACGACAGACAACGCGATTACAGTATGCCTCGTGGCTCCGCCCACCGAGGCATAATGAAGCACCTAAGGTGCAGATGCCTCGGTTGAACGACACTATCCACAAAAACAATTATCCACCGTTCCTCAAACACAGCAACTGCAGATGCATGTATGCAGGATTTCTGTACAGCAATCGCACTGCAGTGCTTTTGTAATACAAACAGAAGCCAATCAATGTTAACCACAATTCAACTGGGCGTGTCTACAGTGTTTAGCACAGCACACGAGCGAGATAGCTTCCATAGCTTGCTTACACGATTTCTCTGGACCTGCACTGCTATCCTGTGGCAAAATTCTAACCTATCAGCTTCCAGGCAGTCAACTGTGGGCAGCTTTGCCTTTGGAGAAGTCCTGATTGCCAGCAACGGTAAACAAAGTAAGCAAACCGCGCCATAACTCTAGAACAAAGCTTTGCATCGAACTTTCGCTAATACACAACCGAGATAATGTCGAGTTATACCTGCATTGCAAGTTTGAGAGCTCACCGTTCAGCGTGCGCCGCAAAAATGGTGTAACAGACAGACAGAATGACAGAATGACAGACAACGCGATTACAGTATGCCTCGTGGCTCCGCCCACCGAGGCATAATGACTGACACCACGATTACTGTATGCCTCGTGGCTCCGCCCACCGAGGCATAATGAATGAATGAATGACAGAATGACAACACGACTACTGTATGCCCCGTGGCTCCGCCCACCGAGGCATAACTACATGTATACAGACACTTAATTAAGACTAGAGTTCCAATGAACACATACCCGTGCGCTGAGCTAAGAGCTAAACACGACTACTCCAGCATTACTAAAGCACTCACGTTACAGCTAGTCCATAGACAGCTGCAGATAAATATTGATGATATAGCAAAGCTACCATAATGCACTAACCGTGTTCTGAGCTAAAGAGCTAAACACGACTACTCCAGCATTACCGTGTGCAACACTCACTGCGTTACAGCTAGTCCATAGACAGCTCCAGATGAATATTGATGATAGCATATATAGCTACCATACATGCACTAACAGGTGATTGGCTCTGGCGTAAGGGTACATGTGAGACTGAGTGAGGACATCGATATGGATAGGGTGACACACCCACAATACCGTAAAATGCTCTTACAAGGACACGTAGCTTTAGAAAGCCATAGATTAGCCGCTCGAGCAAGGCTTGCCAGCACAGAAAACGTCTTCATAGGACTATAGATTCAGTGAAGAAGCTGCAAAGTGCACTTTTGTGGCGAATTTCGAGCGGTGAGACGTAAACAAGCGTGTTTTTTGTCCACACACACACACACGCACGCACGCACGCACGCACGCACACACACACACACACACACACACACACGCACATACAGTGGCGTATCTAGGATTTGGCAGAAAAGGGTGCTGAATATGAGCGCGCGAAGCGCTCCCGAAAATTTTGCTAATTAATTATTCATGATCAATTAATTTTCGCTTATTTTGCGTGTAATTGGTACAGCGTGCGTTATTTAGAACTGTACGGCACTCGATCATCATGGACTCTTCGATGAAGCTATAGAGCTTAGAGCCTGAGGTTAGGTTAGCCAGTAGCCTGCTACTTTATGAATATTAATAATTCTAGTTTAACGGGGGTGCTGGAGCACCCTGAGCACCCCCTAGATACGCCACTGCGCACATATATAGACGGACACAAACGCATAACCCTAGCGCATGCTGCGCACGGATAACAACATATTGCACAATATATTATGATTGATAACTATACGGCTAGATAATTCAGTATTAGGGTAGTGCCCTCCCTAAATAGGGTTGAACGGAAAAACAAGATGGCGGCTACATACAATGTATTAGCGTTCAAACGCTGATATTATTTTTGCCTGGTGATGAATTTTATACGTCCAAAGACAGATCTGCTCTCTGGCGTTGCCCTGTCTTACAGTAGCAAGGAGATCGCTCAAAATTGTTACTAAAGTGACGAACCTGGAAACGGTGAAAATCGAGTTTCGTCATCTTCCTTTTTTTCTTCTTATTCTTATTCTTCTTCTACTTTTTTCTCTTCAGCGCGCCTAACGCCTTTACGCGAGTAGTGCCGAGATCAAAACACCCACGAACAGTCGCGAAATTCTCCCTTTTGAACTTTGTTTTTAGCGAAACGGCGATATAAATTCCGCGATTTCTCGATAGTGATCCATTGTCAGCTAAGTGTTAGACGCCATTATTGTGATTGAGCAATACGCACGTGACCAAGCAGTGGTTAGCGCACGTGACCAAGCACTAGCTTGAGTATCGCCGCACGTCGTATGGATCACAGAGAACACATATTTGTCTGGAGTCTTCGAAGAACAATAAGCTCGTATAGGATCACCATTCTGCGCTTGCCAGATAATTATAACCGCCGTACAGGTCTACAACTTGAACTAGTGTGGGCGCGGGGCTCGTATGCACTGCATGCATGCATGCGTAGGCGAGCTGAAATGTACTTATTTTTAGTAACAAGTTTAAAATTAAAGAAAAGCCATCAACCACAAACCAATGGTGGAAAAAAAGACGGCTCAGTACGTGCATGATAATGAACTGCACTTCACTGAAAAATAAAAAAATGACACAAACAAGAAAATTAAAAAGATTTCTATCGAAATCAAAGGTTTTGATATCTACCACTGGTCCACAATGAAAACTAACAAGGAACAAGCATGGAATGGTAATACGATTGACTTGCTAACAGACCATAGATCTCTACATTAGTGGCTGTACATAAGATGTCACAAGCTGAATGCACGTCAACAGCAACTAGCTGAACTAGCTATAGCCAACCACACAGCAGCCACTGATGTAGCTATCTATGGTCTGTTAGCAAGTCAATCGTGTTACCATTCCATGCTTGTTCCTTGTTAGTTTTCATTGTGGATCATGGCCAGTGATAGATTTCAAAACCCTACATCCTTTTGATTTCGATAGAAATCTTTTTAATTTTTCAGTAGTACAATCCATCATCATTCTCAGTTGCCCGTGGAACCTGAGGATTCAATGTTACACTATTCTGCTGCTGAGCTGATGAATGCCGCAAACCAACGTCTGCATATGAATATTCATTCCTGCTGGAATTAGGCAACATCATAATAATTTTTAGCCTATAGGCCAATATTTGCTACTGCATAACATTTAAAATGTACTTCCAGACCTTGGGTGCAAATGTTTTTTACAATAGCATGGGCTTTTTGTACTACTCAATTGTAGTCTACAAATTCAACTTATACTTATCCATTTCAGCTCCTACAGGTCTGGAAGCAGCATCATAGCACTCACTTAATTTGCTGTAATTGTATTTGATGATTTGACTGCTGTACATGCAAATGAGTGCAATATGCTTCGCTATGTTGTAAATCTATAGCATCTTGTTTTTGATCGACTTCTAATCTGCATGTAGATTGTTGTAATTCATGTGTAATAAATCATGCTGAACATACTGTGGCGGCTTGTCATTGTTATTGCAGGAAGCATAACACTCATTTTGCTGTAGTTCTATCTCTGCATATTTTGATTGCTTAGTAGTGTGAGAGCTGTTGCAAGTCTTTCTTCGACAGACAACTAACAATAGTATATTGATTGTGAGCATTGTTATGGTAATGAATATAATTAACAAAACTAGAACAGCAGTGAAAAGAATGATATTTTGCTCCACTGATGTAGGACTAGAAGGGATAGTACAAGTAGCAATCACTCTGCTAGTGCTGGTTGTGGCAGTCGCCTGAATCGAAGCAGCCATGTACGTAGATGATGCTGTGCCTTGTTGGATTACAGCTGTTGAATAAAAATAATATTAGATGGTGTTGGAAAACTTGAAATTGTAGCAGCATTAACTCGATGTCATTTTTGTCACAGTTGAAATCACAGTAGTAGTCACAACATTTGTGGTATCACAGCAATGTTGTGATGTCATCAATGATGATGTTAGTACCAAAGATGATGTACCAGCTACAGTACAAAATATATAGATGATGTGGCTGACATAATAATATTATTGCAACTAAAGCTACCATAAGTATACAGCCTTAGTAGCCATGCACAGAATGCTATACTATCATCAATATGAATGTACCTGTACTGATCTCCACAGTCACTAGTGGGTAGTCATACTGATTGTCAGGACTACCAAGAGTCACAGTAGAAAGTGCACTGTTGCCTTCTCGATAGTTCACAGGACCATCACGTTCCTGATAGTACACAACTAATGCACTGTCATCTCTTCGTGGTTGGTACACTCCCAGTATGTCTCCCTCCTGGAACTCCAGTGGTGTGTTGAGAGTGTACTCAGCAACATTACCAGTAAGTGTGTTAGAAGGAAGTAGACTGAACCCTGCTTTGGTGTAACTGGTTCCCCCAGTATTCCGCCATATTTGCAGCTCAGACAATAAATCATCATTCTCTGCTTCAGCTCCTATTATCCACTTGGTGATGAAGCCATTACAGGTGAAAGTGATGTCTGGAAAGAGACACTGTTGATTATTTCTTCTCGTCACATCATTAATATTGAGGTCCAGTGCACCTTGCTTCAGAGCAGAACGACTTGGAAAACTACTAGAGCAGTTGGGTGAGTCTGTGATTGATACGAGGACAACAAGGCAACGCTGATTGATCATGCAGTAATGCTAACCTGACATAGGTGATATAAGAACTAGCTCATCATATTTTTCTGAGAGATCATCTAAGTCTATTGTTGATGGGGCATTGTTACCAAGTTCATAAGAAGTAGAATTTGCTGATCTGTAGTACACTCTCACTATACTATCATCCTTAGCTGGTTGATACACTCCCAACTTATCTCCACTTTGGAACGACATAGGCATGGACAGGTTATACTGGAGCACTCCATCAGGACTGAATACTCCTGCAATCAGTTGCATCACTTCACTGGCTTGCCTGGTGTACGTGTTACCAACAGTATTTCTCCATAACTGTATCTCAGGATACATGTTTCTTCCTCCACCAGTTCTAACAGCACCCACTAGGTGAAGACCAGTCATGGTTCCACTGCAGCTGAAGCTCTCAACAAGCAATCTGAACTTGTCGTCCAGACTATTGTCGCTTATGCCTCCAAATGGAATCTTCTCAGCTCTTCTCCTGAGCAGATCTAACTCCATAAACCCGCTGGTACAGCAATTAATCACTGGGAAGTTGTGACGAGATAGAGTACAGAATGCACTTTTTAATAACATGATCACCTTTGATACTTACGAGAAGTACATAGATAGGCATGCGCTTATTATGCCGGAATAATGTTGAGAATAATAGGCAATGAAAAGAATTTGAGAATATTCTGGAATAATCGGTCAAATTTTGATACGTCGAGCACGTGCGCTAAGTCAACTATGGCAGCTAAAACTGTCCTGAACTGTCTCAGTAGAAGCAGCACTGAAGAGTTGACGGGTTCCACTGATGAGAGAGAATGGTGACGCCGATTATGTTGCTGCTACCCGCAGTGCAATGCCAACAGCTGCTAAACAAGCTGCAGCACCTAGTATTCTTACCGTGCTACGTCCTCCAAGGCCTTCTCAACTTTCAAGGAAACGGACAATCGATCGTAATCCGCCTATGAACACACTCCTATGAAGGCATTCTGATTCAAAGCTGCTCGTCAGTTACTTTTCACCACACTTTGTCAAAAAATTTAAACCTGAATGTGCTGATTTGAATAGTTTACTTAATCTTCCATTTATTACACCAACAAACTTATCAGAGCTTAGAGAAGAATTTCCAAAATATGCTGTTCTTACAGATGAGATTTCTTCTGAGTATTAGAGCTTACAATTTTGGAATGACAATTCATCGTCTGTTCCAAAATGGAGTGAAACTGCTCAAATTTCTTTGTTCTTCAGCCTTCTTCTGGTGCTGCAGAAAGAGTGTTTTCTGTTTTGAATAACTCATTTTGGAAGAGGCAGCTAAGAACACTTGACTGGGGATTATGTTGAAGCCTCTGTTATGCTACAGTACAACAAACGAAGAAATCATTAGCTATAGTTCACTATTATAACTTCACATGAATTTTGTAATTGTGCACATTAATTTTTTTCGAAAACATAAATTATAGGTATAATCTGAGAATAATCGGTCAATATCATGGGAATAATAGGATTAAAAATTGAGAAATTCTAAAAAGAATAATAGGAAAAAATAAAAGAATAATTAGCTCAAGCCTATACATAGAACACAGTTGTTACAGAACCAAGGACGATCATTGCTCGCTATTGGGCTGAGTACCTTAACAGTTATGTCGGTCGGGCTCGTGTATACTACGCGATAACGAAGACTGAAGACTTCGTTAACGTTATCTAAGAGTATGCAGCATTATCCCTGAATATGCCCCGTTTGACAGCATTGGAAATTTTCTACGTCACAACTTTATACAGCAGATCAGACAGCAAAATAGCAAAGGATCTCATATCTACGTAACCTAACGAGTTACGTAGGCGGAACATCCTGTCGTGACGTCATGGCTGGCAGAACCGGCATTGCAAAATAAAATTATATTTTCTTACTACAATAAATAGATCACTAGCAATGATCAGAATAAAACTTGCCAGCTATACTATCTTCATAACAAAAAAATTAAGTTTATTGTCATGTAGCCAATGCGCCTTCATGATGCTATAATTAACATCATAATTATGCGAGCACTCAATTATTTTGTCATAAAGCAGTAAGCTATAATTAAACTATAGTAATGACTGATCACTAATTCTACTGAGTAAAATCCATCGTCATCGTTGAAACCTTTATGTTGATGTACTCTGCATGATGATGTTGCTTACGATGAGCTGTTGAGTGTGACAGTACTAGTGTCACAAGCCAATGCCTGCATAATGCATGAGTATACAATATTGCGCCTGTGTGTATCGAGAAGATTTGATAGACGATCGGAACTATGGCTTTGAAAAACATTACACAGTGAGGACTACATATGAGTGTTACAATATTGTACATGTAATGTTACCAATAATTTCAATTCTAGGTAGTGATTTTAACTTGTCAAGTTTTGATTTCGCCGTTTAATTAAGTTTCTGATAATATTATTATAATACGTAGAACTCACTCATCCATTTTCAAATTGACTTGATCTCCTCTAAAAACAGTATAGCAATCATTCCTTTGTAGTTCTATAATTTATGATCAGTAGGCTGCTGCTCTGGCACTAGAGTAGGATCATCACCATTATCCACACTGCACAATTGTAATGCATTGCTTAAACACACATAAAGTACATTATACTTTGCATCACTCACAGGCTTTGCTTACCATCTGAGGTACTAGTGTAGGATATGCATTTTTGTTGTAGTTGCATGTACTCTTGATGAGTGCAATATGCCTCATTCTGTTGCAGCACTACATAATCTTCATAATCCATTAGTAGCGATTCCAGAAGAAAATACAATTTTAAACACCAACGTTTCTAGATGTTTTTATCATTTTCGCCTGCCTTTTGCGATCCGAACGATACTTTCTTCAGCAAAATCCGTTATGCAGAAGCAGAGATACAAGCGCAGCTAGTTTCCTATTTGGCAATATTTTTCTGACACGTTCTAATAAGAAAAACGGTATTCTGAAACCACGTTTAGTGGGTGGGGCTGGTCATCTCGACAAGCTGTATCTCGAATTCTACCCAACCGATTACAGTGGCACATGTCTCGTTCTTTTCACAATAAAATAGACATTCAATTAAACTGAATAATACTATACATCAAAAATATTTTGACAGCTTAAAATTCAGTATTGATGCTTCTACATATTACAGCAAACGTTTAGAGGTATGTAGCTGTCTCTGATATGCTGAATGCTTGGATTGTTGCTGTTCAAGATCGGTCCCGCCCATGACTTTCAATGGTGCTTGAAGAGAGGACTTGGTGCACGGGAACCAGTCACACTAGTAATGAGCAATGTCTCGGCTAAATCCATCTCTGCCACGTTGACGATCGTATCTGATCTGATTCATACTGTACGCAAAACACACCGAAAATAACAATTTTTATGTGTATAAACATTTATGCAGTGAACACGAAAGTGTAACAACGAGACAGACCTGCTCAAGACCTTTTGAATGAAGTATAAGTCGATTGCATACGTTGTTTCTACATCCAGCAACAATCGATTTGCTGAGACAACTCGACACTACCATCGTTCCAATACAGAATGGATTATGCGCATGCGCATCGAGTCTGTAATCCCTACCATTAGTTTCAGTATAATCATAGACATCAACTCTATCTGTAGGTGCTGTATTACACATAATCATTATGTAACAATACACAATGAACATGCTGCTGTTGTTGTTTTTGCTGTCATAGCACTGGGGAAGCATAGCACTCATTTCACTGTCATTCCACTTCATATATCATACCCTCATTCATATCATCGATACTTACTCCAATAATTAATTATTATTATAGTATAATAGTAGTAAGTAACGCAGTGGTACCACCAATCCAGTGTATACATGTAGCGAGGTTAACTCTTAATTTCCCAATTAATTTTTGGTATTTCACTTTACTTGACATAACTTTTCCTTTGTTTAATCTTTACCTCCAATTTTTTTTCTAGGAACTTATTAATGCCAAGAGAACTCAAGTAACAACATTTCATCACCAATGGACAGATACTCTGGTAGTTATTAAATGATAATCTTGGTGTATAAATTTTTCAATTTTTTTGAGCTTTTTATAAACCAAATTTTGAAGCAATTTTGATCAAAAGTGATTCATTATAGAGTGGTTAATGGTTGGAAATATGATATTAGCATTGAATAGTACAACATGTATGAGAAACTGTTCAGTAAAACTACCAAGAGTTTCACCATTTTCTTCTCTATGTCTATACATGCACAAAGTAATAAAACAGCTCTGCTCGGTAATTCACTCAATAGCTGCTCAACCAATACCTCGGATTTTGGTTCTTCTGATGCTTCAGACACTTCTGTTGGCTCCAAGAGGGCAATAGCCCCTGAGCTAAAGGAGTGAACACTGTCATTAATCTCACTATCTTCGCAGAGTAAAGCGATGACTTCTTCTGTTGAAATTTCTGAAATTTCTTTTCTAATTTAACAAACGCAATGCTATTCCCTGAAGGGGTCTTTACGCAATAGAAATGTTTGGGCCCTTCTAGTGCGTTAGTTTCGCTGACAAAAAATTAATGTCGATAGTCTACTCCAATTTTGTATTACTGGGAAATTAAGAGTTAACATACATGCAATCATAACACTGCTAGATCAGTAATACAATCCATCATAATGATCATTCTCAGTAGCCTCTGGTACAGAAGGATTCAATGTTACACTATTCTGCTGCTGAGCTGATGAATGTCGCAAACCAAAGTTTGCATATGAATATTCATTGCTACTGGAAAATAGGCAATATCATAATAATGTTGTATAATGATTAGCCCACAATGCATTATTACTTCATTTGTTACATTCACGTTACTTTCCAAATTGGCATGCATGCCGGTAGCTAGCTGGTTTATTACACTGTTTTGCAATTGGGTTGTGTATGTGTTTGTAGTCTCTACAAAAACTTACTTATCTATTTCGGCTCCTGCAGGTCCTCTGGAAGCAGCATCATAACACTCATTTTGCTGTAATAGTATTTGATGATTCGACTTCTGTACTTGCAAATGAGTGCAATATGCTGCACTAGCGATGGATAGTAATTTTATAGTTAAGTCCTCAAATCAGCAAGCACTGTCCATATCTACCACGAGTGGAGTCATTGATCAGCGCTAAACTAATTTGCGAGTGCAGACAAAGCGGCTTAGAATCAAATTTAACTTGTGGAATGCTCGGTTTACTCGTTGTTTTACAAGCACTGGATTACTCCTGGGAAGCCACGCCCACTATTTTGGCTGTTTGCAGCTTGCGCGATCAAGAGACGAACGCAGGGTTACTGAATTTTGGTGATTGTGATAGACAGGAGATGGCTCTACTCAACCAACGTGTTTTTATATAGTAATCGTGTTTTCTTTGAGCATAAATTGCACTGAAACAATATCATGAGTTGCCGAACATAGATTGCTCGACCCCGGGGTCTTTGGAAAAGAAAATTACCCCGACGGCAAGACGAGAGCTTTTCAATTGTAGCTCGTTGTAATGCTGATGGATGAAGGTGTTTGCAGTACTGACTTGCAATCCCGCGCTATTCGTCTATCAGTCACTAGGACTGGTGTCCGAAAATAGATTACTTTGGCCGAACATCAATGTTTTCGGCTACCCACTTTCTTCGTCTCCACAGTAGACAAAGAAGCAGTTACGAGCCGCAAATTTGCAATGCAGGCAGAGGAAGTGTGTGTCTATACGTCAGTCAAGTTTGATCTGTGTAGCGTACGTATTTGCAAGTGTACGAGCGAGTGTCCGATTATAGATGGTGGCCGAATATAGGTGGTTTACTCTACCTCGAACATTGTAGACACGCCCAGTTAAATTGTGGTCAGCATTGATTGGCTTCTGATTGCATAACTATTGCTTTGTGATTGCTGTACAGAAAGGTATTACAGCTGCAGTTTACTGTGTATGTCAAATGTTCCACTGAGGCAGTCTGCCCTTTTGGTGCCTAGTTATGATCTGAGTTACTCATCTAGTGTTGCTACTTACATAGAAGTTCTAGTTGAGTAGATAGAACCTATTGATGACTAATATAATTAGTACAACATGAGAACACACATTCCCTTTAATTAGCCTAAAGGAATGTGCGTTCTTATGTTGTAATAATATTATTAGCCATCAATACTATTGATGGCTAATTAGTACAACATGAGAACGCTGTCGCACATTCCTTTAGGCTAAAGGAATGTGTGTTCTCATGTTGTACTAATTAGTCATCAATAGGTTCTATCTACTCAACTATATAGAACTTCTATGTAAGTAGCAACACTAGATGAGTAACTCAGATCATGTAACAAACACATAACCCTGGCTCATACTGCAAGGCACAAGTAATAAAATTACATGAGTTTGAATATAACTATAGTGCTACACGTACGTACATATACAGACACCTATAAAAGACAAAAAAACAAAATAAAGCTACGGCTAGATGATTCAGTAATACAATCCATCATCATTCTCAGTTGTCCGTTGAACTGGAGAATTCAATGCTACACTATTCAGCTGTTGCTGAGCTGATGAGTGCCGCAAACCAACGTCTGCATATGAATATTCAGTATTCCTGCAGGAAATTAGGCAACATCATAATAATATTTGCTACTATAACATTTAAATGTACTTTCCAATTTACCAGACCTTGGCTGCATATATTTTTTTACACTAGCATAGGCTTTTTGTGCTACTTAATTGTGGTCTAAACAACTTACATATCCATTTCGACTCCTGCAGGTCTGGAAGCAGCAGCATAACACTCATTTTGCTGTAACTGTATTTGATCAGTGGACTGTTTCGACTGCTGTACTTGCAAATGAGTGCAATATGCTTCGTTATGTTGTAAACCTATATCATCTTGTTTTAATTCAAATCTGCATGTAGATAAATATAATTATTGTTGTTGTTCATGTATAATAAAATAATCATGCTGAACATACTGTGGCGGCTTGTCATTGTTATTGCAGGAAGAAGCATAACACTCATTTTGCTGTAGTTCTACCTCTGCATATTTTGGATGCTTAGTAGTGTGAGAGCTGTTGTAAGTCTTCCTTCGACAAACAATGAATAATATTGTACTGATTGTGATGATTGCTATGGTAATGAATAAAATTAACAAAACTGGAACAGAGGTAAAAAGAATGATATTTTGCTCCATTGATGTAGGACTAGACGGGATAGTAGAAGTAGCAATCACTGATCTGCTAGTGCTGGTTGTGGCAGTTGCCTGAAGCAGCCATGTGGATGATGCTGTGTCTTGGTGGATTACAGCTGTTGAATGAATGTTAGATGGTGTTGGAAAACTTGTCACAGTTGAAATCACAGCAGTAGTCACAACATTTGTGGTATCACAGCAATGTTGTGATGACATCAATGATGATGTTAGTACCAAAGTTGATGTAATAGCTACAGTACAAAATAGAAGATGTGGCTGACATAACAATTAGTATTGCAACCATACGTAAGTATACAACCTTAGTAACCATATATAGCCATAATAACAGAATGCTATGCTATTATCAAGTACCTGTACTGATCTCCACAGTCACTAGTGGGTAGTCGTACTGAATCCCAGGACTACCAAGAGTCACAGTAGAAAGTGCACTAATGCCTTCCTCATAGTTCACAGGACCATCACGTTCCTGATAGTACACAACTAATGCACTGTTTTGAAACCGTGCTGGTTGGTACACTCCCAGTATGTCTCCCTCCTGGAACTCCAGTGGTGTACTGAGAGGGTACTCAGCAACTGTACCAGAAAGTGTGTTAGAAGGAAGTAGACTGAAGCCTGCTTTAGTGTAACTGGCTCCTCCAGTATTCCGCCATATTTGAAGTTCAGGAAGTTCATTATCATTCTCTGCTTCAGCTCCTACTATCCACTTGGTGATGGAGTCATTACAGGTGAAAGTGATGTCTGGAAAGAGACGCTGTTGCCCGTCTCTTCTCCTCACTTGATTGATATTGAGGTCCAGTGCACCTTGTCTCAGAACAGAACGACTAGGAAAGCTACCAGTGCAGCTGGATGGGTCTGTGATTGATACAAAATAAAAAGTAACACTGAACATGAACAGTCATTCATGTATATAGTCTAACCTGTCACAGGTGATATGAGAATTAGTTCATCAGTTCTGACTGAGAGATTAGGTAAGTTAATTGTTGATGGGGCATTGTTACCAAGTTCATAAGTAGTAGCAGTTGCTGATCTATAGTACACTCTCACTATACTATCTTCTATATCTGGTTGATACACTCCCAACTTATCTCCACTCTGGAACGACATAGGCGTGGTCAGGTTATACTGGAGCACTCCATCAGGACTAAAAACTCCTGCAGTCAGTTGCATCACTTCACTGGCTTGCCTGGTGTACGTGTTACCAACAGTATTTCTCCATAACTGTATCTCAGGATACTGGTTTCTCCCCCCACCAGTTCTGTACAATCCAACAAAAAGAAGACCAGTCATGGTTCCACTGCAGCTGAAGCTCTCATCAAGCAATCTGAACTTTCCATCCAGACTATTTTCGTTTATGTTTCCGTTTGGAATCTTCTCGGCTCTTTTCATGAGCAGATCTAACTCCATAAACCCGCTGGTACAGCCATTAATCACTGGGAAGTTGAACGAAATAGAGTACAGAATGCACTTTTTATAACATGATCACCTTTGATACTGACGAGAAGTACATAAAACACACTTGTTACAAAACCAAGGACGATCATTGCTCGCTATTGGGCTGAGTACCCGAACAGTTATAACCCCCGTTGGAATTGGACTGACACTCATCCTGTCGTGAAATCATGGCTGGCAGAAAGCAGGGGGTGCAACAAGCTAATTTAATATGACGTAATGTACATGTAGGAATGTAAGGCTTTGGAATGTACATGTAGTTGAAACAGTTTGCCATCGCGCTATAGTACATGATATCGAGCTCAAGTTTGCATTATTTACACTCCAGGTCAAGGCAAGTAATATTCCAGAACGATCTACTGAAAATAGCTGAAATAAGTTTTAGACTGCTAAGTTACAGTGATTGGACAACATTTGTGCGTATTGCAACCAGAGTTTGTGCGCCATAGCCGAAATTTCTTTACATTGTTAACCGAATGGTGCCCTAGAATAATAGCAATGCTGTTTATCACATTGGTGCTTTCTTGGGTGAATAATTTTGCCAACCCGGGGCAATTCTTGGGGGGAAGCTGGGTAGCTTAAACGAAAGCTCTTGGGTAGTAGTATCCATTTCGCAACATTCTTACCGTTCAAATAGTCCCCTAAAGACGAACTTGCATTTACGACTACTTGCATTTACGACTACGAGTTACATAGGCGGAACATCCTGTCGTGACGTCATGCATGGCGGCAGGCATATTGTTTTGCATAAATGCTGCATAAAATTAATGCACTCCTTCCTTACTACGCGTTACGACGAGGGAGGAGGGTGTGGCCTGGAGACGAGCCTGGCTATAGCTAGCTAGTTTATTAACACAAACAAAATTCCTAGATCACTAGCGATAGCTATCAATGATCAGAATAAAACTGGGCAGATAATATTATTAACAAAAGTTTATTGTCATGCAGCCAATGCGCCTCGGTTATGATGTTCTAACATCATGTGCAAGCCAACTCTATTATTTTTGTCATGCAAACCTGTAAAATCACAAAGCAGTAAGCTTTAATTAAACTACATGTATGATGACTGATCCTGAGTACAATCCATCGTCGTCGTTGAAACCATTATTCTTTAATGTATACTCTGCATGATGATGTTGCTTATGATGCATGAGCTGATGTTGAGTGTCGCAAGCCAATGCCTGCTTAAATACAATATTTTGACTTTATCTCCTCTAGAAACAGTAGCAATCATTCTTTTGTAGTTCTATATGATCAGTAGACTGCTGCTCTGGCACTGAGTAGGATCATCTCTATTATCTGTACTGCACAATTTCAAAGCATTGCTAACACCCATACATGGAGTACATTATACATTGCATCACTCTCTGCAGGTTTGCTTACCATCTGAGATACTAGTGTAGCTGTGTAAGATTCATTTTGTTGTAGTTGTACTTGATGAAAGCAATATACCTCATTCTGTTGTAGCACTACATCATGTTGTTTTCCATTAGTTTCAGTATAACCATATCGACATCAAGTCTGCAGATATTACACATAAACATTATGTACCAATACATATTGAACAAACTGTTAATTTTTTGATAACAGGAAACATAATAGCACTGATTTCACTGATAGTACATATAGTTCTGCTTTCCCACATTCATCATCATAATAATTTTATTATTATAGTACAATTTTATAGTGATTAAAACTCTGTGGTACCAGAATTTAGATTGGTTTTCTAATTGAGGTACCATAGTTACAGTTAGCATGGACCTTAAATTGGTTTAGTATAATGATAGTTTCATCTTCAGCTGTCAGATGTGCATGCATGAATGGATCACTGAATGACTCCATATGACTACTGCCAGAGCATAATGAGAACCCTCATGTACTCAGCTGGTCTGATTAAAAATTTAGACACAGAGAAAATACTATAGAGGACCGTATACTAGTACAGAAGACAAACATAATATTGCTAGATAATTCAGTATCAGTAATAATCATCATGATCACTGAAGGATTGAATTTTACACTATTTTGCTCCTGAGCTGGTGTGTGCCGCAAACCAACGTCTGCATAATGAATATTCATTCCAGCTGGAAAATAGGCAATATCATAATAATGTGGGCCTATAGCCAGATACAAAAACTTACTTATCCATTTCGGCTCCTGCAGGTCTGGAAGTAGCATCATAACACTCATTTTGCTGTAATTGTATTTGATGATTCGACTACTGTACTTGCAAATGAGTGCAATTTGCTTTGTTTTGTTTTACATCTATAGCATCTTGTTTTTGTACGACTTCATATCTGCATGTAGATAAAAATTATTGTTGTTATTCATGAGTAATAAATCATGCTGAACATACTGTGGCGTCTTGTCATTGTTACTGCAGGAAGCATAACACTCATTTTGCTGTAGTTCTACCTCTGCATATTTTGATTGCTTAGTAGTGTGAGAAGTATTGTAAGTCTTTCTTCGGCAGACAATTACTAATAATAACTATACTGATTGTGATGATTGCTATGGTAATGAATAAAATTAACAAAACTGGAACAGCAGTGAAAAGAATGATATTTTGCTCCATTGATGTAGGACTGGAAGGGATAGTAGAAGTAGCAATCACTGATCTGCTAGTGCTGTTTGTGGCAGTTGCCTGAAGCAGCCATGTGGATGATGCTGTGCCTTGGTGGATTATAGCTGTTGAATGAATGTTAGATGGTGTTGGAAAACTTGAAGTGCTAGCAGCATAACTCGATGTCATTTCTGTCACAGTTGAAATCACGGCAGTAGTCACAAATTTTGTTGTTTTTATAGCTTGTATCTTATTTTCTTTTGTGTATTATTATCATTTTTCCTTTTATTTTGTTGTTGGTTAGAATAGTTCAATAATAGTAATTATTATTATAATATTTAGTATAATTATGACTATCATCACTAAAAATTAATTATTAATACAAATTATTCATTGTGAACATTCTCCTGCATTGCTGCGGCCATGATTCAATGTTGCACTCTGATGAGATTCCTGCTCTTGCTCCTGCTGTGTTGAAAGTTGGAGGCCATCCAAGTCAACATACGAATATTCTTCACCGTGCCTGCATGTGTATAAGAAAACGTTCAGCATTAATCTTTAGCTTGCCTCTAACTTATAAAACTATTGCAGACATGTTAAAACGTCATAATAATTATATTGATAGCTGCTGTAAAGGCCATGTTGTACATGTAGGCACTCCTACAAAATTTAAATAGTGTCACCAACTGCAGACATGCACTGTTAAATAAAACTTTTTTAAGATCGAACTCAAAAGAAGAGAACATTTCTCTACTGCAATTTGCAGGTTGGTTATCATAGTCAATGCCTAATGTGTGGTTAGTAACCACACATTAATTAATGTGCAATACAGAGAAGCCGTGTATAACTGTCATCACAGGACATTCAGTCATTCATGGATTGACTATGACAACCAACTTGCAATTGCAAACTGCAGCAATAAATTAGGGCATAATTGTCACTCAAAAATATTATTGTACAAATGTATGTGTTATTCTAATTTTAGATGACAGCTAGTACATGTATGCCTTACAGTTCACTCACATGCTATGCTGGTCATCTGCTATTTCTGAAGAACTAGTGTAGTACTCATTTTTCAGATATAGTTCATTAGACTGTTCTGACATGACAGGATGCAATTCAACGTATAGTTCATCATTATTGTCTCTCCTGTAGCAACATACAATTTTGTCACCGATTGTTTCACTGCATGCTCTTACGGTTCTTGCTGGTCATTCGGACTAAAGGGTGTGTTGTAAATCTCGTTCTCCTGTAGCTGTTCTTGTGAGCGGCCATAGATATAGTTCTGCTGTAAGTTATTTAGGCCGACTTCAGAATAAATCGGAATCCTGTGAGAAAATATGGAGTATAATGTATAATTTAGTAAAAATAACACACATACTCTTCTTGTCTGTTGTAGTCAGATTGATTGAAGGAACTGTAGCACTCATTTTGATTGAATTGTATTGGATCAGCATTGGTCACTGGCTCTGCAATGCTCACAGGACGCTGAGAACTCCTTTTGCTCTTTTTTCTTCTCAATATTAAAACAATAGTCACTATTGCTATCAATGATAAGGTAATGAATAGAATTATCACTGCTGTTGAAGTAGACGAAGCAATAATGATGGTATTCTGCGGTGATGAGCGTCTCGGAACAGGTCTACGAGTAACAAGAGGTGTTGACATGACATTACTTGTTGTAGGAAGAATAAATGTCTCTGTTGTAGAATGAACTTCAATATTGTTTTGCACAGCAGGTGTTAATGATGAATCCAAGTCACTATATGTTAGTAATATACTGCTGGTTGGAAGAATAGTGAATGTCAAAGTGCTCTGCGATGGTATGAAGGTTGTAGTGAATTCTGAAGATTTGTCAGTTGATAGCAACGGTGAAGGAGCAACCGTAGTAGTAGTAGAAAAGGTGCTGATCACTTTTGTGGTAGTGGACACCATGTTAGGTTCTTGTGGTGATGATGAGAGCATTGTTGATGTGCCAACTACATACATAATAGGATGATGAAAACATGACAAAGCTCAATTAAATTATTAGCTTATGTAATTTGAGCTGATGTGTGGTCTACACCTAAATATTTTTCACACTATTTTGGGAATGAGAATGTGTATTAAGATATTCTGACCTGTACTGACTTCTGCTGTCACTAAAGGATAGTCATAGAAATCAGGGCTACCAAGAGTCACTGTAGAAAGTGGACTACTACCTTCTCGGTAGTTAGCTGGACCATCGAATTCCTGATTGTATATAACAAATGTACTGTCGTCATTTCGTGGTTGGTACACTCCCAGTATGTCTCCCTCCTGGAACTCCAAGGGAGCATTAGGGATGTACTCAGTGGTATTGCTGACTAGCGGGCTGGCAGGCAGTCGACTAACTCCTATTCTGGTATAGTTGCTTCCACCAGTATTTCGCCATATTTGGAGCTCTGGCATTCGATTTTGGGTATTGTCTGTAGTACCTCCTACAATCCACTTTGAGATGAAGCCATTGCAGGTGAAGGTGATGTCTGGAAAGATACGCTGTTGTAGGCCTCTTCTCCTTACTCTATTGATATTGACATTCAGTGCACCTTGTCTCAGAGCAGATCGACTTAGGAAATTAGTAGTGCAGCTTGGTGAGTCTGCATAATAACATCATATAATAACATCAAATTAAAATATTATTGACTTCTAACCTGAAACAGGTGATACTAGAATCAGCCGGTTATTGATAGCAGTGAGACTTCGGATATCTACAGCACTTGGATTTTGGTTGATTTGCTGATATGTCAGTTCACTCTCTTGACTGTAGTACAATCTAAAAGCACTGTCACTATCACTTGGTTGGTGCACTCCCAACAAATCTCCTCTCAGGAACGGTATGGGAGTGGTCAGGTTATACTGTAGCACTCCATCAGGACTGAAGTCTCCTTCAGTTAGTATAATGTCCTGCCTTAGTTCTCTGCGGTATCGATTGGAACCGGTAGTTCTCCATAGTTGTATCTCTGGATATTGAGTTCCCTGTTTGATTGCTCCTACTAGGAGAAGGCCAGTCATGGTACCACTGCAGCTGAAGCTCCTGTCAAGAAGCAATCTGAACTCTCCATTCAAACCATCATTAGTGTTAGTTCCTCCA
The DNA here is from genome assembly GCA_964017065.1 of Haliclona indistincta. Classification (NCBI taxonomy): domain Eukaryota; kingdom Metazoa; phylum Porifera; class Demospongiae; order Haplosclerida; family Chalinidae; genus Haliclona; species Haliclona indistincta. The sequence goes on along the minus strand of OZ024787.1, from coordinate 12,128,847 downwards.
TCTGGTATTTTCTCAGCTCTTTTTCTGAGCAGATCTAGCTTCACGAACCCGGTGGTACAGCCATTGACAACTACAGCATTGATAGTGATTTTGTACAGCTGCAATAACATCATGTTCAAGCAAACTCACCTTCAGCAGTACTAAAAATAAGAGCGCACAACGCAAAGAGCGGATAGCCTCGTGCCATTGCAGTTATTGATATCAGTCGACTCGTCTATGGAGCCGCTAACCTTGCATGCGAATGAATTTAGAATGTAGACATTGAGATGCCATATAATCACTGAGTGCTGACCACCATAATTAATTTTGGCAGATTGAAATTCCACCACGAAAGATCACTCGTCCGGTTTCATATACCATCTTTGATGGAACTGGGTAGTTTAGTCTTGTAGCCGCGTATTCTAATGGCGGAGATTGTGTTGCTTGATTCATACTATCTATGCAGGTGCATGTGAACTTCAGTGAAATAGCAATTTTATTACGAGCGTGTATAATGATACTGCTCTCTTGCGAGTGTGTGCATACGCGGGTAAATGTATTAGCAATTGACAGCTTATCACAAACAAGACTGTATTATCATTGCCGCTCGGCAATAAATAATTATGTAGATGTAGTGATATTTCGGATGACCGCCTGGTGATTTAAGATGGCGACTACTCATGCCGGTGTGAAAATGATTTATCACAAATAGCCGATCTCCACCGGCTATTAAGCGTTTCCACTGCATTTTAACAATCACAATACATTATCATGTTGATCATCTGTATCCTTGACTTGATGAATCAACACACTCTGATGACCTGCTCAGTGTTGGCTTTTGAATTGAGTGTTTCACAGCGACATCTTCATATACACATTCATTATTTCTGCAAGTGTAAAGGAGAAAACTAGCATAACCAAAATAATAGAGAACCGTGAAGTGTGATATGAGAGCTCTTGTAGCCATTTTGACAAAAATACAGAATAAAATTAACAGAAATACATGTAAGAGGAATGGGAGTGAAAGCAATATTGATGACGTAGCTAAGGAACTAGCTGGAAGAGGTAACAGCTTGCTCTAAGAAAAGTGCACTGCATGGTCAGATAGACGATCTTTCATCTAAGCTGGTATGGCTGGTAGATAATAAGAATTTGTCAATTTTTGTCATGACATCTAAATTTTTTGATGGATATCAGCTACCAATAACATCACTAAAAGTGTTGAAAACAGCTGTCAATGTCATAGTAATGGTTCAGTGAACATGTATTACAGCATGCACCACTGCATTACTTTGCTGACAATATCAGTGCTGTTTAGAAGATAATTTAGAATGACAGCGCAATAAAAATAAAATATTTTACTTATTAACTCTCTCAGAATGTACAACAAAATTAATGCTGAGATGTTGTTGCACGTATGCATACTATAGTGCTTTTAAATTTTTTTAAGTTTGATGTTATGTGCAATCATGATAAAAATGTTACTACTTTATCAATCACAGCAGCAGCAGCATGTAGCTACAGCTATTAAGTTGTCAAATTTGGGTTATAATTACTACGTACTAAGCTAGGCCACTCTAGAAATTTGTTGTGCCTTCTAATTTGGAATGTCAAGTTCATGAACTGTTTCGATTTTGTTGTTGGTACACTCTCAGTATGTCATCCTCCTGAAATTCTGGTGGTTCTCAAATATAAATCGGGGTCACCACTGCATGTCATTGGTGGAGGGAAATACTTTTTGTATTTTTGTATCACAGGATGCTGGTCTCTCATCCCATTGTTTCAACTAAGAATGGTCCCATTGTCCCAACTCTAATTCATTATTCATTGCTATTATTATTTTTTTCTTCATTAGGATTCTTCTCTGCTCTTCTTCTACGTAGATCCATAAAACTGCTGGTACAGCTGGCATTAACAATTAACGTACTGTAGTGATGTCAGTACATGTAATTTTAATCAAGCTAGTCACCGCCGACAAGAGCACACAACACAAGAAATTAAAACACTAGAAAAACAGAAAAATCACGGCTAAAAGAAAAATCAAGACACTCACAGCCAGACATGTACATCACAGGCGGCTTATTACAACCATGAGTGTTTGTGCTAAAAAAATATATGGCATGAATGATGATTATTTCTCCTGCACTGCTAGATGTATGTGTCATGGTTTAATGATGCATTCTGTGGATGAAGCTGCTGCTGCATGTGTCGAAAGTTGGAGCCCATTTAAGTCAACATAGGAATATTCTTCATCATGCCTGTGTGTAAGAAAACATTTAACATTACTTGTACCATAGGAAGCCTTATTTTCAAAGGCACCGCCAGTGGTGTATTTCAGATATACCATGGAAAGTCACATGATTTCCTGTGGAATAACTAGATATTCCACAGTTTATCATGTGATTTCCTGTGGGATATTCCACGGGAAGTCACAGAAAAATAGGAAGGGGTGAGAGTTGCGAGTCAACCTCACCAGTAAACTACGTATAAGGAGTGCGCATCAGTGGGCCTTGTGGTTGCCATGATACAAGTCAGTTATACCATGCCTACCTGTGGTGTATCATGAATACGCTCAGCAATAACCATTAATCCCTCGGGCTACGCCCTCGGGATTATAGTTGTTGCTTTGTGTATTCGTGATACACCACGGGTAGGCATGGTATAACATATACGTAGTTTGCATTATTTAACTATGCAGTCATAATAATTATGTAGAAAAGTCAGTTGAGTTCATTATGCATGTTTCATTATTAAAGCCACATTGTAGGTACTCCTAAAAATTATAAGGCATATTGTGTCCACAAGTATTCTACTGTTCACTTACATGCTGTGCTCATCTGCATTTTCTGAATAAGTAGCATAGTACCCATTTTTCAGATATAGTTCATTAGACTCTTCTGATACGACAGGATGCATTTCAACATATAAATCCTCATTTTTGTCTTTGCTGTAAAACAGTGAACGATTACGTTAGAGTAGTGGTACTTTAACTTACTGTTGTTGCTGGTCATCTAAACTAAAGGATATGTTGTAGCACTCATTTTCTTGTAGTTCTTCTATAGAGCGGCCATAGATGTAGTTTAGTTGCAGTTCATTTTGGGCGACTTCTGAATAAATTGGAATCCTGTGGAAAAAATATCAAAAACAAAAATAAATGTTAGTTATTGTTATACGTAAGAGCATATTCTTCTTGTTTGCTGTAGTCAGATTGATTATAGGAACTGTAGCACTCATTTTGCTTAAATTCCACTGGATCAGCATTGCTCACAGGCTCTGCAATGCTCACAGGATGTTGACGGCTCTTCTTTGCTTTTCTTCTCAATATTAAGACAATAATCACTAATGCGATCAATGACAAGGCAATGAATAAAATTATCAATCCAGTTGAAGCAGACGTAGCAAAAATGATGGTATTCTCCAGTGATGATAGTCCTGGGGTAAAGACAGGTCGAGGGGTAGCAATGAGTGTAGAAAAAACGTTGCTTGTTGAAATTGGAAGAATAAATGTCTCTGTTGTAGAATGAACTTCAATAGTGTTTTGCAAGGCAGGTGTTAGTGATGAAGTTGGTAGAGAATCCAAGTCACTAGTTGTTATTAATATGCTGCTAGTTGGAAGAATAGTGAATGTCAAAGTGCTCTGTGATGGTATGAAGGTTGTAGTAAATTCTGAAGATGCGTCGGTTGATTGCATCGAAGGAGCAACAGTAGTAGAAAAGCTGCTGATCACTTTTGTGGTAGTGAAAACCATACTGGGTCCTTTTGGTGATGGTGATAGCATTGTTGAAGTGTCAACTGTGTACATAATAGGATAATGGAACGTGACAAAGCTTAATTAACTTCAATTGTTATGTAATTTGAGCCAATATGTGGTCTACACCTAAATATTTTTCACACTATATTGGGAATGAGAATGTGTAATATGATATTCTTACCTGTAGTGACTTCTGCTGTTACTAAAGGATAGTCATAGAAATCAGGGCTACCAAGAGTCACTGTAGAAAGTGGACTACTACCTTCACGGTAGTTAGCTGGACCATCAAATTCCTGATTATAAATAACAAATGTACTGTCTTGTCTTCCTGGTTGGTACACTCCCAGTATGTCTCCCTCCTGGAACTCCAAGGGAGGATTAGGGATGTACTCAGTGGTATTGCTGACTAGCGGGCCGCCAGGCAGTCGACTAAATCCTATTCTGGTATAGTTGCTTCCACCAGTAGTCCGCCATATTTGCAGGTCTGGCATTCGATTTTGGGTATTGTCTGTAGTACCTCCCACTATCCACTTGGTGATGAACCCATTGCAGGTGAAGGTGATGTCTGGAAAGAGACGCTGTTGAGCACCTCTTCTCCTTACGCTATTGATATTGACATTCAGTGCACCTTGTCTCAGAGCAGATCGACCGAGGAAATTAGTAGTGCAACTTGGTGAGCCTAAGTATAATAACATCGTAAAAACATCATTGTTAACATGACATTATTGACTTCTAACCCGAAATAGGAGATACGAAGATCAGCTGGTTATTGATGGCAGTGAGATCGGCGATATCAACAGCACTTGGATTTTGATTGATTTGCTGATATGTCAGTTCACTCTCCTGACTGTAGTACAATTTAAAAGCACTATTATCAATATCACTTGGTTGGTATACTCCCAACAAATCTCCACTCAGGAACGGTATGGGAGTGGTCAGGTTATACTGGAGGACTCCATCAGGACTGAAGTCTCCTTCAGTTAGTATAATGTCTTGCCATAGCTCTCTGCGGTATCGATTGGGACCGGTAGTTCTCCATAGTTGTATCTCTGGATATAGAGTTCCCTGTTTGATTGCTCCTACTAGGAGAAGGCCAGTCATGGTACCACTGCAGCTGAAGCTCCTGTCAAGAAGCAATCTGAACTCTCCATTCAAACCATCATTAGTGTTTGTTCCTCCATCTGGAATTTTCTCAGCTCTCTTTCTGAGCAGATCTAGCTTGATGAAGTTCCTGGTACAGCCATTGACAACTATACAGCATTGATAGAGATTTTTACCGTGAGCTGCAGTAGTATCATGATCAGGCAAACTCACCTTCAGCAGCACTAAAAACAAGAGCGCACAACACAAAGAGCGAATAGCCTCGTACCATTGCAGTTGCTGATAACAGTCGACTCGTCTATGGAGTCGCTAACCTTGCATGCGAATGAATTTAGAATGTAGACATTGAGATGCCGTAATAAACATCAAATGCACCGCCATAATACAGTGGGCGGTTGAAATTCCACCACGAAAGATCACTCCTCCGGCACCGGGTAGTTTATTCATGTAGCCACGTATTGTAATAGCGGAGATTGTGTTGCTTGATCTACGTATGCGGGATTGCAAATACATGTAAAAATAACAACTAGTTGCAGTTTTACCAGGAGCTAGCTTCCTGTCTTCGGCCTCGTCAGTGAACTCGTGTCAGACGACCAAAGAGTCAATGCCGGTCTGATAAAAAGTCGATCATTTTGTTAAACAATTGCAACTGATCGAGAACGAAGCAAAACTAGGGCTGTCGATCAGCAGCCATCTTGTCACCGGTCAAAAAGAGCGGCCCTGCGTGAGCGGAAACGAGTCATCGATAAACTACTTTCACTATATTAGGGTCCGCAATGGAAAAAATAAAAGTCAGAGAATCTAGCCTTTACTGCAGTTACAAACAACACTATATACGTAACAAACAACTGCTTATTCAAATCTCTGAAATCGTTGCTCGTTGCTCTGCAATCGCTAGCTGAAATCGGCAACTTTCGTGACCTTTGACCTTGGGGTTAAATAATGGTGCATTCTCGACTCTTCGCGACAGTTAGCAGTTAGCGCTCTGTTTGTGCGTGCTTAGTACCGTCTCGGAAGTTCCTGCAACAGCTCAGATTGGCTGGCTTACCTCCCCAAATAAGCGTTTCAGGACTAGCAATGACTCGCGATTCCAACATATTTGGGCTTTACTGTTTGTGACATTGAACAGACAGATCTGTACCAGTATTTTCTGATAGTACTAAGCCTAAGCACTGCATAAAACAAATTTCAGCCGAAATGCTTACTGTTTGCCATCTGGCTGAAAAGGCTCAAAATATTAACAGTAATACAGAGAACCATGACTATAAACGCGGCATCACCCCAGCACAAAACTAGCATTAAAGGAAAGATCTCCAACCGTAGCATCCGTTGCAAGTACAACTAGCAGTCACACGCTACTTTGGGCCTGCATTTTCGCGAAGAAAAACAGTGCTCTCTTGGGGGGCGTGGCCGATACCTCAAACTAGAACCACGCCCACCAAAAAGCATTGTTTTTCTTCTCGAAAATGCAGGCTCAAAAGTTGCGTGTGGCTGCTGATTGTACTTGCAACGGATGCTACGGTTGGAGATCTTTCCTTTAATGCTAGTTTTGTGCTGGTGATGCCGCGTTTATGGTCATGGTTCTCTGTATTACGGTTAATATTTTGAGCCTTTTCAGCCAGATGGCAAACAGTAAGCATTTCGGCTGAAATTTGTTTTATGCAGTGCTTAGGCTTAGTACTATCAGAAAATACTGGTACAGATCTGTCTGTTCAATGTCACAAACAGTAAAGCCCAAATATGTTGGAATCGCGAGTCATTGCTAGTCCTGAAACGCTTATTTGGGGAGGTAAGCCAGCCAATCTGAGCTGTTGCAGGAACTTCCGAGACGGTACTAAGCACGCACAAACAGAGCGCTAACTGCTAACTGTCGCGAAGAGTCGAGAATGCACCATTATTTAACCCCAAGGTCAAAGGTCACGAAAGTTGCCGATTTCAGCTAGCGATTGCAGAGCAACGAGCAATGATTTCAGAGATTTGAATATGCAGTTGTTTGTTACGTATATAGTGTTGTTTGTAACTGCAGTAAAGGCTAGATTCTCTGACTTTTTATTTTTCCATTGCGGACCCTAACTATATAGATGAATCTCATTAACGCGACGAAGAACTGCAGAACTGCACTTTCTCGACGATGACATCGCGTGCGCGCATGGTTTAAGCTACACTTATAATTCCAACGCAAGTAAAAAGTTCAGGTATCTGGCTATCCATTGCACAAATCTGTGTTCTTAACTCGCAAAAATGCGCAAATGCAAGCCTAAAAACTTCAGTGACTCCCAAAACACACGTTTTTGGTGCATTTCTGCACCGTACAACGTTATGCAAGGAAGTTGAGCTTGTAAACTTGCTGTAGTGAAAGATGAGCCATTCTGTGAGCTGTTTGTGAAGTGAATATTCTTAACTCCCTGCAGCCAAATAGCCATTTCCAAGCCTAAAAACTTCAGCTACTGAGCTTAGCCAGTGACTTATAATTAATAGTTGATAACTTTTGCAATAGTTGGTTGTGAGCTGTCATATTTGATGCACATAATCTACAATGTTATACCATACTTCAGACATGATTTGAGGATTGTATTGCCTTTGATAAAAGTTTTACAGCACAATATGTAAAAATATCAAAATTGGACTCTCTAAGCGGGAAGCACTGTATGTAAATTCCAACAGTTTGGAGTAGAAATGCAGCTACATGTGTAATAGAAATGTATCATAATAATTATTTCTTGGAATTACTCGCTTCTGCTAGTATTTTTGGCCGGCTTAAATTGATATCAGGTGCAATGCTCACAACGCCTAGTGTATAGCTTCTGCGTAGGTTTTGTATTGAATAGCTCACTACATGACTTGCCACGGAGCTTTAATTTACTTTTAGAGAATTAGCACCACTCAGTCATTTTGCATATTACTCAATAGACAACTTTATTATAACGGCTGAGGAATTTTAATTAAATTAATAATTAATTTTTGAACGTAAACTCACTTCCGGAGTACATCGAGTGAAGAAAGCTAGAAGAATGGAGACGCCAAAACTGCCACATGTGCCTGCTGTAAATAGCCAAGATGCTGGACGTGTGTGCATTGACTTTAGTAACAACCGTGAAAATGGCAGCAGTGTTTAGAAGCGTCGTATTCCAAGAAATCTGTTGACAGAACGAAGAGAAAGATAGACGAACGCTCTTGGACTGGACAGAAAGCCTGCTCAAGGGACTACCACCTAGTATGTAGTCGGCATTTCCTATTCCAGATACTAGGCACACCCCAGACATCACCCTTAGAACGCGCTTTGGTTCTCTGAAAGCCAGACTAGCTGTGGCGAGTGAGTCAAGGCACGCGCTGCTATTATGAGACCTTGATCTTCAAGCTGTCAGTGTAGGGCAGCATTGTTTCTTGCTTCTAAGAGCTCGCCCAGAGTAGTACAAGGAATGTCATCTTCTACTAATATCACTAAAACTAGAGTTGGCACAGTAGTTTCGACGGCCTCGTCGTCTTTGTCAGCCATTTGCATGGCGCTCCCGTTCGCTAGCAACTAAACTTTCAGCTAGTGGATGGCTCTTCGCAAACAGCGCTAACAATACACACTATCATGTGAATCGGCATGCTTTTTACTACTGTTTTTGAAGTTTATAATCCTCATAGAGCAGGCGCATGTAGTGAGCTACCAGCTGTTCTTGTAACCACCAGCAATGGCAAAGTACTCCAAAATCACGGAAGAAAGTACTCCGGAAGTGACGTCACGTTCAATTAACATATTTCTGGTTATACTAAAGTTGTCTATTGCTTATCTATCTATTTTTTCTTTGTACCTAAAATGAATATCATCAGTAGTGCTGACATCAGTGTACATAATAATTTCATATTAAACTTCAAGTTTTCGTGCACCTGTAATCTGTGTCTTCTAATCACCAAATAATATTTTGAATTATGAATCAGTAAGTAAAGATTTTAAAATCAATGTCACAAATCACTGTGCCGAACGTTTTTAGGACATGTATAATCGCACTTGCCTAATTCATCAGTTGGAAAGATGGTCACAATTTTTTTGCCGTCCGTGAACATGACTATGTTAAACACATCCACAGAGTTGAGGCAGTCATGATCCTTGATTTTGTAGTCCTTGAAACAAACTTTTTTATCCCCTTCTACCATGGCACCATTCGGCATACATGCCTCTAAAATCTTTATAGCAAGGTCCACAATAAATTCTGGTTTCCAGGAATCAGGAAAAAATTTGTTTGGTTTGTTTGCGTTGGTTTCTTTCTTGACATATACACCATTCTCGTTAAGCACTTCTATTCCTTGAGAAGTAAACGTACATTTCTGACAAACTTTTGTGCTAGCACAGGTTATCTTGCCAGTAGCTTTTGCACAAGGAGGGTGGTTAGTACCACCAGGTTTGCTGTTCTGTTTGGCTAGGTAGCGACTATGGAAACCTACAGCTTTTCCTCTTTGGTCTATTTCACCACAGAAGACATGAGTGAGGCCAACTGGTGGATCCGTGTTAGAGTAGACAGCTGGTTTACTGGAAGGACTCTTGGAGGTACACTCAAAGGCATTTGGGTCAACATTAGCAGCTGCCAACAAGGTCACGCTCAGAAGTATTAAAGCCCTGAACAAAACCTCCATTTTTAGTGGTAGTTTATATAGGAAGTTCATGTGACAGGAAATTACAATCTAAACATTAACTAAGAGAACTTGTCTGGTACAGAGTTCATTACCTAAGAGTATGCTACCATGAATGTGCATGTCCCCATTGGGAATTTTTGGCATTTTTGTACATCTCAAATTTACATCCAGCCTGAGCCAGGCAAGCTACAAATTTATAGCTGTAATTCCACGGGACTTCTCAAGTTCTTGCTCAATTGCAACATCATGGTTTGGTTTGTCTATTGTATACTTGAAGCTGTGTAGCATATACATGTATAGTGCTGTCATAGATACAAAGTATTGAGTTCACATATTTTAGTTGAATATGAACTTCATAGTTTGACATCTGACTGTTTGAGGCTACTGGCTGACTAGTTACATGTATAATTATTCCTATGTGGTAATTGTTGAGTTGAACTGTTGAACGACTGGTTGAAAGACAATGAGAGGATGAGTTCAAGCTTACGTTTATGAGATTCAGTAGTTGCTGGGGATTGATTGTTACAAGACTGGTATACAGTAGGACTAATTGAGTAACTATAGAATAACCTAGCTTCCTGGTCATGGGACTGTTTGGTGTTTGTAGACACGTTCACTGCATGATGATATGTAACTAATGGTATATGTAATTGATTAGAATGCAGCTATAATGAAAGCAACAAGGTGCCGATGCCTCGGTGCAGTCATTAAACTAAAAGTTATTTAAGAAGAAAGTGCACGATATTTTGCTGTATTTCCATGTCACAGGATTTCGAACAAACTGAGATTTCCTGTTTTTTCTTCTCAGCCAGATAAAATATTAATCACTGTTGTGGTGATAGCAATGGTGACCAACACCAGCGGAGCAATTAGAATACAAAGTGATTGAATTTTCCTGCATAGTTGTTGCTGGAGTAGTGACAACTGACGAGTTTGACACAATTATTGCTGATCATAGTGGTATTGCCTTGTATTGGCACAGCTGTAAAAATACATAATAGAAGGGTAATGGCGCTATTTGTTAGCAGATAGAGATGATTTAATAAACATGGGCTCATTATTGTTACAAGAAAATAAAAAGATTTCTATCGAAATCAAAAGGATGTAGGGTTGTGAAATCTACCACTGGTCCACAATGTAAACTAACAAGGAACAAGCATGGAATGGTAACACGATTGACTTGCTAACAGACCATAGATCCCTACATCAGTGGCTGCTTTGGCTGACTATAGCTAGTTCTGCTAGTTGCTGTTGATTGACACCTGACGTGCATTCTTATGTACAGCCACTGATGTAGGGATCTATGGTCTGTTAGCAAGTCAATCGTGTTACCATTCCATGCTTGTTCCTTGTTAGTTTACATTGTGGACCAGTGGTAGATTTCACAACCCTACATCCTTTTGATTTCGATAGAAATCTTTTATTTTCTTGTTTGTGTCCTTTTTTCTTATTCAGTGATGTGCAGTTCAATATCATGCATGTACTGAGCCGTCTTTGTTTCCACCATTGGTTTAGTTTTCTTGTTATTGATGTCTTTTCTTTACTAACAATTTTAAACTTGTAGCTAAAAAATAATTGTTATGCTGTATATCAGGTCGCCTACGCATAGTGCATGCATGCAGGCTAGGCATGCATTCGAGCCCCGCCCACACTTGTTTGTAGACCATACGGCGGTTATAATGATCTGGCGAGCGCAGAATGTTGATTCTACACGAGCTTACAGTTCTTCGACGACTCCAGACAAATATGTGTTCTCCGTGTTCCGTACGGCTCAAGCTAGTGCTCGGTCACGTGCGCTAGCCACTGCTTGGTCACGTGCGTATTGCGCAATCACACTAATGGCGTCTAACACTTAGCTGACAATGGATCACGATCGAGAACTCGCGGAATGTATATCGCCGTTTCGCTAAAAACAAAGTTCGAAAGGCACCTGCCAGGAGAATTTCACGACTGTTCGTGGGTGTTTTGGTCTCGGCACTGCTCGTGTAAAGGCACTGCTCGGCAGTGGCGGATCTAGCCTGAGGTGCTTGGGGGGGCCATAATTTATTCGTATTATAACTTTGTGCAAGGCTTGTTTACATTCCATTGTGTGGCTTATATTTCTAAAATTTTAGGGGGGCCTGGCCCCCCCTGGCCCCCCTGTAGATCCGCCACTGCTGCTCGGCACTGCTCGTTTTGGTCTCGCTTCCCCATTGAAATTGATAGGGGAAGCGTGAGACTCCATTGACTCTGACTCTGCTGCTCGCCTGACTGACTCGGCTGTCACCGCTGACACTGCTCGCCTGCCTGACCCTGTCGCTGGTGGCTGTCCAGGAGCCCCGACGCCCTAGGTTGGCCAAGGGGACAGAGTCCAGCAGTCACCGGCGGCTGACTAGGCTGCTGACACCCTGCTATCCACTTGCCCTTCTGTAGGGCCTCAAAAGGCGAGACTCTTATTTTCTCCTGAGCTGCTTCTGCTCATCTTTCTCTTCTTTTAGACGCTGGTATATATGTTCAGTTTTTGCAGGCTTCATGTCTACGTCCCAGTCTACACCATCTCGTGCCGCCGGTCCTGGTAACAAATTTCTCGCTGTATCTTGTGGTACTCTTTCTGGTCAATTTGATGTTGACCTTTTTAAGTCTCAGTCAGCCCTAGGCAAGAAAAATATTAAATGCGTTTTAGTTGCTGGTCAGTTCTGACTGGGTTACTCCAGCTAGGTTTGAGGCTATGGGTGGTAAAGCGTCTGCTAAAAACTGGAGACGTTCAATCGTTTACAATAAGTCCCCCATCAGTTCTTTCCTCTCTCTCACAAATCTTTCTGTTACTTCTTCACCTTGTTCACCATCTCGAGTTGAAGCCTCTCCTCCTCCAGCAGATGATTCTGCTCCTGCTGTTGACCCTACTGATATTGCACCTGCCCCTGGCGTAGATATCTGCTCTCCAGTTTTGGCTTTTATTAAAGCTGCTCGGCTTCGTTTTGATGCAACCTCCATCAAAAAGCTTCTGCTGGATGGCTTCCCATTTAGTGACCTCTCTGCTGCAATGAAGTTACTCTGGGATAATTGCCAGTCCAAGCTTTCTGACCTCGATTTTGTCTTTCATACTAGAAGAGATTCTGATAAGCGTTCTGCTCTTGAAGCTGTTTGTACTGATCTGCTTTTGGCATTTAATAAGCTAGACTCTATTGATGGTATTCCTCCAATTTACTGTGCAGCTGAGCATTTGGTGCGCATTCCGGTCCTCTCCCCTCATGATCCTGCATCTCTTCTCCAAAACACTGCCACTCTGGTTGACAAGCTACGCAATGATCTATCTGTCATCTCATCTGATCTTGCCTCTTTTCGTCCTCAATTAGCTGAGCTGAAGTTTCTTGTCAACTCCTCATGTGCGAATATGTCTGAGTCACTGTGTAGTTCTATGTCTCGTTTATCTTCAGAGATTTCAACTATTAAAGATGCAATTCCCCAGGTTACTACAGGTAGTGAACGCCCTGCACATCCCGTTCTCTCTACCAAAGTAAACAACACAATAAAGGATAATGTTGATCGTAGTGCCAACGTAATCTTATTTGGTCTCCCTGAGGGCTCTCTGGTTGACACACGAAAGCTAGTCGATGAGATCTCAACTCACCTTACTGGCTCTCCTAAGGATATTAAGGATTTATTTCGTATTGGTACAAAAATCCGGTGATCGTTGTCGACCAACTATTGTTAAGTTTATCACTGTCTGGGATAAGCGGTTGCTTCTAGCAAACAAACATAAGCTCAAATCCTTCAACAAGAATGGTATCTTTATTCGCCCTGACATGTCACGTGATGAAAGGTTGGCTGCTGCTGCTAAGCGCCAAAGTGCTCAATCACACATTAAGTCATCTTTATATGTTCCACCCTCTCACACTTCTGCAGCTGCCTCTGTCTCAACAGTCAAGTCATCTGCCTCTATTGCTCATATTTCCACAGTTAACTCGGTCTCATTAAATCGCAATCTGTTGTCTCCATCTGTCCCTGCTCCTCTCTTTTCTACAGCTCCCTCTGTTAGAACTAGTGAAAATAAGATGACTTCGTCAGTCTCTACTCCTTAAAATTCTGTAGCTGCCTCTGTCTTAACAAGTTTTAACAAGCCACCTGCTTCTGTTTCTGTTCCTCACAATGCCATAGCTACTTCTGCTTCGTCAGGTCTACCTTTACCTGTGCCTTTGCCTGCTTGCAGTTCAGCTTCAGTTGCCACAGTCTCGTCTAGTCCGCTAGGTTCAACTAATTCGACATAATGGCTCAGTCTAATTCATTACGTCTTGTGTCCTTCAATTGTAGAGGTTGGAATTCTGGTCGCTATCTGATTCATGATATGTCTCATTTATTTGATTTTTGTTTTGTTCAGGAGCATTGGCTGTTTGATTCTCAGCTTGGTCTTCTTAATTTTTCTCCCCACTTCTCTTCATTTGGTGTTTCTGGTATGGATGATTCTATCCTGCTTGGTCGTTCGTATGGCGGATGTGCTATACTTTACCGCAAATCTCTTGCTCCTTTTGTAAGTCACCTTCCTTTCCCTTCTAAGCGCTTTTGTGCTTTAAAGGTCTCCTTCAATGATGTCTCCTTCCTATGTACGTATCTGCGTTTATTTCCCAACTGATTATCACGATATTCATTCTCGTGATGCTTTTGTTCAGTTATTAGGAGAGATTGAAGGGTTTATTGATTCTATAACCTTTGACCACTTGGTTATTGGTGGTGACTTCAATGTCGATTTATCAGTGCCCTCTATTCGTGCTTCCTGCTTGTCGGATTTTTTATCTGACAAAGCCTTAGTCTGTGTTGACCATTTACCAGCTTCATCAATTGAGTACACATTTTTCTCTGATGCTAACAATTGAACCTCGTGGCTTGACCATTTCTTTTGTGACTCTACTCTTGCTTCGCTAACCATGTCCGTTTCTCCTCTGTTATACGGTTCCAATCTTTCTGATCATATTCCTATTTTTATTGTTTTTGATATCTGTCCTTCCTCTTTACCAGTTAAATCTCCTCAGATTCCTAATACTCATTCTCATTCTACAAACTGGGCCCAGGTCGATAATTATCATATTGAACAGTTTCTTGCCTCCATTGTCTCTAACCTTCCTGTGCTCCCCGATGAAGTTTTCTACTGTAAGTTGTAATCCTCATTGCAAAGTTCACTCAGCTGATATCTCTCAGTACCTTACATCCTTCTTGAATTGTATCTCAGTTGCTGCTTGCAATGCTTTACCCTCTATTCCTTCTACCGTTCGCAAACACAAAGTACCTGGGTGGATTGATGCTGCTAAAGATTTAAGAGATAAAGCAAATTTTTGGTATAGGGTTTGGTTAGAAGCTGGTTCCCCTTCTGCAGGTGTTCTTGCTGTTATTAAGAAAAAATCAAAGTCTCGTTATAAATATGAAGTTCGTCGACTCAAGCGAAGAAGAGAGCATATTGCCCGTGAAAAACTTGCAAAAGCTTTTTCTATTCGTAATAAAAAAGATTTCTGGCAGAATGTCAAAAAATTTCGAAGCACTTCACAGGCATCATCTCATCATCGAATAGATGGCGTTATTGATGATAAAGCTACCTCTGAGCTGTTCCGTGATAAACTATCTATCACTTTAAACAAACATATGCGTGTCATTCTTTCAATTCTGGTTCACTTGGTCAGTCCTTAGACAATCCTATTTTTTCTGCCTTCTCCTTTGAGACTGTCTTAGACGCTATCCAGCACTTAAAAAGAGATAAGAAAGATGACTCTATAGCCTGGTTTCCAATCACTTTATTATTGCGGCCCCTGTAATTGCTGAACCACTTGCTAACTTTTTCTCTGTTTTGTTGCGCCATGGCTTTCTTCCTGCACAACTTGTTAATTGTGTACTTGTGCCTATTTCCAAACCTGGTAAAAATCCTTCTTCCTCAGATTCTTATAGGCCTATTGCTCTGGCGTCCACCCTTAGTAAGATCCTTGAGTGGTGTATCTTATTGGATTACTCTCACTTTTTAGTCACCAGTGATTTCCAATTTGGTTTTAAAAATGGTTCTTCAACTGCTCTCTGTACCGGAGTTCTTAAGCAGATAGTTGCTAAATACATCCACAATGGATCCCCTGTATTCGCATGTTTTCTTGATGCTTCCAAGGCATTTGATCTTGTCAGACATGACATCTTATTTGATCTGCTTGTGTCACGTGGTCTTCCCTTGCCTGTGGTTCGTTTGCTAAGTTCTTGGTACTCTACGCAAAATTTATCTGTGAAGTGGAGAAATGCTCTCTCTTCTCCTTTCACAGTATCCAATGGAGTTCGCCAGGGTGGTGTTTTGTCACCTGTATTGTTTTCTATTTATCTAGATGAGCTGCTTTTAAAGCTTGAGTCTACTGGAGTTGGTTGTTTTTGGAATAGCCATTATGCAGGCGCCCTTGCATACGCAGATGATATAGTGCTTTTGGCACCTTCTGCCTCTGCATTACGCACCCTTCTTGCTACTTGTGAATCACATGGTAGTTGTCTTGGTCTACATTTCAATCCTCTTAAGACTCAGCTTATTAATTTTCGTTTGGGTGTATCTGATTTTGACAATATTAATTCTAATTTCCTCTTCTGTGACTCGCCTCTCCAATTTTCTAATACCGTCGTGCACTTGGGTAACAAGCTAAAGTATAATCTCTGTGACGATGAAGATATTCTGCTAAAATCTCGTTATTTATCCAGGGCTGCTAATAGCTTATTTTCTACTTTTCCAAATATCGGACTGATTCCTATGACATATCTGTTTTAATCCTATTGTCTAGCTCTATATGGTTGCGAACTCTGGAATATTTCTTCTCCTGGTCTAAGGAGTTTAGAGGTTGTATTAAACAACTGTCTGCGGCGTATCTGGAGATTACCTCCTAGAACGCATACCGGTATCCTGCATCGATGTGCTAGAGTCCAAAGTATTTATAACTTGGTTTCTTCAAGATCGCTTAAATTTATCAAAAATGCAAAAAACAACTCAAACACTTTGGTCAAACTGATCTTTAACGAAGATTTGGCTTATACTTTCTCTGGACACAATATTTTCTGTGGTCGTACTTATTTAAAAGAATATTCCACTGATGACGAGAGATGTGCTATAGTACTAAGAGATTTCCTGCTGTCATCAAGCACTGTTAACATTTGTGAGGGAAGCTCTTCTATTGACTTAATGTTAAGGACAATTGCTACTGATTAACATTAATTTTAAATCTACATGTACACCTTATGTGGTGTGTTTTTCAATAATAATAATAATAATAATAATAATAATAATAATAATAAAGGTGCTAGGCGAGTGGAAAGAAAGAAAGAAAGAAAACGAAGATGACGAAACTCGATTTTCACCGTTTCCAGGTTCGTCACTTTAGTAGCAATTTCGAGCCATCTCCTTGCTACTGTAAGATGGGGCAACGCCAGAGAGCAGATCTAAGTGTTTATGGACGTATAAAATTCATCACCAGGTGAAATATCAGCGTTTGAACGCTAATACATTGTATGTATCCGCCATCTTGTTTTTCCGTTCAACCCTACATAGGGAGTCACTACCGTGCCTCCCTAATAATCATTGATGTAAGGGAAAACTCATTCTGTACAGTCATCATCAGAATTATGAAGAGTAACTATAGAGAGTGCACTGTCGCCTTCTCGATAGTTCGCAGAACCATCACGTTCCTAATAGTACACAACTAATGCACTGCCTGATTTTCACTAACAAATTGATGCTAACAATTAACTCATAAACTGCTATATATTATAGTCAAATTGATCCTCATTTATTGCTGACAATTTGCACTATCGTGATGACTGGTACCATCTTCACTTTGCCTGTAAGTATTGGGAAGAAATGGATGGCAGTGAGTCAGTGTGACATTCAAGCTTTTTTAAGCCAATAAATTCTTAAGCTAAACAGCCGATCTGCTGTATTGTTTTTGCTCACTTATTTGATATTATAGCTACTTCTTATGTGACTGCTATACCTCTCCAGCAGTTTCTAACAGTACTAGATATGGCTCATCATCAAAAGAACACCTTCCTATGAGTGTATAGCACTTCACACATCTTTGTACTTATTGTAATTGTATGACTAGCGTGCAGAAGGCTTAGCATGTGTATTGCCAAACAAAATACTTAGCTAGATTTGCATGCGTGGTTTTCTGAGTACATGTGCAAACATTCATTAATACATGTAGTTGATAGCATGTTGATAGCTAACTAAGTTTGTACATGCACATTTGAATTCGTTTCATTTTCCAAAAGGAAAAATCATTTTGCTGTATCATTTTTGCTGACTTGTAGCATACATTACTAGATCAATTTGCAGAAAGTGCACGTACATGTTCATGTGACGGTCACTTGCTGAAGCTGAATTAGCATTAAGGAAGTGTTGCGATAAGAGAATTTGCTCTGAATATAACTCCACTTTTTCACCAAATCAAAGTTGCTCTGTTGTCAATAAAATCCCAGCTTTTGGTCACTCCTAAAAATAAAAGAAATTAAAAAGATTTCTATCGAAATCAAAAGGATGTAGTGATGAAGAAATCTACCACTGGTTCACAATGTAAACCAACAAGGAACAAGCATAGAATGGTAACACGATTGACTTGCTAACAGACCATAGATCCCTACATCAGTGGCTGTACATAAGATCAATATTTTGTCACAAGCTGAATTCTATTCAAAGTGTCAGTCAACAGTAAATAGCTTAACTAGCTATAGTCTGGCCACAGCAGCCACTGATGTAGGGATCTATGGTCAGTTAGCAAGTCAATCGTGTTACCATTCTATGCTTGTTCCTTGTTGGTTTACATTGTGAACCAGTGGTAGATTTCTTCATCACTACATCCTTTTGATTTCGATAGAAATCTTTTTAATTTCTTGTTATAAATGGGCCTTAGTAGAACTGCTTACTGTTTGTTGGAAGTACTGTGATCTTGATGCTCATAGGCGGCATGATTCTGCTGCACCACAATGGCATCGTCTTGTCTTTGATTTACTTCAGCACTGGCTCTAAAGGTGTAAGAACAAAAGCTTATTATAACAGGGCCTTAGTAGAACTGCTCACTGATGGTTGGAAGCACTGAGATTGTGATGCTCATAGGCATGATTCTGCTGCAGCACAATGGCATCGTCTTGTCTTTGATTTACTTCAGCACTGGCTCTAAAGGTGTAAGAACAAAAGCTTATTATAACAGGGCCTTAGTAGAACTGCTCACTGATGGTTGGAAGCACTGAGATTGTGATGCTCATAGGCATGATTCTGCTGCAGCACAATGGCATCGTCTTGTCTTTGATTTACTTCAGCACTGGCTCTAAAGGTGTAAGAACAAAACCTTATTATAACAGGGCCTTAGTAGAACTGCTCACTGATAGTTGGAAGCACTGAGATCTTGATGCTCATAGGCATGATTCTGCTGCAGCACAATGGCATCGTCTTGTCTTTGATTTACTTCAGCACTGGCTCTAAAGGTGTAAGAACAAAAGCTTATTATAAATGGGCCTTAGTAGAACTGCTCACTGATGGTTGGAAGCACTGAGATCTTGATGCTCATAGGCATGATTCTGCTGCAGCACAATGGCATCGTCTTGTCTTTGATTTACTTCAGCACTGGCTCTAAAGGTGTAAGAACAAAAGCTTATTATAACAGGGCCTTAGTAGAACTGCTCACTGATAGTTGGAAGCACTGAGATCGTGATGCTCATAGGCATGATTCTGCTGCAGCACAATACTTGTTTTTGAATACAGTCTGAGTTCTCCAGAGTAGTGTGGGTGGTGAGAACTGAGTTGTATGGTTCAACAACAGCAGTGGACACATTTGGAGCAGGATAGACACAGAATTCCAGCTTAGACTTTTTGCCATAGTCGATTGTTAGACGCTCCATGAGAAGAGAGATAAAACCAGATCCGGTACCACCACCGAAGGAGTGGAAGATGAGGAATCCCTGGAGACCAGAACACTGATCGGTCAGCTTACGGATTTTGTCTGTATATAAACAGTTTTAGATAAAAATAGTTTTTTATGAATTACTTGTTGTTTTTTGTTAACTATATATATCTAGGTTATACACCGAGGTGGAGGTGTATATGGGAATTTGGACACCGAGGGCGAAGCCCGAGGTGTGTAAATTTACTTGTATCCCACCTCGTGGGCGTATCAAAGTACCGCCAGGACAATATATTCCATACTGCCCCAACTGCAGGGCAATATGGAATATATTGCTGCCCTAGGGCAATATGGAATATATTGCCCGGGGACGCGATATATTGCCCGGGTGCAGATATTGTCTGAAGGAACAGACAATATCTGCAGAAAGGGCAAGTAGCCCAAAATTTTTGAACGTGGTACAGTGTTGACCACGTGGTGGAAAAATAGAATAGCCCTACCAGAAGGTACAAAGCACTATTGCGTGCGCTTTATATACCGCTTAAGATTCCTTATGCTAGTGGGTTCCATTGTGGTCTTTACTATAGCACGTGCGATACTAAAAATAGCACAAGCGATACTAAAAACAGTAAAGTAGAGTTACCTAATTCCGGTCACTCTTTCGATGGTTGGACTTTCATTCAACATAGCATTACCATCAAGCAGAAGCGAGCGCCATAAGTCATGCTTTACAGCACTACCAAGTATGCTCTATCTACAGGCTAAGAGTTTGCGTAAAATTCTTAACTCAAATAAAAGTTAATAAAAATATAAAAACATAATTGTTGTTTAACGTAAAATTAAATCAATGCCCTAATTCCGGTCACCGTGTGATAATGGCGGAAGAAAGACGAAGAGTCGTATTTCTCGACTCGCAACGTTCAGTAATGCTATTTCTATGCATTTACTAACTCATAAGAAAGGTAAGGACTTTAGGAGAATTGATTAGAGTGAAATAATAGTTAGCAAATTGATGATAACATGGGTTATAGCGGAATGAATGATGAAGAGTGATACTGGTCATATTTGTAGTACTTTAGTGTCAGCATCCATGTACAGATTGTTGACAGAACTCACAAACCCATTCTTCTTCTTCACTAGGCATAGAAGTAAATCCAACGCACCAGTAATGCCACCAAGAATCGCACGTATCACAGCCGACCCAGTAATTTGACTCAGCATCAGTATAGAGCTGCCCACAGCTGCCACAGTAAACCTTGTCTGGATCAGATGATTCACTCTCCTGTTGAGCAGTGGCTTTTTCTGTTGTGCGCCCCTTCTTTTTGGTCTTCTTCTTAGCTGCTCTCTCTGCATCAGCCTGTTCCAGTCTCTCTATTACTTCATCACTAGTCAGCACTTCTCCCACAGTATTCACTTTAACCATCCGTCGCTTCTGTCTTTGTGCGGCTCCTTCTGTGGGTTTGAGTGCATCTCTGAAGTACTCTCGGAGCTCCTTACGCAAAGGTGTTTCTGGCATAAGACCTTCGGCTGTACTTGATGATGTTGGCAAGGAAGGAGCGATTTGAGAAGGCCTCTCACTGTGCACTTGTGGGTTAAAGGGCACAAGACCTGCCGCTCTAAATGCTGATTGCAAATGTTCAGCAGTAAAGGTGGCATCATAGAGCTGCTTAATTAGCTCTGGAAAGTGCTCTTTAGTCACATTGGTTGCCCTGGTCTTGATCTTGTATTGCTTCAGGATCTTACGCCAACATTGCTTTACTGGACCAAATACACCGATATCAAGAGGTTGAAGTAAGTGGGTTGTGTTTGGTGGTAAACAGAACAAGTGGATGCCAAGGGAGCGTGCTCTTGTGATCAGCTCGAGACTTGAGTGGGAGTAATGCCCATCAATGAATAACACCACTGGACCTGTTTCCAGCAAGTGCTTGACTGCTGGATAGAATTGTTTGTCAAACCAACTCATGTAGTTAGCCTCTTCCATCCACCCTGATTGACTAGTACCATACACTGCACCAGCTGGTCCTCCTTTTGTCCAAGAGGTGTAGAGATTCTTTCCCTTGTATAGGATAAATGGAGGCAGCCTAACACCAGCAGCATTGCCACAGGCATTGACTGTAATGTATTGATGGTCTGATGCTCCGCCTACTTCATGGACACTACGACTTCCTTTTCGTGCAAGTATTTTCTTACTAGTAGCACCAAGGCAGAACCCTGTTTCGTCAGCATTCCAAATTCTACTTGCAAAATCATCTACTGTACGCCCTCTCTTTAGCAAACCCTTTTCTTCCAAAAATTTGTTCACCAAATCAAACCATAATTGTAGTGTTTCTGTACTTGCAGCAGATGCACGCTTAACAGAAAGGTGTTGTGGCTTTCTTTCAGCTAGTGATGGCCACCTACTCATAAACCCACGCCACCAATGAGCCCCTGGAATGCCTTCACGGAATGGCGATGGTCGCTTAGCATCTCGCAAATACTTGCTAACTATATCAGCAACTATTTCGCGTGTGAGCCCATACCCCAGCTCTTGCAGTACTTGACAAGACAGGACGATTTCATTCTCTTCTGTGTATGAAAGAATTGTTGGTCTGCCGGCTCCAATATTTTTTGCTTTTCCTATATTATTGAATAATCATGAATTATTAATTTTATTATTGTTTCAAGTTTTCTTACCAGAAACATGATCTTGCAGTGTGCTGTATGCAATACCAAATGCTTTGGCAGTGCCACGAGTACTTGAGCCTTTGCCTACAGCACCGAGTGCTCCGTCAAAATCTTTTTCTTGCGAATCAGACATAGCGAAAGCTATCGATTTTCAAAAATCGAAATTTTAATTTTTACCCACGCATTCGCCTCCATCATAGCTCCACCTATCTACTTTTCTGACTGTTGTTAAGTCGCCACAAGTGGAGCTATCAGAATGCCTCGTATATATTTAACTCTAGCTTAGCTAGCCTTTATTTTTTGGTCAAGTTAGTGAGACAAGAGTATATAGTCTTAGAACACGGAAGCAAAACAGAAAGTTTTGAAGAAAATTGCTACAGCGCAAATGCTCACCGCTCACAGAATCAGTGCTCTCCCTGCAAAAAGAAAGTGAGCTCCAGCTTTGATATTTGTTGCTTGTTTAGTCAACTATTGGAACTACACGCACGATAAGTGACTGCTGCTAAAAACGTTCTTTCAGAAAGCGTCATGGTTTTGTTTTCAAAGTGACCGGAATTAGGGCGTGACCGGAATTAGGTGACTCTACCTTACAATGCACGGGATACGCCCATGACGTGTGTTACAAACACGTTAAACAACGGTCCCTCGGGCAGTATGGAATATCCACTCGTGCAATCCAATTAGACCCCTCGGGCTGCGCCCTCGGGCTCTAATTGGATTGCCCTCGTGTATATTCCATACTGCCCTCGGACCGTTGTTTAACTAGTACATATACACCGACAACGAGGTGTATAACCGATTTAAACTATGTTTTTAGCTTACTTGAAAGCGGATAGACCTTGTTGTGCCATCAAGCCACTTGGATTGGCGCAAAACTCGCCAATAGCGCAATAAACGGCACTTAGTTTGCTGTAGTGCGTGACGGCGGCCATGTTTTTTACGCCCGCCCACGCACCAGGTAAATAATTATACAGATTTGGAGACCTCATTACATCAAAGAGAATTATTCATGTCATAGTTTAATGTAAATTAATAGTATATTATACTGCTAGAAACCAAGCATATAATAATGGATACTTCTTTAATCAATGATACAAACCATTATAGCTACATGATTGTGCGTGCCCATGCAATTTACATAAGACATTCTTACTTGACGACTGGCATGACATTCATTTATTAATCACTGAAGTACATTTTTGTTATCAACATACCAGGGTTGACTCTATGTCTCGCCATTTCTCATCAAAACTAGCCTCTGCAATATCCTTAGAATGAACACAATAATTATTTATTCATAGTAATAATTATACATGTATAGACATGTAAAACAGAGTGGTATAATGTACCTGTAATTGCATATGCAAGGTCTTTTATGTATCTCAGAACAGTTTCCTTATCAGAATGTGAAACTTCACTAGCACCTTTGTTGACCCAACGTTCCCGTGCTTGTGATCTGTGAAAGTCGCAGAGCAATCAGAAACAGGACGGAAATAAACTCCTAATAGCTCCTACACCTGTAGCTCGACACATCCACAATAAAGAACTGTGGAGACCAATTGCTATTCCACTCTTTTAGACCCTCTGAGACAAGTTTTTGGCTTTCATATTGAGGAATTATGGTAGCTACAACCCTTCCACTCCCAATGGATGTTTTCACAGGGACAAAGGAGCAAGCTAGAGAAGCCATATTTGGTAGTACGATAGATGCTGTCCGTCATAGTAATCACATACCCTGTCACACAGTTTTCGGAGTGAGAAACAGTAACACTTCGGAGATCACTGAATCTTGCCCAATTGCTTCATAACTAGTAGGTATACTCACCGACCACAA
Source organism: Haliclona indistincta (assembly GCA_964017065.1). NCBI lineage: Eukaryota > Metazoa > Porifera > Demospongiae > Haplosclerida > Chalinidae > Haliclona > Haliclona indistincta. The sequence continues at coordinate 12,105,023 of OZ024787.1, read as the reverse complement.
TGACCATGTGTTAGGCGGCAAGTACTCACGGCAACACCTCTCTCAAAGCAATCATCATGACAAGATGTTGCCTGTGGGACATTGCTCCTCTTTCTTTTCAGGCAACTAGTGCATCTACCTAGCAGTTTTATTCCTATTAAGTAGAATAGCAGCAGCTGATCAATCAGTCTTACCGGCAGCGTCTGATTCATTGCTCTTTGTTCTTTTTATATCAAAAATGATTTTTTTATCAGGAATAAAATATAAAACGAACAAGTTAAAAAATGCCATCCACTCTGGGAGAGACGGTGGGGATTCTGTTCAATCATAGAGCTGCATTCATTGTTGGCTAAGGGCTCGTGCTGATCTTCTTTTCCAGACATTATGGTCTTAGATCTAGCTAGCGCTACTAGTAAGCAGCACTGCGCCTAGATTTCGCGGGTAGCGCGGGAGAGGAGTGGGTGTGGTTAACTGTATTCTGAATGCGGCATTCCTCCTGTACCTAATTAACCGGAACCAATGATAAGTAGGCGGTATTTCCAAATAATGTTCCATCTTGTTCCATAAACAATGCCTATGGCGCGCGCGAAGATTTCTCTCTTGTTAGCTCTTGCTGTTGGGATGATTTTAAGTTGTTGGATGTTCATTACATGGAAAAGGTCGAGGACTGGGTTAACTGAACTACTAGGTCAGGAAGGTGGTCAGGATCTGTTACTCCCTGATCGGGCTCCTGTACCCTCGCTAGAGAAGGACATTATTGTTCGATCTGTGTACTGGGATAACCGCTCTCGGGAAAATATTGGCAGTGTTCATGTATTCTTGGTTGAGATTTCTCGAAATGTATTAGAAAACTTGAGGTCCGTCGTCGGCTGTCAAGTTGGCACCAGTCACACTACTGACTTCAAGGTAGACCCACTAGTTAACATACCGTGGGTTCATAATACCTACCCGAACATGTTCACGCACGACATGGCCATGATTAATTGTTTTAAACTGTCAGGAGAGAATGGCAGTCGAGCTTACATTCTATATAAGAACGCTACCGGCACTGTTCTTTCAGTTGAATCTGAACGACCGCTATTCATTCCAGCTCCTCATGTGCCGCCGAGTGTTGGGAAAACAAGCACTGTGATGGCCTGTGCATTTGTATACGGTACGCCACCAATTTTGGATCACTGGCTTCACTACCAAAGAACAATCGGAATAGATCATATCTATCTCGTTGCTGAGGATTCATTCAGGAATTCTGGCTACCTTGAGAAAAGACCCCTGAAGGAAATGATGAGGAGCGGGTACCTGTCAATCGAATTTTGGACACCTCACCTAACATCTCAGGAGATCTTTTACCACTCGCAGATGTTGGGTTATGAAGATTGTATCTACCGATATCAAGGAACCTATGACTATGTAATGGCTACTGACGTAGATATTTTCTATGTTCTACTTCTCCCTGGCGAGCCATACATCCAGTACTATGCTGAAAAGTGGTGTTCAGTAGGAAGCTGTGTATTTGACTTGATTCAGTACTTTCGTGACTGTGGAGTTGGTGAAGTTGGTCCAGATGGCAATGTGACTGCTCATCTTCTATCTTATAAGTCTTTTAAGAGAGATGAAGGGAAGTCTGGTCATAGACTCTCAGCTGTATTGGATATAGGTATTCACAAAAGCTGTGTCATCTTACCAGGATATGACACAGTAGAGGTACCATCCGAGGCAGCATACTGGGCACATGTATCAGGAGGATTTAATGACAGACTTCCTGGAGGGAAATGTTAGTCCTCTATTAATTTTTCATAATACAATGTTGATAAGAATAATTATTGTAAGATTCTCAGCAAATTTAATCAGTTAATTTATTTTGTGCTTGCAGTGTTTGCAATCATAAGTATTCTCCTCAATGACAAGTATGTGGTAAAACCATATTCAACTGAACCTATAATTATGATGTATGTTTGTTTGTTGCGGCTCCATAAGCTGCCACCTTTGGTTTTACTCATTGTATTGATTTACATGTATGTCTTGTTATTTGGTGTGTATTATCATTGCCGCTAGGCAATGATATGTAGGGATGACAGTGAATTTAGATGGCAGCTACTTATGTGTGAAAATGAGTTATTTCTCGTATCTCTACTATTAAATAAAAAGATATCTAACGAAATCAAAATTAAGGATGTTGGGATGAAGAAATCTGCTACTGGTCCACAATGTAAAAAAAGGAACTAGCATGGAGTGGTAACATGATTGACTTGCTAACAGACCAATGATCTATGGTCTGTTAGCAAGTCAATCGTGTTTCCATTCGATGCTACAGTGTTGCATGTGTTGCATGTTGCCTACAGCCATGCATGATATTGAACTGCACTTCACTAAAAAGAAAAAAGGACACAAACAAGAAATTAAAAAGATTTCTATCGAGGATGTAGTGATGAAGAAATCTACCACTGGTTCACAATGTAAACCAACAAGGAACAAGCATAGAATGGTAACACGATTGACTTGCTAACAGACCATAGATCCCTACATCAGTGGCTGTACATAAGATCAATATTTTGTCACAAGCTGAATTCTATTCAAAGTGTCAGTCAACAGTAAATAGCTTAACTAGCTATAGTCTGGCCACAGCAGCCACTGATGTAGGGATCTATGGTCTGTTAGCAAGTCAATCGTGTTACCATTCTATGCTTGTTCCTTGTTGGTTTACATTGTGAACCAGTGGTAGATTTCTTCATCACTACATCCTTTTGATTTCGATAGAAATCTTTTTAATTTCTTGTTATAAATGGGCCTTAGTAGAACTGCTCACTGATAGTTGGAAGTACTGTGATCTTGATGCTCATAGGCATGATTCTGCTGCAGCACAATGGCATCGTCTTGTCTTTGATTTACTTCAGCACTGGCTCTAAAGGTGTAAGAACAAAAGCTTATTATAAATGGGCCTTAGTAGAACTGCTCACTGATGGTTGGAAGTACTGTGATCTTGATGCTCATAGGCATGATTCTGCTGCACCACAATGGCATCGTCTTGTCTTTGATTTACTTCAGCACTGGCTCTAATGGTGTAAGAACAAAAGCTTATTATAACAGGGCCTTAGTAGAACTGCTCACTGATAGTTGGAAGCACTGAGATCGTGATGCTCATAGGCATGATTCTGCTGCAGCACAATGGCATCGTCTTGTCTTTGATTTACTTCAACACTGGCTCTAAAGGTGTAAGAACAAAAGCTTATTATAACTGGGCCTTAGTAGAACTGCTCACTGATGGTTGGAAGCACTGAGATCGTGATGCTCATAGGCATGATTCTGCTGCAGCACAATGGCATCGTCTTGTCTTTGATTTACTTCAGCACTGGCTCTAAAGGTGTAAGAACAAAAGCTTATTATAACTGGGCCTTAGTAGAACTGCTCACTGATGGTTGGAAGCACTGAGATCGTGATGCTCATAGGCATGATTCTGCTGCAGCACAATGGCATCGTCTTGTCTTTGATTTACTTCAACACTGGCTCTAAAGGTGTAAGAACAATAGCTTATTATAAATGGGCCTTAGTAGAACTGCTTACTGTTGGTTGGAAGTACTGTGATCTTGATGCTCATAGGCATGATTCTGCAGCAGCACAATGGCATCGTCTTGTCTTTGATTTACTTCAACACTGGCTCTAAAGGTGTAAGAACAAAAGCTTATTATAAATGGGCCTTAGTAGAACTGCTTACTGTTGGTTGGAAGCACTGAGATCGTGATGCTCATAGGCATGATTCTGCTGCAGCACAATGGCATCGTCTTGTCTTTGATTTACTTCAGTACTGGCTCTAAAGGTGTAAGAACAAAAGCTTATTATAAATGGGCCTTACTAGAACTGCTTACTGTTGGTTGGAAGCACTGTGATCTTGATGCTCAATGGCACGATTCTGCTGCTGCGCAATCTCTTCTTGTTCTGGATTTATATACTTCATCATGGTCATTAATACTTTAGGAAGTACGGTATAATTATGCATGAATTATAAATAAAAAATTATCATGTGTCAGCTATAGCGTCTAATATACCAAGTGTTTCATAGTACATTTGAATAATACATTGTACATTAAAGATAATAAAAAGATTTCTAACGAAATCAAAAGGATGTAGAGATAACGAAATCTGCTACTGGTCTACAATGTAAACCAACGAGGAGCAAGCACTCACTCATGATCATCAATTACTTTTTCCTTTCGAGATAGACCGGTTGGGCGCTAATAGTTGATCGCAATAATTCAATGAAAAAAAATTCATAAACCGCCATTTTTGGGTCCTACTGGCACACTTTTGCAACAAAGAGAGTTAAGGAAAACGTGGAACACAATTTTTATGAGTTCTTGTGTGATGCCAAGCGGAGAAAAGCTCGGAAAAGCACTGACAAGCGCAACTTGATTGGAGTCAAAACTCGCACTCGCGACTTCCAGCGCCCGTTTTATGAACGGTAAGCCTCAGAAACATCGAAATGTAGCACATTATCTTCGATAAAACGTCGAGCTATCTGTTTCTCAGCCTGCAATCACTCCAAAGATCCTAGAAGTGTCGAATACACTTTACTACCAGGTACATGTATTTGCTATGGCTCTGGAGCGTTTAGAACCATCTTTTTCAACTTTTCCATATATCTACGTTTGTCTATGATAGAGAGCCCCAAAAAGATGAGTAACAACGAAACTTATCGGCGAATTGCTCCTGCTTGCTCGAGATTCACTACATTCTAGGCTTCGAAAATGGCGGACGAAGGCGTGGCACGATGACGTAAATTAGAAATTATTGCGGTCAGCTGTTAGCGCCCAAGGGGTCTGTACAAAACACAAAACAAGATTAATGTGTGTATAGTACTATGGCGCGCCGTTTGTATCAAAAATAACAGAGTCATAGAAAGAAACAATTTTGGCCCGCGGCGGCGCGGCCGTGGCCTGGTAGGTGTTACCGATGTGGGCGTGGTCACACACTGTACTATACTAGTACTACAACAGTATGTTTCTCCTCGGTTTCTTCTGCCAGTAACGGGTCACCCAGTCCCTTGTGTGAGTGTCACTGTCTCCGTGGACCTGTCTCTGTGTCACTGAGCGTATAGTGTGAGTCATGGTGCCGCCTCTGTTAGCTAGGCTATAGCAGTGTCCGTTGATCACCCCTAAGCTAGCAGCAGGCGCGCTTGCTGTCAGTGCCTGTACTGTGTCTGTGTGACTAGGTCTGTAATAGTGTAATTAACCTGTGGCTCTGTCAGGTATGCTCTGCTAGCCTATACGTGTGTCTGCTTATTTTCCAGAACACGACACTGCCGATTTCAATAAGAGTTATATGTACACCTATTGCATTATTATACATTATACACACAATTAGCCTCGTCCCCAGTCCCTCAAAGGAGGGCCTGGTATACACTGACTGCGCATGCTCCAGATTTCCCAGATTTTCTGGGGAAATAGGATACCTTTGGTACACGTCCGTACCACGTATGACGTAGTAAATAATACGGCTCACTGTCAGTGAACACACGGCTGCTGGTTAGCTATGCTCGAGCCCCTCCTAGAGCATTACAGAGATGTCGTTTGAGGATGCTCTATCTTTTGCGCTCTAGTCGTTGGTGTGTACGTGTACCTTCATGCTGAAGGTCAACTCCTGTAATTAATACTTCATCATGCGCACGTGTTTTCCCGCGCATGCGCAGTCAGTGTATACCAGGCCCTCCTTTGAGGGGCTGGGGACGAGGCTAACACACAATCTCTTACCGATTACCTCAGATGTGCTAGCGAGTCAATCATTCACTGATACAATGCACGAGTTGCTATGGTGGTGATGACATTCTCAATATTTATAGTAATACCGCGTTTACACTGTACTGGGGCCGTGGGAGCCCGGCACGGCACGGCACGGTTCTTGCACGCGTTTACACTGCACAATATTTTACCGGGCCAAGTTGATTGTAAGAGGCGGAGACTTCGTGACGTGGGAGAATAAAATGGCGACTACCTAGCAACGATGGCTGAAGCGAGTTTGTATCTGTGCTGGTGCATGTATTGTTGCATTTTTGTTCTATACAGCTCTTGTCAGAGCTATGTTATGGATTGAGTAACAACGGGCACGAAGCAGTATGCTGAAGGAACGCAATGCATAACGAACGCTTTGCTGGCGTTCTCTCTTTCGTGGTCCTTTCCTTTTCAAGACAGACACACCGAGTATTATTGTTTCTTCAATTGGCGAAGCCTAGATCACCATATCAGTGGCTGTAGGTCGATAAAAAACTACCTGGCCCGGCCCGGCCCGCGTTGTTAGCGTTTACACTAGCCATAAAAGCGGTGCCGAGCCGTGCCGTGCCGGGCCGGGCCAGCCCGCTTTCCAATACCAGACCGGGCCAGCCCGGCACGGCACGCATTTTTGCGCGTTTACACTGGCAATTTAAGGCGTGCCGAGCCGTGCCGTGCCGGGCTGGCCCGGTTATTTTGTGTAGTGTAAACGCGGTATAAGACAAGATTTCTATGCACCTTGTCTCATGTTTTGTGTGTCTCTATCACCCACACTACTCTGTAGCACTCATCCAGTAACTCATTGACTCTATCACTCACCAAGTGTTTTTTAATGCTCTATCACACACTCAGTGATTACTACTCCCATCACACACAGTAATGTCGATGTACCTTGTAAATTTGTATCTTTGTTTGTCTCTCATTTTAAATTTTTTTTGTATCCAGCGATGGCCATGCATATTTTGATTGTTGTGTTATTAGTTGTCATGATTCATTTCACTTTGAACGGCGTGAGTACGTGCATGATTGTCGTGAGCATGACTATACACTAGCCACACACGCTATATTCAAAGTGAGGTGAAATCAACTGTAATGGTATTAGGAGATAGGTCTACATAAAATGATTTTTCCTCTTTTCACAACACAGGAGCTGTCAACAGATATACTACCATCGGATGGGTGTGTTATGGTAAAGCTGCCAAGTGATCAGACAACCATACTATGTTGCAACTGTACTGTATACTGTAATTAAAATAATTATGTTTGAACAACTTGTTCATGATTATTGACAAGAAAGCAGCAATCGATGATTTGTTTCAGTCACTATTTTAAAAATAATATATACAAACTGTGGACATGGTACTACTGCTGAGTGATCCGGCTTTCTCGTAGGTGCACTATCTATGAGAGTATGTATTTTACTGCTTTTGCGAACCTGATGCCACTGCAGAGAGAGATTCCACCAAAACTAGGGTCCAGGGCTCGCCTGTACATTCTATACAGTCGTAGGTGCACTATGAGAGTATGTATTTTACTGCTGTTGCGAACCTGATGCCACTGCAGAGAGAGATTCCACCAAAACTAGGGTCCAGGGCTCGCCTGTACATTCTACAGTCGTAGGTGCACTATGAGTGTATGTATTTCACTGCGCATGCTGTTGCTAACCTGATGCCACTGCAGGGAAAGCCTGATATTCCACTAGTACTAAAACGAGGGTCTATAGAGCTCGCCTGACATGTACATTCTACAGTAGTAGACTAGGCCAGGCTATGTGAGAATATAATGGATCAGTAAACCATTTTATTGACAAGCTCTAGACCCTACTGAGCTAGTCTTGTCTCTCTGCAGTGGTGAAATGTTACTCTCATAGTGGCTTTATACCTATAATGGACCCTATAGTGATGTCTCAGAGTTGCATTCAGTGAAATTGCATTCTCACTGACCTGCAAGCTCTATTTACAATAGTATAGTGGTTAATAACCATTTTGAGACTGAAACACGATGATGAACAAGTTGTCAATCACAGTGCAATTGCAACATAGTATGGTTGTCTTTATGATCACTTGTCGGCTTTACATGCCGTAATACACACCCATCTGATGGTAGTATGGAAAAAAGAATCAAAAATGGTTATTAATCTTGGGTATGGTACTACTATGTTTTGTAAATAGCTTGCAGGTCAGTGAGAATGCAATTTCACTGAATGCTACTCTGAGACATCACTATAGGGTCCATTATAGGTATAAATCCACTATGAGAGTAGCATTTCACCACTGCAGAGAGACAAGACTAGCTCAGTAGGGTCTAGAGCTTGTCAATAAAATGATTTACTGATCCATATATTCTCACATAGCCTGGCCTAGTCTACTACTGTAGAATGTACATGTCAGGCGAGCTCTATAGACCCTCGTTTTAGTACTAGTGGAATATCAGGCTTTCCCTGCAGTGGCATCAGGTTAGCAACAGCATGCGCAGTGAAATACATAGACTCATAGTGCACCTACGACTGTAGAATGAACAGGCAAGCTCCAGACCCTAGTTTTAGTGGAATCTCTCCCTGCAGTGGCACCAGGCTGGCAACAGCAGTGAAATACATACTCTCATAGTGCACATACGACTGTAGAATGAACAGGCGAGCTCCATGCAGACCCAAGTTTTAGTGGAATCTCTCCCTGCAGTGGCACCAGGCTGGCAACAGCAGAGAAATACATACTCTCATACTGCACCTACGACTGTAGAATGAACAGGCGAGCTCCAGACCCAAGTTTTAGTGGAATCTCTCCCTGCAGTGGCACCAGGCTGGCAACAGCAATGTAATACATACTCTCATAGTGCACATACGACTGTAGAATGCCCAGACCCTAGTTTCAGTGGAATCTCTCCCAACAGGCTGGCAACAGCAGTGAAATACATACTCTTATAGTGCACCTATACGACTGTAGAATGTACAGGCGAGTTCTAGACCCTAGTTTTAGTGGAATCTCTTCCTGCAGTGGCAACAGCAGTGAAATACATATTCTTATAGTGCACCTAGTACTACTGTAGAACGCACCGGCAAGCACTACGAGACCCTAGTTTTAGAGAAAGATCACTCCGCAGTATAGTACCATACCCACAGTTTGTGTGTTTTTAAGAGTACTGTAATAATATGAATATTGACAACTTGGTCATCTGTTCAATGATTATTGACAAGAAAGCAGCAATCGATGATTTTGTTTCAGTTACTAATCAGTTGCAACATAGTATGGTTGTCTGAATGATCACTTGGCAGCTTTACGTGCATGCCATAACACACTGCACCCATCTGATGGTAGTATCTGTTGACAGCTCCTGTGTTGTGAAAAGAGGAATAATCATTTTATGTAGACCTATCTCCTAATACCATAACAGTTGATTTTCATCTCACTTCGAATAGCGTCAGCATGCGTGTGTGGCTAGTGTATAGTCATGCTCACGACAACCATGCACATACTCACGCTATTCGAAGTGAATGAAATCATGACAAATAATAACACAACAATCAAAGTATGGCCATCAGTGGATGCAAAAAATGCAAACTATAAGACACATTGTCAACTCTTTACAATTAAGGTACATCGACATTACAGTGTGTGATGGGAGTAGTAATCACTGAGTGTGTGATAGAGCATAAAAAGCACTTGGTGAGTGATAAAGTCAATGAGTTACTGGACGAGTGCTACAGAGTAGTGTGGGTGATAGAGACACACAAAACATGATACAAAGTGCATAGAAATCTTGTCTTACTATAAATATTGAGACTGTCATCACCACCATAGCAACTCGCGCATAGTATCAGTGAACGATTGACTCGCTAGCACATCTGAGGTAATGTAAGAGATTGTGTGGCAATAGGTGTATGAGAGATAATTTCATAACTCTTATTGACCGTCAATAATCGGCAGTGTTGTATTCTGGCAAATAAACAGACACATAATTATATGCAGACACGTGTATAGGCTACCAGAGCATACCCGACAGACCCACAGGTTAATTACACTATTACAGACCTAGTCACACAGGCACTGACACTCAAGCTACTAGCTAGCTGCCACTAGGTGAAGGACACTGCTATAGCCTAGCTAACAGAGGCGGCACCATGACTCACACTATACACTCAGTGACACAGAGACAGGTCCACGGAGACAGTGACACGCACACAAGGGACTGCGTGACCCGTTACTGGCAGAAGAAACATACTTGCAGCACACATGGTCGATGGTGGATAGACCACGCCCACATCGGTAACACCTACAAGCCCACGTCCGCGCTGCCGCGGGCCAAAATTGTTCTTACTTACGTCTACGTTATTTTTGATACAAACGGCGCGCCATATAGTACATGTAAAGTTACGTACTGTTCAAGGACCAACACCCGCATATGGACTTGTCATCCGCCTCCTCGCACAGGCCGGAAATACCTCCTCGCACAGGCCGGAAATAGTCAGACCTTGTCATCCGCCCACCTCCTCGCACAGGCCGGAAATCTCAATTACAGGCCGGAAGCTTCCATAAAGCTCCACCAAAGGTAGCACTATCTGGAGATTGCTTGGAAGATAGCTGATGCTCCTTGCTCCTGATGCTGGCGCTGCTGTTTAGCCGTCTTCATGTGTAAGTTAGTACTGTACGTACATGTACCTAGTCTCGATTACCCTGCACTGTCTGCTATTCCCCACTGATCAACACACACCAACAGTGTGCTAAATACATACTAATGTGTAGTGTATGTTGTGTGTATGTCTCGGTGTATGTTGTGTGTGTACGTGCCTGCATAGATAATAAAGTAATTCAGACCTCCCCAATGTCAAAATGCAATACGTGCATGTACTTATCTATGTACATCATGATTCTACATAGAGCAAGGTTGATACAATGTGAATAGATGCCTAGTAGTCGATGTGTAGGCATTAGAGGGTTAAGCATTTTGTTGTGTAGGTCAATATGCGTGTCGTCAATAGCATGACTGTCTATTATCCCTGTCTCTCTCTCTCTCTCTCTCTCTCTCTCAATAACCAGTTGCCATAGCATCTTTAATTTGTGTGTCGCAAGGATGCTGCTCCCTATTGGTCTTGTATTCTATGCTTGCAGTGCTGTGTTGATGTAATACCCAATAGCTAAACCACAAACCAGCAACAAGGTCACTACGTAGTCTGGACAGCAGTTGAGTAAAATGAATTGATGGCTACTGCACGCTAGACACTACCATGCATGCATGAACTTAATTATGTGATTGGTGGCCCGAACTGTTCATGGCTATGTACAGTAGCAGATGGCTTCACCTATAGCTGAACCTTGATCTAATACTTTCTGTTTACTTGAGTCACTTGACATGGGTTGTCAGCTAGGGTGGCATGGATAGTGGTTAGAGTACTTGTCATCATGGAATCCGTAGCCATCAAAGAGTTAAATTATCGCTCTCCCTCTCCTCTCTTCTCTCTCTCTCTCTCTCTCTCTAATTGTCTTTGTTTCAATGTTTCTATCTCTGTATTTTCATCTGTCTCTTACTCTATACATGTAGCTCTCTCCAAATCTGTCTGCTTTCACTCTCTATCTTACACACATTATAAGCAAAAGCAAAATCTGTGTATGCATGTGCATGAGTGCGTGCGTGTGCATGAGTGCGTGTGTGTGTATGTGTGTGTGTGTAAAAATTCATCTCCTAAAATTTTTACAAATAAAACAAGCTCTACTAGAAAAACAAAAAGATGATATTATGTGAGATGATGGAATAGTTATAAATGAGCTTCTGCTGATTGAAGGTCAATTATGAAACCTGAATGAAAGTCAGGTTTCATAATGCGTGCAAGTTTTCCTGCACGCACATTCTCAATCACTTACATAATTTGTGCTCATACTCTCTCTCACACACTAGTCTTCATCTCTCAAACTATGTCTGATTGACTGCACTGATGAGATCCGATAGATCGAAACAGTCTGATAACTCATGTTGTCGACTGTCTGCAGTTTCAGATTCTATGTTTCTGTTCTCTCTTTTCAATTATTTATTTTGTTCAGCAAAAATTAATGTGTTCACATTGTTAAAATGTAGATCTAATCATACGATTGTTTCAGCTGTGTTCTATCAATAATGTATTTCACATGTACTATACTAGCCTCGTCCCCAGGCCACACCCTCCTTCCTCGTTCATCCCCTCAGCAGGGGGAGTGGCCTAGAGGCGAGGCTAGTACTATACATGAGATAAATGTAGTACAGGTGTATCACATTATTATCGCATGTGAGACATTGCTTTGAGTTTGACAAACATGAATCAAACGACTAGTATATGTGAACTCTGTGATGCAGTATAATGAGTTTCGTACTGTGTAGCTGGTCAGCTTTGAGTTAGTGCATAGTGCAACGAATATTCCTGTCTCAAGACAATAAGGTTGGAGAATCAGTCTATGGTAAGGTAAGCATATCAAGAAGCCAATTGAACACCACTTTAATGTAGTCATTTTTCATGTTATAAATTGTTTTTGTAACCTTAAAACACACTCTAGACAATGCATAACATTGTGTGCTATGTAGAAAAGTTACACCAACTGCAGTAGTAACAATGTTAGACAAACTGCAGTAGTAACAATGTTAGACCAACTGCAGTAGTAATGAAGCACCAAAGGAGTGAAGCCTCGGTCGAGATGCATGTAAGCAGCAGATGCATTACTTTTAGGGATCGAACAGAACAATTGAAGCATGCAAGTAGCAGAACCATGGAAGCATAATCAGTAAAACTATACGGTGGAAGCATGTAACTGCGCATGCATGAGCAACATATTCATGGCAGGACAGCAGAATCATGCAAGCAGCAGAACCATCACAGTATGCAAGCAGCAAAACTATGGAAGCATGCAAGCAGCAGAAGCTGAACTATGGAAGCATGCAAGCCATTCTCTCACACCAAACACGTGCTACTGGATTGGTACTGAGGTAGTGACCAGTGTAAAGATAGTTGAGTGCTGTTTTAAGCATTCATGTATTCTGTTACTAGAAATGCAGTATGAAACATTACTATCTAGACTGCTGTGATTCAATTTTGCACTGCAGCAGTGCAGCAGCTAGTACAACAGCAGTGCAGCAGCTAGTACAACTGCAGTGAGGCAGCTAGTACAACTGCAGTGAGGCAGCTATAGCTAGTACAACTGCAGTGAGGCAGCTAGTACAACAGCAGTGAGGCAGCTAGTACAACAGCAGTGAGGCAGCTAGTACAACAGCAGTGCAGCAGCTAGTACAACAGCAGTGAGGCAGCTAGTACAACAGCAGTGAGGCAGCTAGTACAACAGCAGTGCAGCAGCTAGTACAACAGCAGTGCAGCAGTGCAACAGCAGGTAGTATTGTCTGGGGACGCCAGCAATGTTCATTTCTTGATATTAGGATTTTTTATCCAAACGTGCAGAGCTATCGTCAATCCAGTATTTCAAGCCTGTATCGTCGTCATGAACTAGCAAAGAAAAGAGAATATGGTGACAGAGTCAAACAAGTCAAAAATTGGTCTGTTACCTCTCTTGTTTTCTCCACTACTGGTGGCATGGGAAGAGACTCAGTGAGGCAACACAATTTTATCAACATTAATTTTAGCAGATCAAATATCCATGAAAGAGAATTATCACTACAGTACTACCCTGGCTTGGTTAAGATGCTCATTATCCTTCTCTCTCTCTTACATTTAGCCATGACTTGTATTCGTGGCAGCCGTGCAACATGTCATCATGTCTCTGACAGACCACTTGGAATTGCAGAATGCTGCCATTCCCAGGCTGGCTAATTTACTATTCGTTCCGTTTTAGTTATTCATTTCTAGCTATTATTTCACCCTTATTATAAGTATTCACTAACCATTGCTCTCTTGTATTGTGTATGATCACAAAAAATTGTGTGATGGATTGAGTTCAGTTCTTTTCCCTTGTATATTGTTATTGTTCACGAAACAGAATTAAACAAGAATAATTACTATAATGAAAAGTTAGCTGTAAACATTACACAGAAAATTGTCAATGCTATCAATCTCAAACAGCACTTAGCGCTAGATAGATGTGGCCAAACGCAACTAAAGCTAGGAATTGGAAATAACTGGAACAAAAGCTGTGGTAAAGGATAGAGGCATGAGTGATCATACAAGACCAGTTGTACCTGTATTGATGGAAACATTAATTTTATTTCTGATCTGGGACTTGGATCATCGCCTAATCACACACACCACAGGAACATACGGAAAGGGCCTTCTCCTGGCGGTAATAATATAGATGCTAATTTCAGTCTGGTTCAGTCTGATTGGTAGTGTAAAACATCACTGAACTACCTACTATACCAGTGCAGCACTGTAGTAGTACGTAGACTAGTGATGGTATGTTTAGTTAGTGATACTCTTTGTGCTGCTAACAGTCACCAAAACACTGTGACTACTACTAATGATTTGCATGCTGCATCTTATGTTTTATTAACTTTAGTAATAAATTTAAGCGCTGAGTTTTATGGTAAAATTATCCGAACCAATGCTGGAATACATAGTTGTGAGCATGTAACAGATGTTCAGTATTATGTTCAGTGCTGCTTTACTCTCAGATGTAGCTAGGTGAATTGTTTATTCTACTTGAAAATTTTATTGTTGATAAGACAAGCGAAAAAGTTATGCATGCACATACATAAGTTCGTTAAGCCGCGGTAATTCAAAAATACCGGGTGATTCGGAAGTATTAACCTTAGCTATAATGCAAAACTACAGATCGCCTGGATAAACTATTTCGCCATGAGGTAGGTGCATCTGTTGGGTCTACGGTGATCACTCTCTTGATTGCATTCTAGTTACCTGGTGAAACTTTGCTGTCTACTGGGAACGCTGGCATCTCCTGAAGTTAGACAAAATGATCAAAGCGTGTAACGGTAGCATGGAATCTACAACAGCGATTTGATGGAATTCTGATAGACAAGCAGCTAAAAATAACACCCTCTGCAAGTGTACAACATCTCAGCAACTACTCTACACAGGCACGTACAATATGGAGAAATATAGGACAGAAACAAAAGCAACAAATTATTATGAAATAATAATGGTGTTCAATTGGCTTCTTGATATGCTTACCTTACCATAGACTGATTCTCCAACCTTATTGTCTTGAGACAGGAATATTCGTTGCACTATGCACTAACTCAAAGCTGACCAGCTACACAGTACGAAACTCATTATACTGCATCACAGAGTTCACATATACTAGTCGTTTGATTCATGTTTGTCAAACTCAAAGCAATGTCTCACATGCGATAATAATGTGATACACCTGTACTACATTTATCTCATGTATAGTACTAGCCTCGCCTCTAGGCCACTCCCCCTGCTGAGGGGATGAACGAGGAAGGAGGGTGTGGCCTGGGGACGAGGCTAGTATAGTACATGTGAAATACATTATTGATAGAACACAGCTGAAACAATCGTTTGATTAGATCTACATTTTAACAATGTGAACACATTAATTTTTGCTGAACAAAATAAATAATTGAAAAGAGAGAACAGAAACATAGAATCTGAAACTGCAGACAGTCGACAACATGAGTTATCAGACTGTTTCGATCTATCGGATCTCATCAGTGCAGTCAATCAGACATAGTTTGAGAGATGAAGACTAGTGTGTGAGAGAGAGTATGAGCACAAATTATGTAAGTGATTGAGAATGTGCGTGCAGGAAAACTTGCACGCATTATGAAACCTGACTTTCATTCAGGTTTCATAATTGACCTTCAATCAGCAGAAGCTCATTTATAACTATTCCATCATCTCACATAATATCATCTTTTTGTTTTTCTAGTAGAGCTTGTTTTATTTGTAAAAATTTTAGGAGATGAATTTTTACACACACACACATACACACACGCACTCATGCACACGCACGCACTCATGCACATGCATACACAGATTTTGCTTTTGCTTATAATGTGTGTAAGATAGAGAGTGAAAGCAGACAGATTTGGAGAGAGCTACATGTATAGAGTAAGAGACAGATGAAAATACAGAGATAGAAACATTGAAACAAAGACAATTAGAGAGAGAGAGAGAGAGAGGAGAGAGGAGAGGGAGAGCGATAATTTAACTCTTTGATGGCTACGGATTCCATGATGACAAGTACTCTAACCACTATCCATGCCACCCTAGCTGACAACCCATGTCAAGTGACTCAAGTAAACAGAAAGTATTAGATCAAGGTTCAGCTATAGGTGAAGCCATCTGCTACTGTACATAGCCATGAACAGTTCGGGCCACCAATCACATAATTAAGTTCATGCATGCATGGTAGTGTCTAGCGTGCAGTAGCCATCAATTCATTTTACTCAACTGCTGTCCAGACTACGTAGTGACCTTGTTGCTGGTTTGTGGTTTAGCTATTGGGTATTACATCAACACAGCACTGCAAGCATAGAATACAAGACCAATAGGGAGCAGCATCCTTGCGACACACAAATTAAAGATGCTATGGCAACTGGTTATTGAGAGAGAGAGAGAGAGAGAGAGAGAGACAGGGATAATAGACAGTCATGCTATTGACGACACGCATATTGACCTACACAACAAAATGCTTAACCCTCTAATGCCTACACATCGACTACTAGGCATCTATTCACATTGTATCAACCTTGCTCTATGTAGAATCATGATGTACATAGATAAGTACATGCACGTATTGCATTTTGACATTGGGGAGGTCTGAATTACTTTATTATCTATGCAGGCACGTACACACACAACATACACCGAGACATACACACAACATACACTACACATTAGTATGTATTTAGCACACTGTTGGTGTGTGTTGATCAGTGGGGAATAGCAGACAGTGCAGGGTAATCGAGACTAGCTACATGTACGTACAGTACTAACTTACACGTGAAGACGGCTAAACAGCAGCGCCAGCATCAGGAGCAAGGAGCATCAGCTATCTTCCAAGCAATCTCCAGATAGTGCTACCTTTGGTGGAGCTTTATGGAAGCTTCCGGCCTGTAATTGAGATTTCCGGCCTGTGCGAGGAGGTGGGCGGATGACAAGGTCTGACTATTTCCGGCCTGTGCGAGGAGGTATTTCCGGCCTGTGCGAGGAGGCGGATGACAACCCCTTATCAACACCCGCGGGAGACTCGCAGGCAACCCGGGGGTAATTTTGTCTTGCCCGCGGAACCGTGTATCATTAACCGCGGGTAGATGCGAATACAGAGAGCATCACGCGCTGGTGCGGATACGTGCGAGCACTGTATATGCTCGCAAAAGCCACACAACGACAACGTGAGCCTGCCTAGCTATCCAGCGGGTCGCGAGTGCATGCAAGGCTGCATGAGGGCCGCGGGTTAGTGTGGTGCGGGCAGCGGGTACACGTTCACGGACCCGCGGGCACCCCCGAGTTACTCGCGGTTAGCCCGCGGGTTTGAGTACACTTACTCGTGAGCGGTACTGTAGTCTAGTTGACGAGAGACTGATTGATGAAGAAGCTGTATAAAAAGATTGGATAACTTTAACTTAATAGTTAATCAAAGGCTATGTATTAATGAAACATGTAATTAGCAGAAACATTTTATAACTCACAAATCTCACTGCATGGAGTGGTATTAAATGAAGTACTGTACAAACTAATCATGTACAGCAGACTGAGAGAACAATCTGGCTTGTTAATTACAATCGTGCTAGTTGCCCTAAAGTCAAGCACCTCGTGGTTGCCAGCAATTTTAGATAGTGCAGGAACAGGAATTATATTTCCATTAAGAATACAAGTCCAAGTGATCATATCAATGTTGATAGAAGGATAGGAGATGATTTCACAGGCAATAGTCACAGTAGATGGAGTTGCTGTTGTGATGCAGTTTATGATAGGAGGGACTGTAATGAACATAATAAAAGCTGTTTTTCAGGAGAAATAATTATGCTGAGTGAAAGAGCAATACGTGCATGTAATGATAATATTCAATTGACAACTATATTGCACTGAGCTAATACAATTAAAGTGGAACCTGTCTAATCCGGTCACCCTAGCTTGCATGGGACCAACCCTGCTACGTGCATTGTCTGTATAAACTGTATAATAAAATTATAGACAAAACCACGTTATTGCTTACATCCTTTTGATTTCGTTAGAAATCTTTTTATTTTCTTTACTACAATGACTCATATTATTTCAGTTGCATAAATGGCCGGAAATGTGGTCGGATTACGCGTCGCAAAATACTTGGCTAGCATACGTTCCGGGGCAAAAATGCTGCCTGTAAAACACATTATATAGACAGGTGGCCGAATTACAGCATAGTCTACTGTATACTTTTGTATTGTGAACGTTCGGGACCCTCCTCTTCTGGCTGTAATATCGGTGATCGCTTAGGCAGGTTTGACTGTATTACCATGCATCCATTTGAAACTAACAGTTTTCAATATTCACAGTGTATTTCACGCTTTGACCTCCAAATGTGTTGTTAATAGAAGCTGTATAAATACCACGGTCTCTTGCTTGCACTGCACCAGTAGATGGTATTCTCAGAGTGTCCTTTCCACTCTCAATCAACTGGTCATTGTGATACCAGTTGACTACAGCAGCAGGTAGACCGTGCTCGATTGTTGGGTGTAGTGTTACTGAAGATCCATTGTTGTAGTCTATGATCCTTGACAGACATGAATCGTTCATAGAAGGTATAGCTAATAATTAAAAGAGAATTCAATATTCACAATGCAACGTATGCACGCTACTCATTATTATTATTATGCACCTCCACGAGATATGATGAATCCAGCTGTGCAAAATTCAGTGAATGATACCTGATGTACACACCCATATGTAACGTTCAAATCATTTGCAGAAACTGAATTAAAGCAAAGAGTAGCCTGAATGGAGTCCATGGAACAATTTGTGTTGACTGATCCACCACAAATAAGATCTTGACCTTTCCTCATGAAAGTTGCGTTGTTTAAAATAGAATGTTTGCAGGTGATGCACAGCTACTCGCCTTCGATACCATAATATATATCTTGTGGGTAGTTAGTATACATGGACTGCTGACACAGTGAAGATTCATCTGCGGTACAGCAGAAGAAATTCATACAGTCAACATACTGTATGCAACACTGGTGCTTACTTGCCGCTTCCGCTATTCTTAAAACTGAAAGCAATGACACCATTACGCATCTTAATAGCTGAAAATTCATGCCCGACTGCTGAGCCTGCTGATAACGCAATAATATCAAAAAATAATTGTCGCTCATTGCCTTTATAGCGCTAAAGTTCTTTATAGGAAGTGGGCGGGCTCGTATTTTATTGTTGGTCTGCCATTCGTGTGGTGGAACTCTGTGATCTGTTCTATTCTGATTGGTTCTAATCTTGCTGATTACATGATTTGTACTGCAATTCTGTAATAACGTTGTTCTATCGTCTCAATCACTGAATACTAACGCTACAATGCGAGGGAATACAAGAGCAGGGTATTGAGTCTTATACAGTGAAACCTGCCTATCAATGTCACGCCCCACCACCCCCAACACCGGGCGAGGTGGGGCAATGTGGGGATTTGCACTTGCGAGTTTTACAATGCCCCAGGGGTGGGGGAGCGACTGGCATGCAAATCCCCTACATATCCCCCACTTGGCCCCTACTGGTGCACAGTCAAAACAGAAAATACTATGCTACATGACCGCATTTGTATGTCGGGCAGCAAACAGCTGACAAATCCCCGCGTAACCCCCACCCTACCCCGTGTTGGGGATGGTGGGGCGTGACAATGATAGGTGCATTAGCGACCACCTCTCTCCAGCGTCCGCGACAAAATTCCCCGAATAACAGTTATAGAAAAGCACCTAGAGCCAACATGTCTACAGCGACCACCTGCCTAATGCGGATTTCGGACACATACTCGATTACGGGCAGTAGGCGTGCCAATTATTAGGCGTGGTTACTGATTACTGCATGCATCCATTGCTGATGCTGACTGGCGCGAAAAGTTACGATCAGATGCTGTTGACTCGACACTGAGTCGACAGTAGCCAAGAGAGTGGAATTGCATGAAGATAGTGAGTCGAGTGATGAAGATGACAGTGAGCACAGCGGCATTACAACAATCGATACAGCGAAATATGCACTGAGAGTTGTTCTTACCACCTTGTCTGCCCTGGTAACACATGCCATTCATCTGGTCTTTACATTTAGTTTATTTTGTTTAGTGTAGATTTATTAAAATTATCATGGTGTTTCTGTTTTATTTCTTGTGCGTTTGTTTGTTTTTATTGTTGTTCTGGCTGTACATATTATCTGTGGAGTCCATCAACAGTTAACTTGCCTTGATTTATCTGTCTACTGTACTTCCTCTCTGTATGCTGCTGTAAAGTCTGATAATAAATAATAATAATAATAATACTATTATGACACTTGTACTAACCAGAGATTTGCAGTTGTTCTTATTGGAACAAGGAGAGGAAAATGCAGCTGACTATGCATCTACAGAAGGTGATATCTGTACTTGAGGATGCTAAGCTGAGAAGTATTTCTGTAAAACAAATTAAACTGTACTGGACTGTACTGGAGGACTTTTTCGCTAATGTATGTTGATTTAATTGTTATCGAAACTAGCCTGAATATCAGTCAATTCATTGTAAAATGCAATTTTTTTAGTTAAGAAGAGTTTTCTGTTAGCTACAATTATTTTTGTTGAATTAATTGCACATTATAAATACATGAATCCTGTATAATGAGGTCACATTCGGTAGTAGTCGCTCTTCACAGGTAACTGCCTACAGAGTCCACCTGTCTATTTCTGCCAGTCAGAGTTGGTCCATAGGTGCATGGTCGCTTTAGACAGGTTTCATTATTATAATTGAGTTGATGAATCGTAACCAGGATTCTCCGTCATTCTCCATTACATTGGATCCCTTGCACAAATTGTGTGTCGTATACCAACGTCTGCATACGAATACTGGATAGAACTGAACCTGTGAAATTATGCAGAAACTTACTATATCATTCCACACCTGTACTCACTCAACATCTGGTGTTTGTTCACATGAAGTATTGTAGCACACATTCTGTTGTAGCTGCAAAACTGGGGAGGTGCTGTAGGCAACGTTTTGCTGTAAAAATATCGGTGAGTCTATTTCTTCTTCGTTGTGAATGGAATTTTTCACTCTACAGATAGCAGAATTGGTATTGTATAACTACTTACGTACATTAGTTGTTGCTGTGGCTGGTGATTTTCACTAGAAAGTGAGGTAGCATGAGTTTTGTTGAAGCTGTATATCAGATGTGCTGCCGGTAAGCATCATTATTATATAAGAACCACCTTCTTACGCATACAATAATAATTAATCATGTAGTTGTGATAATGAATCATAGGCTACATGTACGTATGTTCTCCACAATGTGAAAAACTGGTGAGTTGTTTTTTTTTGCCAACCAATGTCTACTGACTTGAGCCTGCAATTGCATATCAAGTACATTCACATAATATTGGCGATCACATCACTTTACTCATATAAGTATTTCCATGCAGGATTTCGAACGAACTGTTTTTTCTTCTCAGCCAAATAAAATAATTATTTATCACTGTTGTGGTGATAGCAATGGTGACCAACACCAGTGTCACACAGTGGAGCAATTAGAAAAGTGATTGAACTTTCCTGCATAGTTAACGTTGTTGCTGGAGTAGTGACAACTGACGAGCTTGATATTATTGTTGATCATAGTTGTATCGCCTTGTATTGACACAGCTGTAAAAATACATAATAGAAGCCCAAATAATTATTAGCAATGGTGCTATTTGTAAGCAGATAGTGATGACTTAATAAACATGAGCTCAATATTATTGTTATAAAACTGTTTCCTGCAGTTTGTACTATCTGTCCCAAGCAATCTACACTCTATAATACTAAAAAGGCTTCTCTGCACAGACTGCACCAAGTTTGGTATGATATGGTCAGAATAAGCCCACACTATAAGCACAATAAAGGATAAGTCAACATTCCACTAGTTAGATACCAAAGATTATCATTGATGTAAGGGAAAACCCAATCTAAAGACAATAATATTCAAGACTAGTGTGTAGTCAAAGTCATCATCAGAATTATGAAGAGTAAGTGAAGAGAGTGCACTGTCATCTTCTAGATAGTTCACAGGACCATCACTTACACAACTATTGCACTGTCTGATTGTCGCTAACAAATTGATGCTAACAATTTACGTAAACTTGGATCCATTTCTCATAAACTGCTCATAATTATCTGCTAGCAATTTTGCACTATCGTGATGACTGCTACCATCTTTACGTTGCCTATAAGTATTGGGAAGAAATGGAAGGCAGTTAGTGGGACACTCAAGCTTTTTTTAAGCCATTAAGTTCAATGAAACCACATCAGCTTTTGATCACCGCTAAAAAGGACTCTACACAATTTAATTTTAAAAAATGATACTTTGCTTAACAATATCCCTGAAATCAAGAGACCCTTCTAATCAGGACACTATTTGCGGGTATACACTATTATACTATCCCACTGTGCACTAAGCATGCACATATGCATCAGGTGTAGCACGCTTGAGCAACAATTTTGGGTACAGCGGTTTTCCAAGATCTTGCAGCAATCAAACTTCAACGGCTGACTGTAAACAAGGACTACGCATGCGCAATGTGATCTCAAGAGGAATGATGCAGCTCTCAGAGCTCTTGTGACAGCTAAGCAGCTCAAATCACGCTGAAAGGAAGTAGTAGACGTCTACTTCTAATTTCTCTGTGGGTGTACACAGCTGTTATCTTCTCACAGACAGAGTTACGAACACACATGCGTGCAACGCTTGACGGTACAGTATTGCAAGATCTTGGAAAAACGCTGTACATATTATGATATGAACATGTTAATTAATTTACAACGGAAGTAAATGCATAGTGGTTGGTGATAGAGTGAAAGTATACAGAGTCTAATTTATTATAGTAAAGATGTCACTGATAAAGTGTTAGATATGATAAGTAAACAACACTATAGACTGATTGTCTGGATATTTTTATGACTACATGTATAATACATGTCTGCGGTACCAACTCAGTAGAATCCCGGCATTCCTCTGCATGAACTGCTAAATATAATCATCTTCATCATCATACGATTTCACACTATCGTAATGACATTGAAGTTCAATTGAGGCTGATTGACTGCCGCCATCTTCACTTTGCCTATAAGTACAATTATGGGAATAAATAGACGAAAGTGAAAGTGACACTCAAGCATTTTAAATCATTAAACTATAGACTGCCGCATGATCTGTATTGTTTTGCTCACTTATTTGCTGTTTTATACTTCATATGTGGCTGCACCTCTCCAGCAGTTTCTACTAGCACTAGATATGGCTCATCATCTGAAGCACACTCCCTATGAGTGTATAGCAATGTATTGCGATGTAACTACTTTTTATTAAGTTGCATACTGTTGATGCGGAGCTCGGAGATCATGAAGTTCATAGGCACGATTCTGCTCCAATACAATGGTATCATATTCTTGTCCTTGATTTAATTCGGCACCAACACCAATCCTGTAAGAACAAAAGATTGTTGCCATAACAGAGTATAGGTATATGTATAGTATTATTAGAAGGTTGCATACTGTTGCTTAGACGCACTGAGATCGTGACGCTCATAGGCACGATTCTGCTCCAATACAATGGCATCATCTTGTCCTTGATTTAATTCGGCACCAAAACTAATCCTGTAAGAACAAAAGATTGTTGCCATAACAGAGTAGGTATATGTATAGTATTATACCATAGCAGCCTCAAACATCAAAGGCACCAGTGCAATGGGGATTTCCCTGTATATTCTCCAGGTGTATACAGGGAAAATGCCTAGCAGTAAAGCCACTAATAGAGTCACATGACTCAACTTCACACAGTAAACAGTAAAGAAGGAAGTGGTTTGCCCATACCGAAGGTAGGGAAGAGTCAGCTTTTTATACACAGTTGTCTTACTGACGCTAAAGGGACCTTGCTGTGTCAATGGTTGCTATGGTACAAGTCACCTATTCCATGCCCACCTGGTATGTACACTATTTACACTCGGGTTTATTAACACAATACCTCCTGTATAATTATGATACACACCAGTCTGGTAGGCATGGAATAACTACTACTTATTAGACAGTTGCATACTGTTTGGAAGCACTATGATCATGATGCTCATAGGCATGATTCTGCTGCAGCACAATGGTATCATCTTGTGTGTGATTTACTTCAGCACTGGCTCTAAAGGTGTAGGAACAAAAGCTTATTAATATAACTCAGTGTGCAAATAATATGGGCCTTATTATAGAACTACTCACTGTTGATTAGAAGCACTGTGATCGTGGTGCTCATAGGCACGATTCTGCCGCACCACAATATCCTCTTGTTTTTGCGGATTTGATTCATCACGGTCATTAATACTGTAGGAAATACGCTGTTAAAATTTGTATAAACAATGCATATTGCACGCACAGTTGCTGGTGGTCTTCATGTAGCTTATTGATTGCCGCTTTCTCACGAAAGCGAGACCTTTGTTTATTTCTCAGAAAGATAACAGCTACATTCATCAGTGCAAGTGTGGTGATAATCAAAACCACACAAAGAATGGGGAAAACCGATATAATAATGCCGCCATTTGTAGTTGAAGGACTGGCTATAAAACTGGCTGATAAACTGCTTGAGATAGATGAGAGGCTGGTTGAGTGATCGATCATGTTTGTCAAGGGACTGGTCCGAGAGACTGATAGAGGAGGAGATAGAAGTTGAGAAAGTAATTGAGGAATTAGTCTGTTTGTTGAGATAGTACTAGTATTAATAGATTTGTTGAGAAAAGATACATTGTAACAGAAGACACAACTGGTCTAAAATAATTGTAGGACCAGCTATACTGAAAGTAGCACTAGCTGCATGAGATTATCAGTAACCACATCACGGATATGATGTAATGTAAATTAATTTTAATGCTGTACATGAACATGCCGAAACACGCAGTATGCCGATCCCCGCTACCGCGGCGTGGCCCGGATTACTAGCAGGCATAATATGCGCAGCTGAGTCATCTATACACAGATCAAATCATATAATCGAAATTAAGCCACTTACTTTGCGTCAAGTCCTTAGAAGAGGAATACTTCGGTTCCCCGTATACTCGAGTCGCTAAGCTGACGAATCGACTAGTAGGCGGAGTAACTCCACCCAACGTAAATACGTCATTCAGTAGGCAATTATTACGTCAGTGTAATGCGGTTTCAGTATGCACTTTGAATCCGATTTTGCATGTTAATTCATATAAAAAATAGGACTAAGTGATACATAGGTTAATGGCAGTATTTTTGAGCAATAATAGTTCAATGTAGGTCAATCAGCTGTGCAGCAAGCATGATCCACTTCAGGCACTTCTTCATAATTATGGTGTACGAATGCCGAGTAATGATGATTTTTCTAGGTGGTATTATATCATAGAAAACACTGCTAATGCAATAGCTAACTATAATAAAATAACATAACAGTTCAAGCTTAATTTACATAACACTATTAACACTGTCAACAATACTGACATGTATGAAGCAGAAATGATACGTATACGTAGCAAGCTAATAGAACATAGCTAATAAACTACTAGATAGTTATGATCTTTATTACTCTTCCGCTGCATCATCAGTGGATGATTCATTACTGCTACACTGCCATGGGAGCACTGCAATTCAGTTGATGAGTGCGATGCAGCTGTGCGGTGCCTGTAGTGAAAGTTAGATGACAAGCTGTTGTTATACTTTCATGCAGTGTACCACTTTGCTTTCCATAATTATTATGCATAAATCGAATTATTAATTTATTGTGTCAGCTATATATAGCGTATAATAATATCCAGTGCTGTATGATAGATTTGAATAATAAATTAATTATACGTAACACTCACTCGTTATCATCAAATACTCTTTCCTTTGGAGACTCATTTTGTTTTAAGTGGACTTCCTCAGTTTGTTGCAACACTTGAGATGAATCAAATACTTCGACATAGATTCCATGCTCCCTGTACAAAACACAAAGCAAGCCGGATTAATGTACGTGTATATAGTACAAGTAAAGTTACATACTGTTGTTGAACACTATCATAACAAGCATTTTGATGGAGTTGTATTGGGTGAGGACGAGTGTCATTCTGCTGTAGCTCCATAATTTTATAATCATTTTTATCAGCATATTGTTCGTTGAATATTCTGTAAACACAAAATACATTAACTTGTATTATTATCACAATACTCACTCATTCTGCCGTAACTTAATATTGCTCACATCAGGATTTTGATCAGTATTTACACGTAACAGGCCAGTTTGCGATTTTTTCTTAATTCTCAGAACCAGACCGATAAAGACAAAAATCAAAACAACTGTTACTGTAATGATGATCAATAGTGCACAAGTTATTGTAACACTATCAAGTTGTAAGGGACTAGTTGTGAGAGTGGTCGAGGAACTGGTTGAAAGAGTCTTAGTTGAAGAACTGGTTAAAAGAGTCATAGTTGAAGAAGATCGAAGTCGTAGTTGACTGAAGAACTTGTTCAAAAGTGTCGTAGTTGAATACCTGAGTGGTCAAAAGACTGTTACCTTGTCACTTGCAATCCGTGTTGGCTCGCTAGGTTCAGCACGGATTGGTGCACTGTTCACGGGATTCACTAAGTTCACCCGTTTTGAATCGAGTACAACACTAGTCTTGCACAAGCCGCCTCTCAGTAGCTAGCTCTGGCGGCTTATCATAACCCTCGGCGCATGCGCGAGAGTTACGGTGAGATGGGTAGCCTCCTTGGGACGTATTGCCGACAGTCACCTGCAGAACTTCTCACCTAGCGTCTCAGTTCAAGGTTGCTGTGTCTGTCGTCGTTTGTTTGTATGAGTAATCTCTTGTGTGCGTCGTGAAGGACGGATTCAATGGCGGACTTTAATATCTATGGGGTTTCTCGATAAAGACAAGGCTCCGCTCTTCCTTCCCCCCCCTCGTACTCGGGGTATTTCTCTTGTAGGCAACGATCGAGACGACAACTTTGGATAGGAGACAAGCATTAAGGCCAAAGTTCTCCGTTTGGCCAGTTGGAGTCTCTTCCTACTTCAAGAGGATACCTGAACTAATTATTGTATTGTTTGTACACTACATTTGTGCATGCATGGTTATACCCTCTGGGTCTCGGCCTAATATGAACCTTTGGTACTTGCTCCATGCGCGCGTACTGAATCCTTGTTTGTAGCTAGCAATTGCTGGTCAGGTGGCTCAGTGGTTTAGTACGGTGGCTTGTAATGCATAGTTAAGAAGATCAGTTCTTATGTAGAAGAACCGTGTAATGTATTCACGGTTCGATTCTCACCCTCTCACTCCAACAATGATTGGTCCAGGAATAGTTGTTACTAAACTAACCAGTAACCATCATGCAGTTGCTCTGAGGCCGGCTCATCGTCACCAAACACTGCCTGTTCCTACGAATCATAATTATTCCAACAAACTTATTGATCTCTAGATATTCAAATTATTACACCATGTAGGTCTGTCTTGTAAGAAATGTTCTGTGAATGTCACAATTCAGAATAAGAATTCTATCCCTTATTGTGTAATAGCTAAGAACACATGTATACTCTTTGCCCTACAAAACTGCTTCAACGTACTGGGTGGAACTTATGCGGCGCTCAGCACACACTTGCTAGCAATCTGCTCGCTTTATTTAGAAAATTTTAATGAAAATCTTACAAATCACAAAAATGATATTGATATAGTTCTGTCAGAGCTGAGGCCAAAGAAATAGAAATTTATGGATGGTCGGCCCAACACCATCCAAGGGAAAAAACCGGAGAAGTAAAACCCGATGGGATAAACCTTCTCTGGAAAAACCCAAATGATAAATACAACAGCTCAAAGTTTATGATAAAAGTGTAAATGGGTCTTGATCTGTAGTAACAAAGAGATTAGACATTATACAGTAATATACCTCTCAGTGATCACACAAGCCTCAGCACAATCTGTGGGAGAAATTATTAATGAAGTAAAAAAGGATAAAAATGGGTCTTGATCTGTAGTAACAAAGAGATTAGACATTATACAGCAACAATACCTCTCAGTGATCACGCAAGCTCAGCTCAATCTGTGGGAGAAATTATTAAAAAAGGATAAAAATGGGTCTTTTGATCTGTAGTATAACAAAGAGATAAAACCACATTCAAAAATATACCTGTCAGCATAAGAAAAATGGTTTGACCTGTTTTGAAAGAGGTAAGACAATACACTGCAATATACCTGTCAGCATTTACTGAGTGTGTAGGAATCAAGTAAATAATGGAGTCTTGTCCTCTAGTACATGTAAAATGAGCTAAGAAATTATACAACAGGTGTTGGGTACATCTGTAGAATAACTAGCCTCGTTCCCAGGCTCCGCTCCTCTCGTGTTTGAGAGAAGTGGAGACAGGAACAATGCTAAGAAAGATAGCATGTCAATAAACATTAAGAATACCTCTAATACAGTGTCTTTGTAGAGCTGTTTTATCTGCTGAGAAAGATAGCAATGTTAATAAACAGTAAGAATACCTCTAATACAGTGTCTTTGTATAACTGCTTTAGCTGCTGAGAAAGATAGCATGTTAATAAGCAGTAAGAATACCTCTAATACAGTGTCTTTGTAGAGCTGCTTTAGCTGCTGAGAAAGACAGCATGTTAATAAACAGTAAGAATACCTCTAATACAGTGTCTTTGTATAACTGCTTTAGCTGCTGAGAAAGATAGCATGTTAATAAGCAGTAAGAGTACCTCTAATACAGTGTCTTTGTATAGCTGTTTTATCTGCTGAGAAAGAGCATGCAGATTAATAACGATTCTTATCTTAAAAGCATTATCTTCTGTTTGCATGTTCTGTATTGAAAGACATGCAGATTATACAATAACAATACCATAATCATTTTGGTTCTGTTGCTTCGGTACTTGAGACCTATCTAAAGAAATCACCATAAAAACAACATGACTGTGTAAAATTCAATCAATGAGTTGATGATTGGTGCGATCGAATCGATGACTCGGTGATTGGTGCGATCAAATCGATGACTCGATGATTGGTGCGATCGAATCGATGACTCGGTGATTGGTGCGATCAAATCGATGACTCGGTGATTGGTGCGATCAAATCGATGACTCGGTGATTGGTGCGATCGAATCGATGACTCGATGATTGGTGCGATCAAATCGATGACTCGATGATTGGTGCGATCGAATCGATGACTCGGTGATTGGTGCGATCAAATCGATGACTCGATGATTGGTGCGATCAAATCGATGACTCGATGATTGGTGCGATCAAATCGATGACTCGGTGATTGGTGCGATCGAATCGATGACTCGATGATTGGTGCGATCAAATCGATGACTCAGCAATTATATTGATGAATTCATCTACATTGTACCTGTACATCAGACCAGTGAGGTGTGAGCTACATTGAACCAATACATTAGACCGGTGAGGGGTGAGCTACATTGAACCAGTACATTAGACCAGTGAGGGGTGAGCTACATTGAACCAGTACATTAGACCAGTGAGGGGTGAGCTACATTGAACCAGTACATTAGACCAGTGAGAGGTGAGCTATATACATTGAACCAGTACATTAGACCAGTGAGAGGTGAGCTACATTGAACCAGTACATTAGACCAGTGAGGGGTGAGCTACATTGAACCAGTACATTAGACCAGTGAGGTGTGAGCTACATTGAACCAGTACATTAGACCAGTGAGGGGTGAGCTACATTGAACCAGTACATTAGACCAGTGAGAGGTGAGCTACATTGAACCTGTACATTAGACCAGTGAAGGGTGAGCTACATTGAACCAGTACATTAGACCAGTGAGAGGTGAGCTACATTGAACCAGTACATTAGACCAGTGAGGGGTGAGCTACATTGAACCAGTACATTAGACCAGTGAGAGGTGAGCTACATTGAACCTGTACATTAGACCAGTGAAGGGTGAGCTACATTGAACCAGTACATTAGACCAGTGAGGGGTGAGCTACATTGAACCAGTACATTAGACCAATGAGGGGTGAGCTACATTGAACCAGTACATTAAACCAGTGAGGGGTGAG
This sequence comes from Haliclona indistincta, assembly GCA_964017065.1. Taxonomy (NCBI): domain Eukaryota; kingdom Metazoa; phylum Porifera; class Demospongiae; order Haplosclerida; family Chalinidae; genus Haliclona; species Haliclona indistincta. The sequence goes on along the minus strand of OZ024787.1, from coordinate 12,075,171 downwards.
TTACATTGAACCAGTACATTAGACCAGTGAGGGGTGAGCTACATTGAACCAGTACATTAGACCAGTGAGGGGTGAGCTACATTGAACCAGTACATTAGACCAGTGAGGGGTGAGCTACATTGAACCAGTACATTAGACCAATGAGGGGTGAGCTACATTGAACCAGTACATTAAACCAGTGAGGGGTGAGTTACATTGAACCAGTACATTAGACCAGTGAGGGGTGAGCTACATTGAACCAGTACATTAGACCAGTGAGGGGTGAGTTACATTGAACCAGTACATTAGACCAGTGAGGGGTGAGCTACATTGAACCAGTACATTAGACCAGTGAGGGGTGAGCTACATTGAACCAGTACATTAGACCAGTGAGGGGTGAGCTACATTGAACCAGTACATTAGACCAGTGAGGGGTGAGCTACATTGAACCAGTACATTAGACCAGTGAGGTGTGAGCTACATTGAACCAGTACATTAGACCAGTGAGGGGTGAGCTACATTGAACCAGTACATTAGACCAGTGAGGGGTGAGCTACATTGAACCAGTACATTAGACCAGTGAGGGGTGAGCTACATTGAACCAGTACATTAGACCAGTGAGGGCCGGGTGAGCTACATTGAACCAGTACATTAGACCAGTGGGGGTGAGCTACATTGAACCAGTACATTAGACCAGTGAGGGGTGAGTTACATTGAACCAGTACATTAGACCAGTGAGGGGTGAGCTACATTGAACCTGTACATTAGACCAGAGAGGGGTGAGCTATACATTGAACCAGTACATTAGACCAGTGAGGGGTGAGCTACATTGAACCAGTACATTAGACCAGTGAGGGGTGAGCTACATTGAACCAGTACATTAGACCAGTGAGGTGTGAGCTACATTGAACCAGTACATTAGACCAGTGAGGGGTGAGCTACATTGAACCAGTACATTAGACCAGTGAGAGGTGAGCTACATTGAACCTGTACATTAGACCAGTGAAGGGTGAGCTACATTGAACCAGTACATTAGACCAGTGAGAGGTGAGCTACATTGAACCAGTACATTAGACCAGTGAGGGGTGAGCTACATTGAACCAGTACATTAGACCAGTGAGAGGTGAGCTACATTGAACCTGTACATTAGACCAGTGAAGGGTGAGCTACATTGAACCAGTACATTAGACCAGTGAGAGGTGAGCTACATTGAACCAGTACATTAGACCAGTGAGGGGTGAGCTACATTGAACCAGTAAATTAGACCAGTGAGGTGTGAGCTACATTGAACCAGTACATTAGACCAGTGAGAGGTGAGCTACATTGAACCTGTACATTAGACCAGTGAGGGGTGAGCTACATTGAACCAGTACATTAGACCAGTGAGGGGTGAGCTACATTGAACCAGTACATTAGACCAGTGAGGTGTGAGCTACATTGAACCAGTACATTAGACCAGTGAGAGGTGAGCTACATTGAACCTGTACATTAGACCAGTGAGGGGTGAGCTACATTGAACCAGTACATTAGACCAGTGAGGGGTGAGCTACATTGAACCAGTACATTAGACCAGTGAGGTGTGAGCTACATTGAACCAGTACATTAGACCAGTGAGGTGTGAGCTACATTGAACCAGTACATTAGACCAGTGAGGTGTGAGCTACATTGAACCAGTACATTAGACCAGTGGGGGTGAGCTACATTGAACCAGTACATTAGACCAGTGAGGGGTGAGCTACATTGAACCAGTACATTAGACCAGTGAGGGTGAGCTACATTGAACCTGTACATTAGACCAGTGAGGGTGAGCTACATTGAACCTGTACATTAGACCAGTGAGGGCCGGGTGAGCTACATTGAACCAGTACATTAGACCAGTGAGGGGTGAGCTACATTGAACCTGTACATTAGACCAGTGAGGGGTGAGCTACATTGAACCAGTACATTAGACCAGTGAGGGGTGAGCTACATTGAACCAGTACATTAGACCAATGAGGGGTGAGCTACATTGAACCAGTACATTAAACCAGTGAGGGGTGAGTTACATTGAACCAGTACATTAGACCAGTGAGGGGTGAGCTACATTGAACCAGTACATTAGACCAGTGAGGGGTGAGTTACATTGAACCAGTACATTAGACCAGTGAGGGGTGAGCTACATTGAACCAGTACATTAGACCAGTGAGGGGTGAGCTACATTGAACCAGTACATTAGACCAGTGAGGGGTGAGCTACATTGAACCAGTACATTAGACCAGTGAGGGGTGAGCTACATTGAACCAGTACATTAGACCAGTGAGGTGTGAGCTACATTGAACCAGTACATTAGACCAGTGAGGGGTGAGCTACATTGAACCAGTACATTAGACCAGTGAGGGGTGAGCTACATTGAACCAGTACATTAGACCAGTGAGGGGTGAGCTACATTGAACCAGTACATTAGACCAGTGAGGGCCGGGTGAGCTACATTGAACCAGTACATTAGACCAGTGGGGGTGAGCTACATTGAACCAGTACATTAGACCAGTGAGGGGTGAGTTACATTGAACCAGTACATTAGACCAGTGAGGGGTGAGCTACATTGAACCTGTACATTAGACCAGAGAGGGGTGAGCTATACATTGAACCAGTACATTAGACCAGTGAGGGGTGAGCTACATTGAACCAGTACATTAGACCAGTGAGGGGTGAGTTACATTGAACCAGTACATTAGAAATTATTTACAACAATAATAATATCATCATCTCCAGCTTGTATCCATGGTTTCCTACAGAACAAAATGCATTGTGAACACATCATAAGATTGTTGACTTCACTGCAACGATGAATCTTGAATTGTCTTCCATCTGTTAGTATAGTTGACTCGTCTTGATTTCTTCAGTAGAACATCTCCTAGTTGCCTTGATCTCCATACTCTCGATTACCTATCTACCTAACTAAGTCTTTAGCACAAGTTTTCATCCTATAATGCTTCGACTACATTGCCTAGCTATCTACCTAACTGAGGCTTTACTACACAAGCTAGCACCAGTGAAACAGCACAGCAATATCACATGCAACATTATTCATAATACATTCCCACTGACTCACTCGCTGTCATGCCGCGCTAGCAGATACGTACAAACACTCACTGACCTTGTTATTATCCATGATGTCACAACGCACGCTAACATGCTGGCATGCAAATACATTCTATCATTGCTATCATACAGCCTAGCATTACTAAAACCACAGATGGTACACTCTCTTGTGCCATAGAAGTGTAGCATCCATGCATGGTTACTATAGATCTTAGCATTTGTGCATAGCCTTAGAACAACTATAGATTACTGGTACCGCAATATCTTGGGTAGAAATGGTCGGTGGTAAAGCCAGTAGCAGAGTGTAGAGCCAGTAACTGAGGATAGATCAGTAGCAGAGAGTAGAGCCAGTAGCATCAGAACCAGTACTTGTGGTAGCCATCAATAGCAACAATCTTGTAGTAGTGTAGCTATAGTTGGTAAATATGATTGAGTGAGTGTGTTACAGATCACTAGCTACTGTTACCTCATGGTCCAGTGTGTAGCCATCAGTAGCAACAATACTGTAGTAGTGAAGCTGTAGAGGGTACAGGTGATTAAGTGTGTTACAGATCACTAGCTACTGTTACCTCATGGTCCAGTGTGTTTCACTGCTAGCCCCATTCCTTAACTCCAGTTGACGTTACGAGTTTAAACACTGGACCCTGTAGTGGATTGAGTGATCAATGCTGCTAGCATACAGTGATGTGGCACTGACCTCATACACTGGTTCCATAAGATCGGGAATGAGACCGTACTGAGTGATTGACTGGTGGTGATTTTGATTAGTTAATGGTGCTCTTGACTGATTGGCAGTTATCTTGATTGATTAGTAGTGATCTTGATTGGTTGTTAGTGATCTTGATTGATTTGTTTTGATCTAGATAGTTTGTGAAGATGGTGATCTTGTCTGTTTCAGGGTCTGCTCCTCATCATGCTCTCTTGATAGCTATCTACCTATCTAATGCTTTGACTACGCTACCTAGCCATCTACCTGGCTAAGGCTTTGACTACACTACCTATACTATACAATGTTCATTCTAAGGCTTTGACTACACTAGCTAACATACATCAATGCATTAAAATTGAATGAATTATCACAGCAATATCGCATGCAACATTATTAAAGATGATTCATAATACACTCCCAATGACTCACTCACTGTCATGCCGCGCTAGCAGATACACACAAACACTCACTAACCTTGTTACTATCTATCGCACGCTAACATGCTGGCATGCAAATACATTCTAACATTGCTACCATACACCCTAGCATTACTAAAACCACAGATGGAGCACTCTCTTGTGCCATAGAAAGTGTAGCATCCATGGTTACTACATGTATACTTCTTAGCATTGTACATAACCTTAGAACAACTATTAATTACTGGTACCGCAATATCTTAGGTAGAAATGGTTGGTGGCATTACCAGTAGCAAAGAGTAGAGCCAGTAGCAGAGACTAGAGCCAGTAGCAGAGGGTAGAGCCAGTAGCTAGTGGTAGCCATCAGTAGCAACAATACTGTAGTAGTGAAGCTGTAGAGGGTAAAGGTGATTAAGTGTGTTACAGATCACTAGCTACTGTTACCTCATGGTCCAGTGTGTTTCACTGCTAGCCCCATTCCTTAACTCCAGTTGATGTTAGGAGTTTATACACTGGACCCTGTAGTGGATTGAGTGATCAATGCTGCTAGCATACAGTGATGTGGCACTGACCTCATACACTGGTTCCATAAGATAGGGAATGTGACTGTACTGAGCGATTGACTGGTGGTGATTTTGAATAGTTTATGGTGATCTTGACTAATTGGTGGTTATCTTGATGGATAAGTAGTGATCTTGATTGATTGGTAGTGATCTTGATTGTGGTTTTGATCTGGTTTTGATCTCGGTTGATGGTGATCTTGTCTGGTTAAGGGTCTGCTCCTCTTCATGCTCTCTTGATACAAATGTAGCTATCTACCTACCTAAAGCTTTGACTACACTACCTAGCTATCTACCTATCTACCTGGCTAAGACTTTGACTACATTACCTATACTACACAATGTTCATTCTAAGGCTTTGACTAAACTAGCTAACATACATCAATGCATTAAAATTGAATGAATTATCACAGCAATATCACATGCAACATTATTAAAGATGATTCATAATACTCTCCCACTGACTCACTCACTGTCATGCCGTGCTAGCAGATACACACAAACACTCACTAACCTTGTTACTATCTATCGCACGCTAACATGCTGGCATGCAAATACACTCTAACATTGCTACCATACACCCTAGCATTACTAAAACCACAGATGGTACACTCTCTTGTGCCATAGAAAGTGTAGCATCAATGGTTACTATACTTCTTAGCATTGTACATAACCTTAGAACAACTATGAATTACTGGTACCGTAGCATTTTTGGGAAGATGTATCCGTCAGTAACCATGTAGCAAGTAGCTGAAGGTAGAGCCAGTAGCAGAGGGTAGAGCCCAGTAGCAGAGGGTAAAGCCCAGTATCAGAGGGTAGAACTAGTAGTAGAGGATAGAGCCAGTTGACTAAGTTCACCAGTTGTATTGAAATTGGCGCGATTTTGAGTTCAATTTGAGTTACGGATACCCACTTCTGTTTGTTCTATCTCAGGTTGACAGTGTCTGCTGTCGGCGTCACATTGCTGGAGTAGCGTTGTTGGCAACGCTTAGTTGTGAAAGGGTAAGGCTTGAGTGAGAGAAATATACACACAAATTACAGCCTTCTCGGTCACAGTGGTGGAGACTAACCGCTAACGCATTCAGTGAGGTAGCGAGACACTCGTGACAGCATTGTGAAGCTTGGTTGGCTATAGCTTGATGGGTTCTTCATTTTCAGTAGGTCTTGTCCTTCACAGTAGCATCAGATGGCACAGACTGACCTCGCGCTCCTCTTCACAGCGATTTATAGCTATTCAAAATTGGCGGTCAACTTTACCCGCCTACACTGATGCGCATGCGTTACAAGCGAGCGCGCCGTAAAATGGCGGGTGGATTTGAAAGTCATAGATCAACTAACGTTTTAATATTTGAGTTTATTCACAGTAAACGCAGCTTAGGCAGCCTTAGCTATTATTCACTTGTAGCTTGTGAAGGTGATTACAAGCAACTTGCAAAAGTCTGTACTGCATGTCTTCAACAATGCAACACCTCAGATCAGTAGCCAATAGACAAACCACGGCATTGTAAGCACAACTGTGAAAGTCTCTTAATTGAATCACCTCATATGGGACCTCAAAAATAGTGTCCTGATAGAAAGTCATCATGATTGGGTCTGTTAAAATACTATGCAATTTGGGATCACATCCTGTTCACCATTTTTAATAATAATTATTTTTATTATTTTAATTTAAAAATTAGGACTTTCATTGCATACATCACTTAGTCAATCAGAGCTGAGGAATTATAACACAGAAAACTTATTCTATTTCAAACAATGGAAACAGCCATGATCTTCAAGCACATTCCATCTAATCTTATGCGAAACTGAAGGTGAGAAGGCACAGCCTGAGTAGATCTTCACTAATAAGTCTTGACCTTTCCTCACGGCAGTTGGGTTGCTTACAATGGCGGATTGTTTGCAGGTGATGCACAGTTATAATAATTATCTTGTGCGTAGTTAATTAGTATGGTACATATAAATTATCCCTGACACAGTGGAGATTCATCTGTACAGCAGAAGAAATATATAATATTATACAGTACGTGGATACTGCCGGTATGCAACACTCTGGCTTACTAGCTTCCACTATTCTTAAAATTAAAAGCCATTGCACCATTACCCATTAGTGGACTAGCTGAAATTCATTCTCGACCGCTGAACTGACAACAGATAAATTTATTTATAGGAAGCGGGAGGGCTCGTACTTTGTTGCTGATTTGCCATGCGTGGGAATAAAAATAGCAGAACACTAATGTCTACGTATTGAGTCTTATGAATAATTATAATTGAGCTGTGGAATTGTAGGCAGCATTCTCCGCCATTTTCCATTGCATTGGATCCCTCGCACAAGTTGTGTGTCGTAAACCAACGTCTGCATACGAATACTTGATAGAGTTGAACCTGTGAAATTAAGTAGAAACTTAATATACCATTCCACACATGTACTCACTCAACATCTGGTGTTTGTTCACATGAAGTATTGTAGCACTCATTTTGCTGTAGCTGCAAAACTGGGACGGTGCTGTAGGCATCGTTTTGCTGTAACACTATCGGGGAGTCTGTTTCTTCTTCGTTGTCATCAGCTCTTCTGCAAAGACGGTTTTTTGATCTACTGATAGCAGAATTTGTATGGTATAACTACTTACATTTGTTGTTGCTTCAGCTGGTGATTTTCACTAGAGGAAGTGAGGTAGCATGAATTCTGTTGGAGCTGTATATCAGACGTGCTGCTGCAGTAAGCATCATTATTCTGTAACACTATAGAAGAACCACCTTCTTCATCATTTCCATCCATCCTACAAGCATTACGAAACCATTTTTGTACTGTATCAAAGCTGACTTACCAGAGTTGCTTGTTACTCTCACCAAAGGAATTCAAAGGGGTCATGTAGCTTACGTTCTGCTGTAACACTATCGGTGAGTCTGTTTCTTCTTCGTTGTCATCAGCTCTTCTGCAAATAAAGGTTTTTGCTCTAGTGATAGCAGAATTTGTATGGTATAACTACCTACATTTGTTGTTGCTGCGGCTGGTGATTTTCGCTAGAGGAAGTGAGGTAGCATGAGTTTTGATGAAGCTGTATGTCAGATGTGCTGCTGCAGTAAGCACCATTATTCTGTAACACTATAGAAGAACCACCTTCTTCTTCATAGCCATCCATCCTACAAGCATTTGTGACACCATTTTTGTACTAATCTTTATCAAAGCTGACTTACCCGCAGAGTTGCTTGTTGCTCTCACCAAAGGAATTCAAAGGGGTCATGTGGCTTACATTTTGCTGTAGTTGCACAAGTGACCTGTAGACACCGTTTTGCTGTACAACTATGCTGCAGTATTCAGCAGCCTCTGGTTCTTGTTCCTCTTCAACTATGTCACTAACATCATTCCTGAAGATCATTATTAAATTATCAGCATATTTGTTATTACTACTATACAACATACTTCGGTAGTGAATTGGTGTTGTTGCTGACAGTTAGTTCCTTTTGGTAATCTTTATGGTTCTGAGACTTTCTGACCCTCGATCTTCTTTTTCGCCAGATCAAGATAAAGGCAATTGCTGTGATGATTGCAATGGTGATGAATAGAAATGCTACTAATGCAGCAACAGCAGCAAAAAAAGTTGAATTCGTATTACTTGTTATGGTAGTTTCTGGACTGGTTGCAGTCGAGGAAAAGGAAGTGGTGTCCTCTGACAAGATGCTACTGGTTACTGAAGAATTAGTGATTGTAGAAACTGTATTCAAAGTAGAGAAACTTTCTGAAGATGAAGTGAATGGTGTTGATAATTGGTTGGTTAGATGTATAGTGCTATCCAAATTTGTGTTATCTACCGGGATACCCTCTAGTGTTGGTGCTACTGAGGAAGCTAGAACAACCATATCAATTTCAGTACTAATTTCAGAAGAAAATTGTGAACTAGTAGACAGAGTGACAATGGTGTCTTTTGTTCCAGAGCTAATTTCTGAAGGTGCATGCTTGTGCAGCTGTCAGTGAAGCATCAACGGTGCCTGAATAAGTACTTGTTGCAATATTTTCAGTGCTAAGCTCTGAAAAAAATAAAGAGGTTGTCAGCAATGAAACAATGGTGCCCGTTGTTTCTGTAACAGCTTCAGCGTTAATTTCTGAAGACTTTGTGAATGGTGAAGTAGACACAATGGTGGCTGGATAGCTTGATTTTGTAACAGGAGAAACTGTAGCTGCATAGAATCAATAGTACTAGTGTGTAAATTCTACTATTATATGTGAGTAATTTACTATACCATGCGAGTAATACTACTGTGGAATTTATTGCACAAAAAATTCGCACATATACATTACCAAACATGTGAATAGACCAAAACTATTAAGAGAGCACGGTGTTTACCTGTACTGATCTCCACAGTCACTAGTGGGTAGTCATATTGGTTGTGAGGAGTATCAAGAGTCACAGTAGATTGTGCACTACCGTCTTCTACGAAAATATTTACTGGACCATCACATTGCTGATCATAAACTACTAATGTACTATTCTGCCTCTGTGGTTGGTACAATCCTAGTATATCTCCCTCGTGGAACTCCAATGGAGAGTTAAGATTGTACTCAAAAACATTAACCAAAGGAGTGCTTGAAGGTGAAGTGAGTAGAGTAAAGCCTGTCTTGGTGTAGTTTCTTCCCCCAGCATTCCGCCATATTTGCAGCTCAGATTGTAAGACGGCTGTGCCTCTTTGTTCAGCTCCCACTATCCACTTGGTGATAAAGCCATTACAAGTGAAGGTGATGTCTGGGAAGAGACGCTGTTCCTCGCTTGGTATCACATCATTGATGTTGATGTCCAGTGCGGCTTGCCTCAGGGCAGAACGACTGAGAAAGTTACCAGTACAATGTGAGCCTGAGTGTGATAACATTTAATTAGAGCAGTATAAACATGTGCAACTTAAATCTAACCTGTAGTAATAGGCGATATCAAAATTTTCTCACTGGTCATAATTGGAAGATTCAATACGTTTATTGGTGATAAAGGATTAAAGCTGTTTTTGTAAGTAACCGATGTGGAGTTGAACTGCCAATACACTCTCAATACACTATCTAACAAAAATGGTTGATACACTCCCAACACATCTCCACTCTGGAATGACATATGAGTGGTCAGGTTATACTGGAGCACTCCATCAGGACTGAAGTCTCCTGGATTCAGTCTGATCTCCTCACTGGCTTGCCTGGTGTAGTTACTACCACCAGTATTTCTCCATATCTGTATCTCAGGATACTTTTCTCCCACATTTAAAATCGTTACCACTAAGAGAAGACCAGTCATGACACCATTGCAGCTGAAACTCTCGTTAGGAAGCAATCTGAACTCATCGTTCAGACCTTCATCACTGAAGTTAGAACCAGGAATCTTCTCTGCTCTCCTCCTGAGCAGATCTAGCTCCATAAACCCACTGGTACAGCCATTAACAACTGCAGCAATGAGGAAGTAAACTATACTTGCATATTATGCAAGCTCACCTTCACAGCTGAAGAAAAGAGCATAAAACAGAAGGAGATAGCAGACCATAGCAGTATAGATACTTATGTACAGACTGCTTCAATTCAGTGTCGTAGACTTGCTAGTTCACCAGCCTTGTGCGTTGCATGAAGCATGATATTATCATTTATACGCAATTGCAAAGGGCGGGGCTCGTGTGGTAATACGTGGGTGGGCTCGTAATTGGCATGTCGCGAGTGCCAATACCTTGTTGAGAATTTCGAGAATTTGAACGGTAGCAGAACAGTGAGAAAAGATCACAAATACAAGCACCCGCGTACAATAATAACATTAATCATGTAGTTGTGACAATGAATCATAAGCCATGTTCTCCACCATGTGAAAAACTGGTTCCGTTGTACGGTGAGTTGTGTTTTGCAAACCAATGTCTACCGACTTGAGCCTGCAATTGCATATCAAGTACATTCACATAATATTGGTGATCACATCACTTTACTCACTTATAATCACAATGTTTAATATTCTTAATTTGCTCAGTAACCTGCTCACTGCAATGATTGTCTAATTGTTTTCCAACAGCTGTTACTACTCCAGCTGCGCTACCATTTTCATCAATCCTGTAATATGATACAGCACAGTGAGCGGTAGTTATGACTTGTGAACTACATACCACAATGACCATTGGTTCTGATTTTCATCCTTCGAAGAAGTGTAGCACTCATTTTGGTGTAACTGAATTTGACCATAGTAGGAAATGTTTTGTGCAGGAACAGTAGGAGTAGCACTGTCTTCCACTACTTCAGAATAGACATGATAGTCTGTCGACCTACAAACAAATAGAAATGGACAAAATTAGATCATAAATGGCTCTAACAATTATACTTTAGGTAACAATTAGATTTATACAATTCTGAGGAAGGTGCATGAGATTTGGTAATGGGTCTTATCATGCGCTTCTGTTACTAATAACATACATTTGCTGCTTATCCTCGTCATTGATATTCAAGATATTTTGTTGTATTTTTATGTCACTTCTGCTCACAGGATTTTGAACAAACTGAGATTTCCTGTTTTTTCTTTTAAGCCAGATAAAAATACTTATCACTGTTGTGGTGATAGCAATGGTGAAAATTACCAGCACCAGTGGAGCAATTAGAACAAAAATGATTGAATTTTCCTGCATAGTTGTTGCTGGAGCATACGTAGTGACAATAGATGAGTTTGACATGTTGCTGATCATTGTGGTATTGCCTTGTATTGACACAGCTGTAAAAATACATAAATAGAAGTCAAAATAGTATTAGTAACGGAACTATTTTGTAAGCAGATAGACGGACATGAGTTAATAATTATGAGCTCAATATTATTGTTATAAAACTGTTTCCTCCAGTATGTACTATCATCCTGTCCAAAGAAATCTACACTTTAAGCTAAAAAGGCTTCTCTGCACAAACTGCACCAGGTTTGGTATGATGTGGTCAGAATAAGCCCACACTATAAGCACAATAAAGGATATGTCAACATTCCACTAGTTGTTAGCTACCAAGATAAAATAGCAATCATTGATGTGCAAGGGAAACCCAATCTAAAGGCAACAATATTCAAGAGGTTACCATCTGTACTGATCTCCACAGTCACTAGTGGGTAGTCAAAGTCATCATCAGAATTACGAAGAGTAACTGTAGATAGTGCACTGTTGCCTTCTAGATAGTTCACAGGACCATCACGTTCCTGATAGTACACAATTAATGCGCTGTCTTGCCTCCGTGGTTGGTACACTCCCAGTATGTCTCCCTCCTGGAACTCCAGCGGAGTATTAGGAACGAACTCAACAACATTATTGGTAGCAATTGCATCTGAAGGGACTAGACTGAAGTTTGCTTTAGTGTAACTGGCTCCACCATTCTGGCGCCATATTTGCAGCTCAGGCAGTAAAGATGCCTGCTCTGCTCTCATGCCGATTATCCACTTGGTGATGAAGCCATTACAGGTGAAGGTGATGTCTGGAAAGAGACGCTGGTTGTCTCTTATCCTCACATTGTTAATATTGACATCAAGTGCCTCATTTCGTAGGACAGAACGACTGAGAAAATTATCAGTGCAAGGTGAGTCTGTAAAAAAGTGAAATATCATGCAATTTTAAATAATTTTTGTAGTATAAGCCAGCTGTTACCTGAAATAGGAGATATGAGGATTTGTTGATCACCTATAGATGAGAGGTCCGACAGGCTTACTGATGATGGATTTATACCCATTTGACGATAAGATGTAGCAGAGTCACGACTGTAGAACACTCTCACTAAACTAAACAATTGATTAGGTTGATGCACTCCCAACACATCTCCACTCTGGTACGATATGGGAGTGGTCAGGTTATACTGAAGCACTCCGTCAGGACTGAAGTCTCCTTCAGTCAATCTGATATCTTCACTAGCTTGCTTGGTGTATGTATCACCACCAGTATTTCTCCACAGCTGTATCTCAGGAAGAGCCTTTCTAAAGATAGTATTTCTCACTGCTCCCACTAGAAGAAGACCAGTCATGGTTCCACTGCAGCTGAAGCTCTCGCCAGGAAGCAATCTGAACTCATTGTCCAGAACTTGATCACTCATGCCTTGACCTGGAATCTTCTCAGCTCTTCTCTTAAGCATATCTAGCTCCATAAACCCACTAGTGCAGCCATTAACAACTGGAGCATAAAGAATATTGCAACATGTTGCTATGGCATAAGTAAACAAACTCACCTTCACTGAAAAATACCAGAGCATACAACACAATGAGATACATGTAGCTATCCATTGCAGCGTTTATCGAGCATAACCGTTTACGAGGCATTTTATCTACATAAGATGACGGATTTCCTTGCATGTACAATGTACAGTGACGGATGTGGGTGCATGGCTCGGGCGGGGCTCGCGGTTAATAATATGCGTGGGCGAGCTCGCCAAACGTGAGTAATTATTTTTTCAGATAAATATTATTATAGCCAAAATTAATGAAGAGAGGTTACAGACACAAAACTATAAAATTCCTATGAGTCGGCTAGCCTGTGTGATTCTCTTGGAATGACCAAAGGTTCATCGTTAGCTACTGTCACCTCATGCATCGTTCCTCTGAAGCTATAGCGGACACGAAGATGCTTTTTCTCTCCAACACACGGGTCGTAGAAGCCGGGGATAAGCACCTTGGAACTTTCTCTGAGGATGAGCCTGGAGTCTGCGACTAGGCACTGCAAAGCAACAGTGACATCGATGACTTTCGGGTACAACTGGTGATTGGAAGTTGAAGTAGCAAACAGACACCCATACCAAGCCTCAATGATTATCAGACCGTGCCGGGCTTGTTCATAAGAGATATTTCGTTCTACCGTCGCTTTCATTAGTTCTACTGCCGCCTCTGCTTCCCTTCGTTTTTCAGTCATTTCTTTCTCTCTTTCTGCTCGTTTTTCGTCCAATTCTTCCTGTTTCTGCTGGTTGAGAAACGGAGTCAACGAAAGCATCTTGATACAAGCAATTCCAAGAATCGGTAGGCAAGTTGCATAGAACACGGCTTGGACAGAAGGGGCAGGAGAAATGTGGAAACGAATGATATACTTCATATTTGCTCTAGAAAAGCGCAGCCTCACGCTTACGCCGGAATGACTACTTACGGCTACTTTGCTACCAACTTCAGTAAGCTTGCCTATCCTGTGACGACCACTGTAGAATATCGACGGCCCATCGGTACTAGCCTCAATCCCACAGGCAACAGCCAGGTCATCTCGCAACTGATACTTAGACGACAACTTTAAACTCGAGCTAGATTGACCGATTTCGACACCTCCGTCAACAGTCAGTTTTTCCGAGAACTTTCTACTGACGTCAAGCCCAACTGTGCTACCATTATCCATCACTTTGAACGTCGCCATAGTCTGTTCATCTAGCCGTCTTGTAACCTGTGCATTGGCTGACAATGAAATGCCGTGAGGTGATATATAGACCACGTTGTGATTTTCGACGAACATCTCGTCCGTCAGCCGATAGTGGAAATGTAGGTCAAGGTTAGGCTTGGAGGCAGCCATTACGGACAGCTTCACCCAGTTCTGTTGCTTAGTGAGGTGAAGAAGAGAGAACTGTATTCCACCGAACAGTTGATGGTGACCAGCTAAGACAGCACCCATGATGGTGGATTGTAGTGACTTGGTTAGCCTAGCGTCCACACACTGATGGGCATAGACCTTCATGAGAGACAATCCACCTCTTCCGGCAAGAAATCGTGAAGCATCAACTTCCATTTGAAACTGACCACGAGGGTTAACTTCCTGGATGTAAGTCCGTTCCTCCCAGAGTGCCTTCAACTTCTCGTACTCCTCCAAGAGTTCTGTCGGGAGAGCTGTCCGCTCAATTAGAGCCATGTCGTCTTCTAGTCTTCGTTTGCCGTGACGATTGTAGACAGCTCGCAGACGAGGGTCACTCAGCACACGATATGCCTCCTGTACTCGTTTGAAGAACTTGCTAGCTTTGTCCTGTTGCAGTACATCACAATGCCTGTTAAAAAGAGAAAGCAAAATAACAACAAGTGCTGTGAGCGCAACAGTTTTCGAAGTTCTTGAGTCAAAAATGGAAATAGACCAAAACTAATTGAATACACGTGATAAAAATAAATTTTTGTTTTTATTGTTAGTTATTTTGTTGTTTTTTCTCCCTTCCTTTGCATCTAAGTGAAGGAGTTAGCCTTATTACAATGTTTTCTTGTGTATCATGAAATTAATAATTTTGAAATGGATTTGTAAGGAGCTGAAAATTTGTTTTTTTTTATTTTACTTAATTGAAGTTAAAAAGGTCTACTCTACTCGTGAATGGCGAACTAGGGAAACATAAATTTGGTTGGTCAACAAACTTCTATTTATGAGCACTACCATACCAACTAAAATTAGAGCGTGAGCAGAATAACTAATTCTAATCATAATGGAATTTGTTACTCATTGCCTACTATGAAATGTTAATTTTGATCATTTCGACCAGCCGAAACCGGCCGGTACGTGTTCGTTTTCTACCTGTCCGGGTGATAGATGAGGCACATATGACGGTACGCACTCCTGATGTCCTCGGGTGACGCCTGCCTGTCCACGTTCAGAAGAGCGTAGTACTCATCGTGCTCCTCGCTGTCCAACTGCCGCTGAAACTCCTCACTACTCTGAGCCATGTTGTCGTTCTAAATAGTGCGCATCTTTATCAAAATTTTACAGGTAAAATCATAGATACAGTATACCAACAGGGATTAGCAACGCCAATACATTTTGTATTACGAGCTGATTTACATCCTCGTTACGGGTTAAATATTAACCGTTGCCTTGCAACGAGCTCGTTGCTAAGCTAGCTCTTGACGACCGTGCTAAGAAGAGTCACTGGCTCGGCACGTTGTCGAGCTCTGGTGATTGACTAGAACGTTCTGTCTACACTTTGATAGTAAAGGCGACTTGAGTACTGTTTCGTTTTGATCGCTAACCGGCGAAGTGGTTGTTGGTTGCCCTACAAGCGTTGTAAAACGCTGACAAGCAGCTTGTTTACTTTGCTGAAAAGTGGTTCTGTACCTGTTACTAGTTTTTAGCTGTGCTTCGGTCCATTCTTTGCTGATAACATGTTAGTTCGTACATGTCCTCGTGAGAATAGCGCAGTTTCTATTCTCGATCTCACACAGTGTAGCGCTAGCGCACTAGACAAGCTGAGCCGTTCAGCCGTACGGTACGGGTTTTTCTGTACCTCTTCTGACAATAGATACACTATGGCTGATCTTGTTTTCAGTTTATCCTCGAGAAGAAAGGCTGTTCTATGAGAATAACTGTGCTGAAAGAAGATCTTGCTTTTAACATCGGTTTTGTCGTGCTTTGAATCCTTCGTCGTACTGACAATTTCCTGCTTTCGCGCTACAGCAGTCCTATCAACACACGCGATTTGTCAAGCCATGATATTTGGCGGGCACTACCCTTCGCACGCTGTGCTCTAACACGTTGGAAATTTAACCCGTAACACGGATGTAGTTGAAATTCCTGTCCGTTGCTAATCCCTGTGAGTATATTGTATCTATGGTAAAATCATCGATTTTGATTTAGTGACGTCATGGTCTGCGCACGAGACTAAAGAATGGGCGCGTGTCTTTGTGTTGTTATCTGGTCGCCATGAGAAACTAACACGAGCACACACACAGCAAGAGAAGAGGCTCGCCATGATGAGGAAACAGTGGGACACCAGCAAGAAGGAAGCTTTCGTCCCCAAAGAACAGCGCAAACCAGTGAGTGCCATTGTCAGGCAGAGATGAAAGATCACCCTACCATGTGCTAGGTCTCACAAGTCCCAGAAGCCTATGAAGAGTATCTCCGTCGTCTTCAGCAACGCAACCAGTAAGTGACTTCATTCTGTATCTTACTCGATTGTTACAATATGCACAGGTACATGAAACAGCTTCAACAAGATGATAAGCGACATATTGAACTGGAGAGAAGGGAGAAAGGTTTTTCTGTGTACCTCAATGGAGCGAACTCCTTGTCGACACAGAATCTGCCCAGTTCGAAATCAACAATACAACAGAGAGCAACGAAAACTGCAGGTACAAGATGAGAGGTGTGATTTGCACTGGTTTGATTTCTTGTCGATTTTAGATCCCAGTCAATTCCGAAGAAACTCATTCACCGATCAACCGAGTCCAGAAAAGAGTCCTTTAAAGTAAAATTGTTAAGCAGGGATTCACTTATAATTATCCCTCCCTCCCTCCCCTCTCCCTTCCTCTCTCCCACCCTCCTTCCTCTCTCTATCTCTCTCTCTCCCTCTTTCCCTCCCTCCCTTCCTCTCTCCCTCCCCTCTCTCCCTCTCTCTCTCCCACCCTCCTCTCCCTCTCTCTCTCCCTCTCTCTCTTCTCTCTCTCTCTCTCTCTCTCTCTCTCTCTCTCTCTCTCTCTCTCTCTCTCTCTCTCTCTCTCTCTCTCTCTCCCTTCCTCTCTCCCTCCCCTCTCTCCCTCTCTCTCTCCCACCCTCCTCTCCCTCCCTCCCTCCCTCTCTCTCTCTCTCTCTCTCTCTCTCTCTCTCTCTCTCCCATCCTCCCTCCCTCTCTCTCTCTCTTTCTCCCCATCTCCCCCTCTCCCACCCTCCTCTCCCTCTCTCTCTCCCATCCTCCCTCCCCCCTCCCTCCCTCCCTTCCTCTCTCCCTCTCTTCTTCCCTCTTTCTCCCTCCCTCTCTCCCCCTCCCTCTCTCCCTCCCTCTCTTCCTCCCTCCCTCCCTCCCAGGCCCAGTCCACCCAAGAGGAAGGGTTGGGGCAATGCTAGTGTTGACCTCAAAACACAATCTGGAGAGCGTGTGCATGTTCAAGCACCAGGTAACAAAAAATAAACGATGGGTGGATCTCAAAATTTTTTGATTTTTTTAGGCTTTGTGTCAGGTTGCTATGACGATGACTTTGAGGTGATGGAGGAAGAGCAGGGAGAGATTGTTGGGGAAGAGAGCGATGACACTCTATTACCTGCTGCTGCAGAGGGATTCGATGATAGCTTGAAGGTATTGTGAGCTGGATAATTCTGTACATTGTGGCACTGTTTTATACAGGATGTGACTGAATTGCTCGAGCTCAGTACTAATCTGGACTTTTCTGCAACGGTGAGCACTGCTGGGTTACATGGATGAGTGATCCCTAGGTGTATTTTCGAGGGATTTGAATTTCGAGAGTGTTCGGCACCATTCACGAAAATTACGAACACGAACTTGATGTGAATGTTAAATTTATACACAAGCATACTATTTTTTCATAAAAATGGATCCATGAAAGGATTTTGTCACAAAAAAGAAACGCCTATGCCTTGTTTTCAAACAAAATTGATTATGACTCACTAAAAAAAATTGATATTTCTTTTCTCTCTTCAAGGGTTGTGACTATTTCGAGGAGAGTAG
>OZ024787.1:11747529-12056863 GCA_964017065.1 Haliclona indistincta | reverse complement strand
ACGAGTACTCATGTATTTCCATGTTACACTCTCTGTGCTTCTCCCTCTCTCTCTCCCTCTCTTTCCCTCCCTCTCTCTCCCTTCCTCCTCTCTCCCTCCCTCTCTCTCTCTCTCTCTCTCTCTCTCTCTCTCTCTCTCTCTCCCTCCTTCCCTCTCTCTCTCTCTTCCTTCCTCTCTTCCTTCCTCTCTCCCTCCCTCTCTCCTCCCTCTCTCCCTCCCTCTCTCCCTCCCTCCCTCTCTCTCTCTCTCTCTCTCTCCCTCTCTATCTCTCCCTCATTCCCTCCCTCTCTCTCTCCCTCCCTCCCTCCTCTCTTCCTCTCTCCCTCTCCTCTTCCCTCTCTCCCTCTCCCTCTCCCTCTCTCTCCACAGGTGAACACAGTATATATTGTGTTCAACAGCCCACAAACTGTATCCCAGATGAAAATCTGGAACTATGCCAAGACTCCCAACAGAGGAGTCAGAGAATTTAGCGTAAGTTATACAACAGTGCGTAATTCAAATCAAATTTCCTTTTTGAAACAAGGAAATAACATAAGTACAGTAGTCAACTTGTTATGGTATACTATTTTGCATGTACATTGTATAGTAGACACCAGCTATCATAATCAGAAACACTGGAAACACAAACGATGAGTTCGTCAACATGAAATATGTTAGTTTCGATGTAAGCAAAATAGTCGTTACAGTTTCCTTGTACAGAAACTTCAGAAGTAAAATCTTAGAGTCGCAGTTAATTTAAGTTTTATTATAATAATTATAAAGAATTGTAATGCGTTGCAGTGTGACTAGAGTCAATACAAATTAGTACAGACGGTGTTTTATTATTACAAAGGTGATATAAACCGTAGATGATTCGTGCCTTATTTTTGGCGCATGAACACACTTGACACTCTTATTTTACTCTATTTAAGGTTCACGCTTTCACTACATGTAGATACTGGTTGATGACCTGCTCGTCCACACTGGAGTACTACCGATGACTCCCAGGCACTCCATAGCCATTCTACCCACCATCTCTCCTCCACTTCAAGCTCACACCATCTCTCTCAGCTCCTCCTCTAGCTCATTCACTGACTCCACTGCTACCGTAGACAACAGCAACAACTATCAGTAAGTACATGTAGAATGGAACAATGCTCTGACGAGCAACGAGAAAAAGCTAATATTTGGTGCATATGCTAAGATAGCATGCATGACAGTATGCTGCAGCTTTATAAGCCCCGTTTACACGACACCTAGCTCCAACCCGGATTGAATCCGGATCGACCTGCATGTAAACGCGAGGTTATCCGGATCGATCCGGATTCAATCCGGATTGCTCAACCCACATCTGGTGGTGGGTTGAATCTGGATTAATCCGGATCGGGTCCACGTGTAAACAGTAAAGTGAGTTCAAACGCGCTGTTGCTAGTCTTCTCTGGGTGAATTGTAGTCACCATTGCACAGCAGAAGGACGGCGATACATGTTTTTCTCTAGCTATAGTCTCCTAGCCAAGGCAAGTCTTGTAATAGCAAAGAAAAACATTTTAGACGTATTGTAGGCTACCGTGTCGTCCGTGCAGTTGTTTTACCAAAAGTAAGCTTGCTGGTTGACTATTCCGGTCCTTATTGTTGCAACAAAGCAAGAGTGGAGTGTATAGCAAGGTTTTCCCTTCTGTTATGCATAAATTAGCCCTTCTATTACATCAAAATCACCTACGTTTTGGCTCGTGTGTAAACGGAACGTGATCCGGATTGTATCCGGGTTGGACTAATCCGGATTGGGTGTGTGTAAACGGGGCTATAGACAAACAGTACATGTACATGCACACAGTACTCACACAAATTAATGTACATGTACATCTCATCCAACACCTCTCAATAGTCCATTCCCCCTAAGAGCAAAGTATGCGTGGAATGTATGCGGGGAATGTATGCGTGGGCACACCGCTCTGCTGGCCCACAGCACTGGGGTGCGAGATGATTACGTAAGCGCTAACATTAATACACGAATTTATATGGGGCTTATGGGAGAGATCGCGATACTTTCGACATAATTATTTGTAGTGCTCTCCGTAAACTTGACAACCGCGTGGTCTTGCTGCTTGGGTTCCTCTACCTTCGCTCTGTCGAACGCAAAAGACTACGCGTGCATTGGCAACATCGTTTTGGAGGAACGGGCGCGCAAACAAGCCCAAGTTATGCCATCTATGACAAGCTTGTTGGGCATTTTTCTGGAGAGAAACAATTTTGTAAAGCTGGATACTGTAAGAGTATACTGCGTGCAGGTACTGCTGCCAGTGGTTACTTGAACTGTGGAGACTGAGTCCTTTGTTAGCTTGATCTATAGTGCGAGTAGGCCTTGTTTGCGCACCTGTTTCTCCAAAACGTTGTTGCCAATGCACGCGTAGTCTTTTGCGTTCGACAGAGCGAAGGTAGAGGAACCCAAGCAGCAAGACCACGCGGTTGTCAAGTTTACGGAGAGCACTACAAATATGTCGAAAGTATCGCGATCTCTCCCATAAGCCCCATATAAATTCGTGTATTAATCTTAGCGCTTACATAATCATCTCACACCCCAGCTAGCCTCGAAGCCAATTACGCTAGCCAATATCACTAATTTAAATTCTTTAGGCTCTTAGAAGGAATGGCCTATTGCTATCCAACGGGGCAATGCCATCTCCGTCCGTGGGCCTTTTGTTTCGCCAATTTTGTTACAAGAAAATAAAAAAGATTTCTATCGAAATCAAAAGGATGTAGGGTTGTGAAATCTACCACTGGTCCACAATGTAATCTAACAAGGAACAAGCATGGAATGGTAACATGATTGACTTGCTAACAGACCATAGATCCCTACATCAGTGGCTGCTGTGGTTGGCTATAGCTAACTCAGCTAGTTGCTGTTGACTGACACCAGACATGCATTAAATCGAATTGGATTCAGCTTGTGACAAAATAATCATTGATCTTATGTACAGCCACTGATGTAGGGATCTATGGTCTGTTAGCAAGTCAATCGTGTTACCATTCCATGCTTGTTCATTGTTAGATTACATTGTGGACCAGTGGTAGATTTCACAACCCTACATCCTTTTGATTTCGATAGAAATCTTTTTTATTTTCTTGTTTGTGTCCTTTTTTCATTTTCAGTGAAGTGCAGTTCAATATCATGCATGTACTGAGTCGTCTTTGTCATGGTTTCCACCATTGGTTTAGTTTTCCAGTTGCTGATGGCTTTTCTTTATTATTAACAATTTGAAACTTGTAGCTAAAAATATTTGTTATGTGGTACATATCAGCTCGCCTACGCATTCATGCATGCATGCATGCAGTGCATACGAGCCCCGCCCACACTTATTTGTAGACCTGTTCGCCGGTTACAATTATCTGGCAAGCGCAGAATGGCGATCCTACACGAGCTTGCCGTTATTCGAAGACTCCAGACAAATATGTGTTCTCCATGATCCATACGGCATGGCGATACTCAAGTTAGTGCTTGGTCACGTGCGCTAACCACAGCTTGGTCACGTGCGTATTGCGCAATCACAATAATGGCGTCTACCACTTGGCTGACAATGGATCACGATCGAGAACTCGCGGAATTTAGATCGCCGTTTCGCTAAAAACAATGTTCAAAAGGCACGTGCCAGGAGAATTTCACGAATGTTCGTGGGTATTTTGGTCTCGGCACTGCTCGCGTAAAGGCGCTAGGCGAGTTGAAGAAAGAAAGAAGAAGAAGAAGACGAAGATGACGAAAGTCGATTTTCACCGTTTCCAGGTTCGTCACTTTAGCAACAGTTTCGAGCAATTTCCTTGCTACTGTAAGATGGGGCAACGCCAGAGAGCATATCTAAGTGTCTTTGGACGTATAAAATTCATCACCAGGCGAAATATCAGCGTTTGAACGCTAATACATTGTATGTAGCCGCCATCTTGTTTTCTCGTCCAACCCTACATAGGGAGACACTACCGTGTCTCCCTAATAACTTTTCTATCTAATATACATGTACATGTATGTTTGTATTGTTTACACTAATCAATGGGACTCAATCAGTGTGGATTCATGACGAATTAGCAAACATGCCTTACTAAAGCTATCCGAAAGAGTAGGCTTTATGTCAATCTATTGTGCAGTAACACAAGGTTCTTTTTTCTTGCAATGTTTTACTGCATTAACTAAAGTACTTAAGCATTGTATTTGCTGTATTTTCTTGTAGTGTTCTACTGCGTAAGGACAGTCTGATAGTCACTGATGAATCACCAGGTAACACTCATGGTGTCTGCTCCACCTCTACCACCACTGCTGCTGACCAAGGTGAGTGCAAATGAACTAGTTTGTCAATGAATGTTTTTTCTTTCTATTTTCAGAATTTCGTCCTACAACTAGTTTGGTGTCAAGCAGACACAAACTCCGCAATAGATTCTGAAACTTTTCTCACTAGTTTTTGTTAATAATTGTGATGTCAGTGTTACATTATTATTTTGGATGTCTATTACATACACTTTATAGCTAGCTAGAGGCAGTGCATTGCAGCTACTGACGTACGTGCGGTATAGGAAATTCGGAGACTGATGTTTCGTGCGTGTTCTGTATCATGACGCTGCCTATTACCAGCCACACCCCAACACAATTGCACGGAGAATTTGTACAAAACCGCAGTGTTCTAAGGTCTTTTTTAGCTAACAGACGGTATGGTAATCAATCGGTAAGAATATCCGCGCAATAGAGATGTTGCTGTTGTATGCAATCGTCGCTCTCTCTTTTGTGATACAGTGTTGTTCATCAGGTGAGCAAAGTGCAGAAAATGCTACATTTTGTACATGCAATGGTAAATGTTAACTACAGCTACTGCAGCAGAGTGTGCAAGAGGATTCATGGAGCTGGATGTGCTAAGGAGAAGAGCTGAGAAGATTCCAAAGGGACAGACGTCAGAAAATAAGCTGAACTATCGTGAGTTTAGAATATTTCCTGATTGGACCTTCACCTGCAATGGGACCATCACTAGCCTACTGTTGGGAGCAGATATACCCAGGAAAAGAGATGAGGAATATCCTGAGATACAAGTATGGAGAAACACTGTTGGCGACACATTCACCAGGCAAGCCAGTCAGGAGATCAGACTGAATGAAGGAGACTTTAGTCCTGATGGAGTGCTCCGGTATAACCTGACCACTCCCATATCATTTCAGAGCGGAGATGTGTTGGGAGTGTACCATCCAGAAGACTCTTCGCGTAGCAATGTCCGACTATACTATTTTATCAATGCCAGTGCACCTGTATCATACTTAACAAGCAGCAATCCAACATCAACAATCAGCCTGTCATCTCTCTCACCTGTTAATGGTCAAGTTACTCTCATTACTCCTGTAACAAGTGAGTTCAACAACAACCATAAATTATATTGAATTTGAGTACAAGTACATGCAGATCCCTCATCATGCAGTCAAGCCTTCCCTAGTCCCACAGAGCTGAGGCAAATGACATTGGAAGTGAACATCAATGATGTACGATATAGGACTAGGGACCAGCGTCTATTTCCAAATATCACTTTCACCTGTAATGGCTCCATCATCAAGTGGATAGTGGGAGGAGAGCCAAGCAGCAATGGACAGCGGCAACCAGAACTCCAAATATGGCGAAAAATCAATTCAGAGACATACACTAAACTTGGTTTCAGTTTCCCATCTCCAAATGAAACCAGCCATCATAATGTACATGAATACTTTCCCAACCCTCCACTGAAGTTCCAGGAGGGAGGCATACTGGGAGTGTACCAACCAAGTGGTGAAAACTTCAGAGTGTATTATCAGGAAGACACAGGACCTGTCAACTATCAAGAGTATCAATCTGATTCAGCACCATCTAGTTTTACTGTTGATGAACCTGATTCTAGCTTCTACTATCCACTAGTATCAGTGGAAACTATACCAGGTATTGAATTTGTGTATAAAATTTCACTTACATATGCATAGAATAATCCAAAATTTTGTAGATATTACATCGTTTTCAGTGACCAAAAAACCGATTTCCAGTTCAATTGATGTTACTTTCAGTACAATGTCATTGGCTGTCACTGAATTAGATAACAATGCAGTGCAAATCACACCAAAAGTCACAGCTTCAATGATAAGGACACCAACAATGTCAGTTGAAGTTAACAGCACAGCCGGAGGTGTTATAATAAGTACAACAACAGGAAGCACTACAAATTCTCTCCAAACAACACAATGTGTACGATGCACTTTAGTGAACACCACAGCTGTAGCAAATTTGCAACCTACAATGATGATTATTGCTGGCGTTTCCACAGTAATGGTGGTGCTTTTGGTAGTAGTTGTCCTTCTAATCTTTACCATGATGGTCGTCTTTGTCTTAAGAAGAAGAAGTCACAGTAGAAACAATGTCACGGTTAGCACAGTAATCAAAGTAAATACTAGTGTTAGCGATGAGCCTATGAATATGCAAGAGAATGCCTGCTACTCAACGTACAATAGTGATGACAACATGTGAGTCAAAAATCAGACTATACATAATACCATGCGCGTACTGTTGACTATTGTTGTGTTATTTATTACAGTATCTATGATGACAACTATGAGTGTTTGCCTGCTGTTGAAAAGAACACTATTTCACCGATGGAAGTGGAACAGAATGTCTGCTATGTGTCGTCTTATTTGACTAATGACTCTGATAGAAATGAGTAAGCTGAATGAGCAAATAAATTTTTGTGTATTGCATGCCTGACTGCATCATTTCATCATTTTTTATAGATCGAATGATTACGTGTACGTGGAAACACAGCGAACTGTTCCTATTGCAGTAAAGATGAAGCTGATGAATTCAAATGACAATGATTATATTTGACAGTTCTTACATAGTTCATGTGTGTTAAAAGTAGACTTAAAATGTGTCATGCAGCTGTTAAGAAGCTACATGGTTGTATTCAAAAATGAGCTGCAGTACATGACACACTGTACATGCAGAGTTCACCAACTTTGTCAGTGCTTATGCTTGTTTCAGTTGCAAGCAACATGCATTCTACGTGGAAACACAGCAAACTGTTCCTATTGCAGTAAAGAAGCTGATGAATTCAAATGACATTTATATTTAACAGTTCTTGCATAGTTCATGCATGTTAACAGTAGACTTAAAATGTATAATAAAGAAGCCACATGGTTGTATTCAAAATGAGCTGCCATGAATGACAAATTAATGTACAATCATGCAGAGTTCACCAAACTTTGTCAGTGCTTATGCTTGTTTCAATTGCAAGCAACATGCATTCTTTACCATAAATTTATATGAACTCATGTAGCTATATGTATTTTCAATCTATTTGATAGCACATTTTCTGATGTCTGACCATCCTGAATTTTCTGAGCTCTTCTTCTGAGCACATCCAGGTCTATGAATCTTTTTCTTTTCTATGCTTTCAGCTCTAAAACATGCCTCACAAGTGAGGATCACTAGTCTACATGTGTACTGATACCATTTTAGCGTCAATAGACTGACAATCGATGTACTGATGATTAATTAGTGAATGAGGTGAAGCTGCAGAATAGACAAAAGAAGCTAATAATGTACATGTAGCATGCACCTATATTGATTCCGTGTAATTCACACAATTATTTTATCAGTCATAGTTTTAACAGACTTTCCTTCTGTCTTCACATACTTGATCTTTAAGCAATAAAAATTGATAATAATTCATGCAGAAAACAATGTACATACAACCGTCTTCAACTATAATATCTACATGCATAATTATTACTCACTCTGTTTATCATCCCAGTGAGACGATTCATAGCAGACATTATTTTTTAATTCAATTGAAGAATTTACGCTCTGTTCAACAGTGCTGGGCGTTTCATCATCAATACTGTAGCAATAATAATTCATGAGAGACACTTACCAGTATAGCAGCACACTCACATTTCACTGCTGCAGCTTGTTACCGAATAACACACATTCTCTTGTAATTCAATAGGTTCATTGCAAATACCACTCATCATCTTTCTTTCTGGTGACTTAGTGCTTAAAAGAATAGTGAGGATCTGTGAGAAGGTTGGTCTAGCCTTGGGGTTGTGGTTGTGACATTGCAGCATAATACTACCTAGTTGCTCACTACCACCTTCAGGCCTATGTTGTAAATGTACATACCAAATTTGCACGAGCGACGATTTAAAAGCACATACCATATATGGACAATGACACCTTTTTGAGCCATTTCAACAATTTCCAGCGACTTATGGCTTGGTAATGGCAGACCTCCATATGTAACTATCTCCCACAACAGCACTCCAAAGGACCTGTGGTGGTGTTATTGGAGTATAATTTATATGTTACTTTAGCGACAAAAAAAAACATTTGTCAGGCATTGGGACAATATGAGCTTAGTAATCATATTTGTAGCTATCAACTCACCAGACATCAGAAGCTGATGTGAATACTCCATACACGAGAGACTCAGGTGCTAGCCATCGCACAGGAAGAACCGACTGACCAGTGATCCTGTAATAATCCTTCTGCTGCACTCCTCTGGCGAGCCCAAAATCAGCTATCTTCACTTGAAGACGAGAACCAACTAGACATTGTGTTTAGAACAACTTTAAAATAAAAACAACTATTATACCGAGACAATTTCTAGCCGCTACATCACGATGAACATACTTGTTCTCTTCAAGATAGTAAAGTCCGTTTGCGACCTAAAACACAGGATAATATTATAATCAATGTCTCGCTACCTTTGTACTTACATCTTGGGCAAACTTGTTCAAGTGATGTCTTGTCACTAAACACTCATTTTTTTCCTTCTGCTGTCTGAGGAGAGACTAAATGAGCTGAAAGCAGTCAGTGCAGTATACCTGTGCTTCACAAGAAAGCCCTGAAGGTCTCCGTAGGGCATATACTCTAGTATCATGAGAGGAGCTCCTTCACTGTAGGCACAGTTGACTCCCAACAAACTGATAATGTTGGGATGACAGAATCTCTTCATCAATTCCACCTCCTCTAGGAATTTTTCAATATTGTGTTCATCAGTGCTGGAGAGAGTCTTCACAGCTACTGGCAGTTTTCTCTTGTATCCTGCAATGTTCTACAAGAAATAGACAACCGGGAAGAAATAATCACCTTAATTGGCTGTCTTGTTTGTGAAAATTTGATCTACCTTGGCTTTCATGAGTAAGACCTTTCCAAATTGTCCCTCTCCAATATCTCTCAGATAAGTAAGCTCATCACGATCATACTCCCAATCCTGTGCATAGCAGCAAGTTGTGTTCACACACACACACACACACACACACACGTTTTCTGAACGCTGTCTGTTATATTCAGTGAAATCAATTTCGGGAACCATCACACCAAATTTTGGTATAAAAGTGAAAGTATTTTTTCTGCTCTGAAAAGAATGTACTTCATCTTCTGATTTCTATAGAATAGAAAAGCTCATTCTCAGCTATAGAGATACTAGCGAGCAAGCAGATTCTCTGTGCAAGTATACCTCATCAAAATCATCAATATCCAATACTTCATAACAATGTTGAATAGATAAATCTGTTGATAAATATTATTAGTGGGTACCTACGTATTCAGACAATAATGAAATTTTTGAATTTATTGTAAAACAATTATTTCATACCTCATACGCACTAGGTAAAAATTGTGTATAGTAAGGTTTACTTGAGGGACACGGGTCATTGTCGACCACATGGTCCTGTATGCTTGTTGGAAGCACATTCTGTTCACTGGAAGGTGCGTTTGTTGGAGAGGTCAGGGCAGATGACGGCTCGAATCCACTTTTCTGGAAGGACGATTCAAGTTGTTTGTGATTTGAAATTTTCTGTTTCCAAGGTCTGAAAAGAAACAGCAAACCATATTAATTTTAGTCTCTTTTTATACAAGCACTGCATCAGGCAGTAGTTAGACAGAAAGGAAATGACCATTGGCAGGGTTTCACATATATACCCTAAAACAACTATGACCAATAATATAACAAGGATGATTCCAATGCCGGCAACAGCAAATAGAACAGGGACAAGCACAGCTACCAGCACGAGTTGAGATGAAGAGCTGGGTTGAGGTGGAGCAGTCAGGTTTAGCGCTAGTCCAGCTAGTCTGTCAAAAGTGATATTTGAGCTGGAGAAGATTTGCTCAATATCAAAACCGTTACCAGAACCATCTATACAGAACACAATGAAAATAACACAGAATGAGTTAGCATCTCACACCATTTTCATCAACTGGTGTCAATGAGCTGATATTGGCTGTAGCTCTAGTTATGGTGCATGATCCTGTACTCATCACAAGAACAGCTGATACTGTGACGCTCTTCTGCAAAAACTTGTCAAAACTGGATAAACTGATTTGGTTGCCCATTGTGTGAATCTTAGCAAGATATGATACTTCATCAGCAGCAGGGCTACGGAGAGTAAAGCACACAACAAAATCAAATTCGTAGAACACATACTCTGTGCGCAGCATGCAATTCAGCTTGTCATTGGAGTACTAGCCATAGCCTCCACGGTCTTTCGTGAAGGCATCCTTGAGCCATTACAGGGTTTTGCGGGGTTCTTGAAACAATTCCATGGAACCAGAAGTAAACACCAATCAAATCATGCTGCACACGTGTGTTTGAACAATCCGCAAATTTGCATTTTCTTCAATTTATCCAGTTTAGCGACAAGAAATTTTCCTTGTTGCAAGCCCTCTTTAGATGAAAATGAATTACAAAGCTGTTGACGAACCTAACGAACCTAAACGCTTATCCAACGCATACTAATTATCTTTACTCATGCAAACCTTGAGAGAGCATTAGAAGTCAAAACTGGAACAAGGTTTGTGTCCAGCCAAACCAGAGCACATACTTCAGCTGCCATGTTAGCTAGAGTGAACTGAATACTGTAGAGAAGTACTGGTTCTGATAGAGAGTACAGATTGGCTGAAACCATGAAATCAGAATAGATTTTTATTGTCTCTGCAGACTCTTGAAAAACACTTAACACCTTCTCTGGATAGGATGATTAAAATTATTTAACCATGTAAACTAGCTAACAAGTTGAGCAAACTTAAAAATAATAATTAATATTAAATTACTCTTGAATGACCAATTAGGAAAGTATTTTTACTGTCAAAACTGACGGTTCTGTTACATTGAACAGTGTAGTAAATGCAGACTATAGTTAGTAGAGTGGTATTTGAGTATGCTGTGAGGTTTTAAACAACAATAACACTTGACACTAAATGGACAACTTTTAATGTTCTAACTAACAATATATATCTCACCGTTGTAACAGTCAAATTCATCAGGAGCCAAGTGTGACATATCTGAGGTGCATTTGCAATCAAACCTCTCCAATACTGTGTCAAGCTCACATTCATCAGCACAGCCACAGTCTGATGGTAAAATCTTAATGTAACCATTGCCATCATTCAGAGGCATCTCCATCACTCTATCCACCACTGAGGCAATAAAGGAGAAACCGCCCTCTCCAGGGATATCAAAATAAGCAAAGACAACTGATCCTCCAGTGAAGCCACCGCCTCCTCCTCCCTCACTACATCCACCTCCTCCTCCACCAAATCCTCCGATCACGTTCATGAAGGGAATTATTGTCGACTGACCGTGGAACTCAGCACAATCGATTCCTCCCAAAGCAAACTGCTGTGGTCTAGTGATTGACTTGCCATCAATAGCGAGAGCTAGTTGACCCATGTAAAAGTACCCTCCTCCAGCTCCTGCACTAGCTAGTATGACACCTTCTGGTCGATTGCCTGTGGCTCCTAACGGTAGTCCATCATGTCCTTGAAACTGATAGTTTCCATCGATGATATACACATAGTATTCCTCTGCCATTCTACCAGGTGGTAGCTGAAAGGCAGCATAGTTTAGTTGTACTGATGTTCCACCTCCTCCTCCACTCACTATATATGGTGCATTGGAGCTGTCATACTGACCATTATCATTAGGAGGCCATAACATACTAGCTCCGCCCCCTGACCCCCCTCCAGCATATAGTCGTATGATAGAAGAGGTTTGGTTGACCCACTGAGAATAGCATTCTGCAGCATTCGTGCTATTAGAGACCACCAGCTTGCAGAATTCATTGGAGGGGTCAATATCACAGGGTCCTCTCCCTTGCTGTCCCACCATCACTAGCACACTCCTTTCTTCACATACAAGCGTCCACTAGCCACTACTCCTTTACCCTTCTCGGGGTTACACAGTCCACGACCTCCAGCAGCACCAGCAACAGTGACATTGTACCAGCCAGTGCGTGGGAAGACAAACCCCTGCCCTCCAGGATAGCCCTGCTGCGTTGGAGAATCATTGAGGAGGCCGTCACGATGAATAGGTGATCCAATAGTCTCGTAGTATAAGGAACATTGAGAAAATGTAGGACCTACTCCTTGCTCAGAGTTGCAAGACGTAAAATGGTATGTAATCTGTGAAAGATCTGCACGTAGAGAGAGAACATGCAACAATTACCATGAAGCAGCAACACCATGATAAAGTTTTAGCTATCGTGAAAGCCGGCTCACTTCTCCACTCAGCTTCACATGTTACTATCATTAATAGGATACCGTAGGTTACTGTTGAAGTCACGAATCGACTACGAGTTACCGCCAGCTCCATAGGGTATCAGAATTCGCTGGACTGGAGCCGCGTATTGGACTACTAGACCTTTGCGATTGCGAAACGAAACAGGAAACCGCGCCCATAATTACTATACTATGTACTACTATAAAACCCAAGACCCTAAAAACCTTCGCCTAACGGCGCCCAGTATTCGCCTAAAAGCGGCGCCCATGTATTCGCCTAACAGCGGCCCCCAGAATTCGCCCAGTGCCCAGTATTCGCCCAGTGCCCAGTGCCTAACAGCGGCGCCCAGTATTCGCCCAGTGTTTTACATGTGTAAGTAATCATCTTCTATTTTCTGGGAGAGTCATTCATTACAAGTGGTGCTTCCAAATCCTAGCGAGAACCCTGGTTTATAGAGTGCAGATTTTCAAAAAAAGAGCTCATACTGACAAGCATGGGGAAATTTGATTGTGAATATCATTATAGGATTGTGAATCTCATTACATGTACATGAATATAATTAGCATTGTTAGCTATCTGTATCATCTACATGTTTTTGCTAGTCCGAACAAATTCACTAATCCGAACAGTAGCGGGTACCAAGGTGTTCGGATTAGCGAGGGTCTACTGTTTTGTCTTATCACACACAGATTAAATGCAATATTAATTTTTACACAATGATGATTATACATAAATTATGAGCATTTGCCTATTGAAAGCATAATCAAAGTGGAACAGAATGTTTTTTTTATGTGTTTTCCACCTTGACCAACTCAAATGAGTGAGTACGATCCGCTGAATCAATCCGCTGTTTTTGCTATTGAGGAGATACAGGATAAAATTGTTTCATGGACTCATCACGACGAAAAAATGATGACGACTACATCTACTATACCAAAATATAATGTGAAAAATATTACTACACATGCAATGCATACTATGTTTACTTTTTTTTTCACACTCACAATACGTATGTGTTGCTATTACCTTCTACCAATCTTCAAAAGATTAGATATTTTCTAGTTTGCATAGGTGGGTATTCAAAATAAACTGTGAAGGATGGGACGATTTTGCCTTATTATTAATAATAAATTATGACTCCATGACTCTTTCTTCATAGTGTACTTTGAAACCTCTCTGTTTGGTTATACGTTTGACTGCACAAGGCACTGAGTTGTCTAAAATAGACCAGGATAGCAGGCTATCATTAAATCAGTATAGTTATGCAATCCTTTATAGTGCATCATTCAGCAGCTCACAATGATATACTAGCTTTGCAGTAATCAGCTCCGCCCTCTGTTGGGCTGCAGCACTAGTAAGATTAACTAAAACCAGTGATTAGTCTCTAAAACCGTCACTATAATACTGTTCCGTCAGGAGCACATTGATAAAGTAATAGTCTGACGTACACAGTCACAATTATAATTTTGATCACATCGGAGAAAACTATTTATTGCAAACGCTACCCTGAGTTAAGCTGAGGAGATTTTTTTCGTACGTAGCAGTCGCGAAGTAGACGTCCACTTTCTTTTTCACTCTGAAATCGATCATAGTGATGTCATTGCTGCGTTCAGTCATAGCCGTGTCTTTTGTACTGCAGTGTTGTGCAGGTGAGTAGCGGAGACGCCGCTGTCGTATTATACACTAGCTCAGTAGCGGCATTGTATACCTTTTGATAACTGCAGCTTCTAGTAACTGTGCAAGAGGGTTCATGGAGCTGGATGTGCTTAGAAGAAGAGCTGAAAAAATTCCGAATGTTCAAAAGTCGGATAATGCGCTTGAAAACGAGTTCAGGATATTTCCAAATCAGACTTTCACCTGCACTGGATCGGACAAATCATCAGCATACTGGTGGGAGGGGATATACCAAGACGAGACTTAGGACATCCAACAGTGGGGATATGGAGAAACACAGCTGGTAGTGATAGATATACTTCACAATTCCATCAAGAAATCAACCTAACTCAAGGAGACTTCAGTCCTGATGGAGTGCTCCAGTATAACCTGAACCCTCCCATATCATTCGAGAGTAGAGATGTGTTGGGAGTATACCAACCAGACCAATTCAGCAGTGACTTCAAACTTTTTTATTATAACAATAATAGTGCTCCTGTTACATTCTTTTCAAACACCAGGCATGCATCCATCAGCTTGTCATCTCTCTCACCTCTTGAAAGGCAAGTTACTCTCATCACTCCTGTAACAAGTGAGTTTATTCATTCTGTTAGTCTATTTTTCAGTACAATTGCAGGTCCCTCATCTTGTAGTGAAGCTTTTCTTAGTCCCACGGATCTGAGACAAACGATACTAGAAGAGAATATCAACGGTGTGGAATTTAATTCAAATGAACAGCGTCTCTTCCCAGAAATAATCTTCACCTGTAATGGCTCCATCACCAAGTGGATAGTGGGAGGAGAGCCAAGCAATAATGGGCAGCAACAACCAGAACTACAAATATGGTGAAAGATTAATTCAAAGACTTACAGCAAAGTCAATTTTAGTTTCCTAACTCTTTTTGAGATGAGTTCTCGTAATGTATACGAGTACAACCTGAGTACACCACTGGAGTTTCAAGAGGGAGACATACTGGGAGTGTACCAACCACAAGATGAAGAATTTAGGGTGTATTATCAGGATGATGCTGGACCTGAAAACTATAGAGAATCTCGCACTAGTTCAGCATCAACTTTCTTTACCAGGTTATAAGAGTATAACTTGTGTAGTGCATACGTACAGTGAACTATAAATTTTACTTTGATTTGCAGTTATTTTATCACCTTCTGTGACCAAGAGAGCGACAGTGACTACTAATCGGCATTTTACATCAACCGAATTTGAAGGCATGTCTGCTGAAGTATCAGTCATAACAATGATAACAGGTTTGCAAAAAGAATATTTATTACCATGGTTTTATATCCTTAGCAGTGTACAATACCAGAGTAATAGCTACTGAAGCAACCACAAGCAGCACTGCAAGAGGAAACGCCTTGAGTGCATCAACAACAACAGAGACCATACATACTGTAATCAGTACAGTGGGTACTACAACTATGGCAAATCCTCAACCTACATTAATCTTATTATTGCTGCTGCCATTCCATCAGTTGTGGTAGCCTTGTTGATAATATTTAGCCTTGCTATTCTTACAGTCGTAGTTCTTCTTGTTCGGAGAAAAAGAACCCAAGACCAGATTAAAATTTTTAAGAATGGTGGTTGCAATGAATCTATGGACTTACAAGAGAATGCATGTTATATGGCAGCAAGCAACAACAATGAAGTGTTGTGAGTCTGCTACTACACAGCCAAGTGTATCTCATGAATTTTTGTTGCTACAGTGTTGACGATGCAAACTATGAGTATTTGCCCGGCACTGTTGAAAAGAGCATGAATTCTTCGATTGAATTAGAAACTAATCTCTGCTATGAACCATCTTGGTTGACTGATAACAATGAGTGAGTATTATAGTGTAGATACTATAGTTATAGAAGTATATACTGTACGTTCATGCACTATCAATTTTTATTGCTTGCAGATCAAGTATGTGAAGACAGAAGGAAAACCTACCAGCTCAGCTAATAATTCAGCTGTAACTTATGATATTGAGTATAATTATTTTTATAATCATAGTGACAATGACAAAACATGATAATAATAATTATTATTACGTATGTTTCATGTAAATCACACGTATAGATACTACAAGCATGTACTGTGCATGCACATCACAATATAGCTTATCTTACCCACTGCATTATTTCAGTGAACAGTTGATTACCAAGCCGGGCTTGTGAATTGACTGTACTCACTATAGTAAGGTGTACTGTACACATTATTTTTTAATTATAATGCCGGTCTTTTGGTAGCTTCAGTAACCTTTGATGTCACAAACATTAATTAAGAAGCGCACGCCTGTAGCATGTAGGGATTCATTTCACTAATAATAGATTCTGCAGTAGGTCCGCTGCAGTGCAGGATGAGCGGTATGAGCATCACATACATACAGAAATGCATGCAACAATTATCATTGCCGCTAGGCAATGATATTATGTAGGGATGACCGCGAATTAAGATGGCGCGTACTCATGTGTAAAAATGATCATACGTACATTCAAACATTTGCCTAATAGTGGAAACTTTTAATTGAGTACTAAATAAAATCAAAATTTTTACAGACTCAGTTCTATGCCCATGCTGAGCAAACATCATTCGTTGACAGTGGTTTTATTACTTCTTGCAAGGATAAAGCATAAAATGTAGAGCGTAGATCGTAAAGCGTGGAGCACTAATGCAATAAAATGCAAGCTATTGAGTCTTTGATCTGAGTGAATGAAATAATACCAGTGACTTGACATATTAGTGACTGCAAGGTGACGCTTTACACTCAAAATCTTCCTTGCCAGGATTCAGCAAGGTTGTAATAAAACCGCTGTATAAAGTCGGCTCTGATTGTAGTTACCTAAATTCTACAGTGCAATTAACACCTTTAGTGTTACTATTTGACTGGTATTTTCTGAAGCTATTTTCGAAGCAACATGCTGTTTTTTTCACCTTGTAAAATCTTAATCCTTTCTTGTGCACTTCAGTATTGTTCAGGTTAGTAGAGATCTATACATGCATGTACTTGCTTGTTAGAGTATTAATTTTTAGCAATACTGTATCAATATCCAGCTTTTACTGGATGTGCTGAAGGGTTTATGGAGCTGGATTTACTCAGAAAGAGAGCTGAGAAAATTCCGAATGGGTGGAGATCACAATATGAACTGGATGCTGAATTCAGGATATTTCCTGATTTCAAGTTTACTTGTAATGGGCACATCACTAGCCTACTGTTGGGAGCAGATATAAAAAAGGGCATTGATTTTCCAGAAGTGCATGTATGGAGAAATGGTGGTGGTGATTTGTATACCAGACAAGCCAGTCAGGAGATCAGACTGAAAAAAGGAGACTTCAGTCCTGATGGAGTGCTCCAATATATCCTAATTTGTCCATTAGCCTTCCAGAGTGGAGATGTGTTGGGAGTGTACCAACCACGCCAGAGCAACAGTGTTGTGAGACTGTACTATTTTAACAATGATACTGCTCCTGTGTCATACTCAACAAGCAGTATTCCCACGACAATCAGTTTGTCATCTCTCTCACCTGTTAATGGACAAGTTACCCTCATTACTCCTTTAACAAGTGAGTTCAATTATTACTGTCGTACATGTCATTAATGAGCAATACAGGCCCCTCATCTTGTAGTCAAAGTTTTCCTGATCCTAAGGATCTAAGGCGAATGACCCGTGGGGTGAACATCAACAATGTCTTTACTAAGGATCAAGATCAGAGTATCTTTCCAGATATCACCTTCAACTGCAATGGTTTCATCACCAAATGGATAATGGGAGCTGAGCGATTTAATGTTAACTCACCTCTGCACCCAGAACTTAGCATATGGCGAAGAATCAGTTCTGATACATACATAAAAATTAAATCGAGTTTTTTACAGACTATAAATGAAACAAACCATACTTATGTGTATGAGTACTCTCCTAACCCTCCACTAGAATTCCAGGAGGGAGACATACTGGGAATGTACCAACCAAGTGACGGAAATGTTGCAGTTTATTTTCAAAAAAATACTGGACCATTGAATTATGTGGAGCGTGTTACTGATCTTTCTGGAGCACCATCTACTTTTAGACCAATTGCCAGTCGGCATTTCTATCCATTGGTGTCAGTGGAGATTCTACCCGGTATAAAAAAATTATTTTATTAGAGCAAAACATTTTTAGTCACTGTTGTGCAGATATCACTTCATCGTCAGTGTCAAAAATTGGTTTTCCATCTGCATCTGCATCAAGCACTATCAATTGCGACAATGTGTCGATGACTATCTCAGCATCTAAAGGTATGTAAAATTGATATGCTTTGTTGAAAAGTTATAATTTTTCACTAATTTATGGCACCACTGATTAGCTGCATTCAACATCATAAAAACAGCTAACACAATTAAAAGTACTGCAACGATGAAGTCCAAATTAACAAATAGCGCAACATTAGTCAAAGAAACAAAACCATCTGCTAATACTGGAGCCTCATCTCAGACTGTAATCATTGCTGCAATTTCATCAGCAGTGGCTGTACTGTTAGTATTCTTTTCAATCTTTACTGTGATTATGGTCATCTTTGTCTTGCGAAAAAGAATTCACAAGAATAATAGTAATAACAATGTCCATGATGAAGTAAACATGGATATGAACGAGAGCTATTCAACAAACTTGGACAGAATGTGAGTGGAGTCTTGCACACAATAGAATATGCATGCACATAATTATCAATTTTGTTCATTTTTTGTCCTTACAGTACTAATGATGATCTTTATGAATATTTGCCTGATGAAGAAACTTACAGTTCGATTGGAGTGGTAAAGAATGTCTGCTATGTGCCATCTCATTTGAACAATAAGTGATTGATAATAAATACCTATACCGGCAGTATAATACCTTCCAGATTGATTTAAATGAACATAATAGTTAGCTGAAAAAATCTATGACAGGTAGAATGATTGTTTGATCCACTTTTGATTATCAAAAGAAATATTTCATACTCAATTCAAACTTCAATGGGCATACTTCCGTGCTGGCAGCATGTTAAATGTTTGATAATATTGAAATGATTGTTATATATTGGGAATGATGACAGTGTTTGCTCTACATGAACACGCTATATTGCTTAACTTTATAAATTATTTAAAGGAATTAACACTTTTAATTTGTCTGTACATTTTTCAATAAGATAGCTAAGATGTTTAGAAAAATATCAGTAAGACGATGACAACAACAATGGATAACGTGAACTTTCGCTGTATGCAAGGATCACGGAGAATACATATTGGAGTCTGGAGTCTTCGAAGAACAGTAAGCCCGTGTAGGATCACCATTCTACGCTTGCCAGATAATTATAACCGCCGTATAGTGAGTCTACAAACAAGTGTGGGCGGGGCTCTTAATCAGTGCGCGCATGCATGCATATGCGTAGGTTAGTACATGTATGGTAGCTATGCTATTATCAATTTATCTGGAGCTGTCTATGGACTATCTGGTGCAGTAATGCAGTAATAATGCAGTAATGTTGGCAGTCGTGTACTAACTGTGTAGATCTTAGCTCAGCGCACGGGTATGTGTTCATTAGAACTCTGGTTTTACTCATGGTTTCAAAAGGAACCGTAAACCTTGCCACTACCGGCTAGGTCTGTATCGTACCGGGCTTTGCACCACGAAGCGAAAAGCGGAATTATTCTTTAATTAGTGGATGGTTTAATACACTTGAGTAGCAGTGAATTTGATTGGTCAGCAACTAACTTCCGCTTTTCGCTTCGTGGTGCTAGGTCTCTGCAAAGTCCGGTAGAACCAGTCGATCTATGGTACGGTTGAAGATCTATGGTTGAAGATCTACGGTAGAACGGTTGAAGATCTGGTACTACGGTTGAAGATCTATGACAGCTTGCCCACCAAAATATTAGGGAGACACGGTAGTGCCTCCCTATGTAGGGTTGAACGAGAAAACAAGATGGCGGCTACATACAATGTATTAGCGTTCAAACGCTGATATTTCGCCTGGTGATGAATTTTATACGTCCAAAGACACTTAAATCTGCTATCTGGCGTTGCCCCATCTTACAGTAGCAAGGAGATTGCTCGAAATTGCTACTAAAGTGACGAACCTGGAAACGGTGAAAATCGACTTTCGTCATCTTCGTTTTCTTCTTATTCTTCTTTCTTCCACTCGCCTAGCGCCTTTACGTGAGCAGTGCCGAGACCAAAACACCCACGAACAGTTGTGAAATTCTCCTGGCATGTGCCTTTTGAACTTAGTTTTTAGCGAAACGGCGACATAAATTCCGCGATATCTCGATCGTGATCCATTGTCAGCTAAGTGTTAGACGCGTACGCCATTATTGTGATTGCGCAATACGCACGTGACCATAGCAGTGGTTAGCGCACGTGACCAAGCACTAGCTCGAGTATCTCCGCGCCGTATGGATCACGGAGATCACATATCTGTCTGGAGTCTTTGAAGAACGGCAAGCAATAGGATCACCATTCTGCGCTTGCAAGATAATTATAACCGCCGTACAGGTCTACAGACTAGTGTAGGCGTGGCTCGTATGCATGCATGTATGCTTAGGCGAGCTGATAATAGCATAACAAATTAGTATTTTTTGCTACAAGTTTAAATTGTTAATAATAAAGAAAAAGCCATCAACAACAGGACAAAACCAATGGTGGAAACAAAGACGGCTCAGCACGTGCAATGCACTGCACTAAAAAAGGACACAAACAAGAAATTAAAAAGATTTCTATCGAAATCAAAAGGATGTAGGGTTGTGAAATCTACCACTTGTCCACAATGTAAACTAACAAGTATGGAATGGTAACACGATTGACTTGCTAACAGACCATAGATCCCTACATCAGTGGCTGTACACAAGCTGTATGCACGTCAGGTGTCAGCAGTCAACAGCAACTAGGTTAACCACAGCAGCCACTGATGTAGGGATCTATGGTCTGTTAGCAAGTCAATCGTGTTACCATTCCATACTTGTTCCTTGTTAGTTTACATTGTGGACAAGTGGTAGATTTCACAACCCTACAT
The DNA here is from genome assembly GCA_964017065.1 of Haliclona indistincta. Taxonomy (NCBI): domain Eukaryota; kingdom Metazoa; phylum Porifera; class Demospongiae; order Haplosclerida; family Chalinidae; genus Haliclona; species Haliclona indistincta. The sequence continues at coordinate 12,035,669 of OZ024787.1, read as the reverse complement.
CCTTTTGATTTCGATAGAAATCTTTTTAATTTCTTTAGGATAACTTACACGTGAATTACGTACCGCCCAATTTGCTGGTTGCAAGCTACAACTCTATAGACATTCTGGCACTGGGTCCGACTACATTTGTGAGCTTATAGCAAACACAATTTTGGTGTGGAAGCTAATTTGTAGTTTTATAGTTGACTTCTTTGCGTGAGATTATTTTCACAGTTTTAAATACAGTTGATTTTTGGTATAATATTTAGAGTAGTCCATGGTCTGCTCTATACCGGGTGTAACGACTATCTTCCGGACCCTATATGCAAGCATTTTATGTGGCTTAATTATAAAATTGTGATAATTGTCGGCAGTTTGATGAACTTTATTATTCTGTTTTGTATAGATGTCTGGTGGACCATCAAGTCACAAGAAGCTCTGTGTATCCAAGGCCTCCAAGTAACTTTTAATTTGATCACCTTTTCTCCACTCTAGATAGAATAATAAACAGATAATAAACTTGAAAACGTGAAATTCCGTATACTACATCCGTGTTATCCGTGTCAGTGATGGTCCCACGCGAAATCGTAGTATGCGGGCGTGTTTCAAACACAAAATAAATTAAACTGATTAATTTTGCTTGAGAATCCTTACAATATTCTTACAAACGTTGTATTATGAAAATAGTGGACATAAAATGCTAACATTTCCCTCCAGGAAGTCTGCTTTTAGCTCCTCCTGATACATGTGCCCCGTATGCTTCATTGCGTGGTACCACTCCTTTGTTATATCCTGGTAAGAGAACAAAGCTTTGGTGAATGCCTATATCCAGTACAGCTGAGAGCCTATGACCAGACTTCCCTTCACGTCTCTTAAAAGACCTATGAGATAGAAGATGAGCAGTCACATTGCCATCTGGACCAACTTTATCAATACCACAGTCACGAAAATACTGAATCCAGTCAAATACACAGCTTCCTACTGAACACCACTTTTCAGCATAGTACTGGATGTATGGCTCACCAGGAAGAAGTAGAACATAGAAAATATCTACGTCAGTAGCCATTACATAGTCATAGGTTCCTTGATATCGGTAGATACAATCTTCATAACCCAACATCTGCGAGTGGTAAAAGATTTCCTGTGATGTTAGGTGAGGTGTCCAAAATTCGATTGACAGGTACCCGCTCCTCATCATTTCCTTCAAGGGACTTTTCTCAAGGTAGCCAGCATCCCTGAATGAGTCCTCAGCAATGAGATAGATATGGTCTATTCCTATTGTTCTTTGGTAGCGAAGCCAGTGATCGAAAATTGGTGGCGTGCCGTATACAACTGCACAGGCCATCACAGTGCTTGTTTTCCCGACACTCGGCGGCACACGAGGAGCTGGAATGAATAGCGGTCGTTCAGATTTAACTGAAAGAACAGTGGTAGCGTTCTTATATAGAATGTAAGCTTGACTGCCATTCTCTCCTGACAGTTTAAAGCAATTAATCATGGCCATGTCGTGCGTGAACTTGTTCGGGTAGCGTTTATGAACCCACGGCATGTTAGCTAGTGGGAGTACCTTGAAGTCAGTAGTGAGACTGGTACCAACTTGACAGCCGACGACGGACCTCGTTTCCAATGCACTTCGAGAAATCTCAACCAAGAATACATGAACGCTGTCAATATTTTCCCGAGAGCGGTTATCCAAGTACACAGATCGAACAATAATGACCTTCTCTAGCAAGGGTCCAGGAGCCCGATCAGGGAGTAACAGATCCTGACCTTCAGTTGACCCACTCCTCGAGCTTTTCCATGGAGTGTTGAACATCAAACTACTCGCTAAAATCATCCCAACAACAAGAGCTAACAAGAGAGAAAACTTCGCGCGCATAGGCATTGTTGCCATTATCTATGGAACAGGTTCTCAGCCAACCAAATGCAAATATCGTTTTATTTTAAACCTTGCCATGTCTACAGAATCAAAATTAGACATCAAAATTAGACAGAGACCTAGCAAGATTTAAGGTAAATATTTACATTTTGTTGTCTGAGAACCTGTTCTCATTGTTCTCAAGTTCTCAATTGCATCTAAGTTGTAAGTCACTTCTTGTAGATACATGCATGTATTAACTTATGCACTGTTCACGAGGTCATTGGTTCTCAAGGTACCTGGTTCTCATGGGTTCTCATGGTTCTCATTGCATGGTTCTCAGTGGTTGTATACAATCCAAATTACCTACATGTAATAAATGTTATTAACTAAAGCTCTAGCAGACACTACATACATGTACAAATAAAGTTGACACTTATATGTTTTCGATTGTTGACTACAATTAAAATTCCATTAGAATCAGAATTACAACAACGCTACTGAAATTACAATCCAAATTTACTTAATAAATAATCACATTGTATTAATTAAATCTCTAGCTACATACAAAGTTGACACTTGTATGTTTTCAGTTTTTTTTGCTTGAATGGAACTAAGTCCGACACATTTTTGATGATAACATTAGTGATCACAAAAGTCACAACCGATCCATGATCTCAACATTGCTCTGACAAGCCATTGGAGGACAACAGTTTTTATCAGGTGCTGTTCTCAAAAACTGCTCCACGAAATGATCTAATAAACACACAAGATTTTAATAATGCGGTGAATACAGAGATTGTTCTATTGTATTGCATTGTATACGTAGTAGTGTGCAAACACTTCAATTTAGTTTACTACCTCTTACTACATATACAGGTTGTACTACAGCTACTGAAATATAACATATTTTAAACACAAATACATATTAATAGTTTATTGCTCCTTTGTATGGTAATGTCTTCCTCTACATCACTGATCTGTTCTTCACAAGGTACTTCTGAAGTTAATATAATAAAATAATAAGAAGTACTATAATATTAAGGAAGTATTAAACTTATAAATTATTTTAGTTTATTGAATTGTCCTTCAAAATATTGAGAGTAAACAAAATGCACACACACACTTTGTAATTTTACTTTGTGGTGCATCAAGCGACTTTTCTAATTGTTATGGGTATGTGCCAGCAAACTTAATTTGTTAGAGGAAATACTCAAACAACTATATCACGGTAGATTAGTTTTTCATTGAACACAGTTATAATTCTTTCTAGTTGCCGGTGTAAAATCACAGCCCACAACAGCAGAAGGTGTATCATTTATTACCTCTGATCATAACAACAAGTTTGGTATAACTGGACCCCTCTGGTTCTGGTTTAGTTCTTACCTTAATGATCGCTCTCATCTTGTACACATTGAAGGCACCTTGTCTGACTCGTTACCTGCAAGATCGGGTGTCCCCCAGGGAAGTGAGTTAGGTCCCTTACTTTTCTTCGTGTATTAGGGAGGCACGGTAGTGCCTCCCTATGTAGGGTTGAACGAGAAAACAAGATGGCGGCTACATACAATGTATTAGCGTTCAAACGCTGATATTTCGCCTGGTGATGAATTGTATACGTCCAAAGACACTTAGATCTGGTCTCTGGCGTTGCCCCATCTTACAATAGCAAGGAGATGGCTCGAAATTGTTACTAAAGTGACGAACCTGGAAACGGTGAAAATCGAGTTTCGTCATCTTCGTTTTCTTCTTCTTCTTCTTCTTCTTCTTCTTCTTCTTCTTCTTCTTCTTCAGCGCGCCTAGCGCCTTTACGCGAGCAGTGCCGAGATCAAAACACCCACGAACAGTCGTGAAATTCTCCTGGCAGGTGCCTTTTGAACTTTGTTTTTAGCGTAACGGCGATATAAATTCCTCGATTTCTCGATCGTGATCCATTGTCAGCTAAGTGTTAGACGCCATTATTGTGATTGCGCAATACGCACGTGACCAAGCAGTGGTTAGCGCACGTGACCAAGCACTAGCTTGAGTGTCGCCACGCCGATGACGGTCACGGAGAACACATATTTGCCTGGTGTCTTTGAAGAACGGTAAGCTCGTATAGCATCACCACCATTCTGCGCTTGCCAGATATTTATAACCGCCTTGCACTACAGGTCTACAACAAACATGTGTGGGCGGGGCTCATATGCACTGCATGCATGCATGCATTATGCTTAGGCGAGCTGATTCATATCAAAACCTAAGTTGTCAAAAGTACCATGTATTACGAAATACACGTCACGTAGAGCGCGTTAACAACTTCCTGTACTAAATCATGTACTAATCATGTATGAAATATATATTTCTCTACTTTTAGGCTCACAGATCCGTATTATCAACTCAGTTCGGCCGGAATTGCAATGCCAAGAGTGTCAGCTTCATGACAGCATGCATATTAGCATTCAAATACATTCGGAACCACTCGTACTTTCGTGTTTTTCCTACCTTGGTGTACACAATTGTCATGTAATTATCAACTACGAGCGTGCGCGTACAACACATAGGCGAATTAAAACGCGTCTAACTGTTAATCAATGGGTATTCCCCTTCCAGTTCGGATGGCATCAGATAGAGCGTTTCCTGAGCTACTGTTTGGTACCAAATTCGTCTATGTGCTCCATGTGGAACTGCTCGTACTTTTATGTTATGGCTCAGACATAGCCTATCAACAAGTGAGCTGTAGTTGCCTGATAGCTATAGGCTACAATTTATAGCTAGCTGACCTGAGTGGCGAACGTGTGCATGCACTATGATAGTTTATAGTTCTTTTTTTGAGCGTAGAAGTCAGGGAAGAATCGTTTGCTGTGTTGGGCTGCTCGTGCCTTATTCAGAACACGCCCATTTGAAGTCATAAACGTGAATCAAAATAATTTGACATTCTTCAATGGTAGGTTTCAATATGTATTTTCAGCTAAAATTTTAAAATTGTTAATAATAAAGAATAGCCTTCAACAACAGGAAAACTAAACCAATGGTGGAAACAAAGACGGCTCAGTACGTGCATGATATTGAACTGCACTTCTGTTGTCTGAAAAAGAAAAAAGGACACAAACAAGAAAATTAAAAAGATTTCTATCGAAATCAAAAGGATGTAGGGTTGTGAAATCTACCACTGGTTCACAAAGTAAACTAACAAGGAACAAGCATGGAATGATAACACGATTGACTTGCTAACAGACCATAGATCCCTACATCAGTGGCTGTACATAAGATCAATATTTTGTCACAAGCTGAATGCACGTCAGGTGTCATTCACAGCAACTAGCTGAACTAGCTATAGCCAACCACAGCAGCCACTGATGTAGGGATCTATGGTCTGTTAGCAAGTCAATCGTGTTATCATTCCATGCTTGTTCCTTGTTAGTTTACTTTGTGAACCAGTGGTAGATTTCACAACCCTACATCCTTTTGATTTCGATAGAAATCTTTTTAATTTTCTTTACACTAATGACCTTCCTAGTGTGATAACTTCTTGCTCTACCTACCTTTTTGCTGATGACTCAAAACTACTTGGGTCTTCCACATTTATGTTCCACATCCAGAAAGACCTTGATAATCTGGTTTCATGGTGCCACAAATGGTGTTTGTCGCTAAACACTACTAAATGTGCTGTTGTTCGATTTACCCTCTCCTCTAAATCCAAAGCCTGCTACTAGATTGAGGAAATCTAGTTCCAACTGTAGACTCTCACTAGGACCTTGGTAACAGCTCATCTTTCATGGTCCAAGCATATCAATTTCATTTGTGCAAATGCTTACAAACTCTCCACCTAATTTGTCGCTCAGTATCCTCCACCTCACTAGGTCTGAGGAAAGTCTTTACCTCTCCCTTGCACGTAGTAAACTTATGTACAGCCACTGATGTAGGGATCTATGGTCTGTTAGCAAGTCAATCGTGTTACCATTCTATGCTTGTTCCTTGTTGGTTTACATTGTGAACCAGTGGTACATTTCTTCATCACTACATCCTTTTGATTTCGATAGAAATCTTTTTAATTTCTTGTTTGTGTCCTTTTTTCTTTTTAGTGAAGTCCGGTTCAATATCATGCATGTACGGAGAAGTCTTTGTTTCCACCTTTAGTTTAGTAGTCCAGTTGTTGATGGCTTTTCTTAAACTTGTAGCTAAAATTGTTAAGCTGTACGTATCAGGTCTGCCTAGTCGCATGCAGTGCATACGAGCCCCGCCCACACTTGTTTGTAGACGGTTATAATTATCTGGCAAGTGCAGAATGGCGATCCTACACGAGCTTACCGTTCTTCGAAGACTCCAGACAAATGCCGGGTGTGTGTTCTCCGTGATAGTGATCCACACGGCGCAGCGATACTTTAGCTGCTTGGTCACGTGCGCTACCCACGTGCGTATCGTGTGTCCTCCTTTGAGTACTGGGTTTCTCAGTTAGATGAACAAACTCTTCCATGTAAGCAATTTCAATGTTGTTAGAAAATGATTCTAGTGCTTATATTATTGTCTGTACATTTTCCAAATAATTATCAATAAAATAAGATGTTTTGAAAAATTAATATCAGTGTAATGACAATGACGACAGCAAAGGATAACGTGAACTATAGCAATAATTTTTATAGTTTATCATGTACGTATAATAGTGTAAGTTTATTTTGAGTAAACATCTTGTATTTAAATTTTCACATCAAAGTTCTTCCAAAGAAGTATAATCTCCAGGTCTCCAGAGTAACCCATGCGTATTGGATAGTGATATAACAATCGCATTATCAAACATCGATTATCGCCGATCGCCGAAGGTACGTAAGTAGGCTCTACCGTAGTCTAGACTGGTTGCGTAACCGCGTTTCCTGACGCCAAAAGGGCTGTAGACGAGAGTAACCGCCATCTGTGGCGATTGGAACGGTGACTGGATTAAAATTTATGACGTCAGCATACAATCTGTAGTCAGTTTTGTACTGCTCTCAATGAATGAACGTGACGTCACAATTTAGCGACCGTCGACGTGAATCTAAACTTCTCTAATAATAGAATTGTTCGCGCGGCGATACATCGCTATGCAGGAGTTTGGTAGCAATAGCATCAACTGTTGCTGCTAAAGACTATGTCACTGCTGTGTACGATTATAACTGTTTTCTTGTGTTTTAAGCTATGTGGCTGCCCGGGTAAAAGAGAGTGCCTGTCCCAAAGCGGCGGGCTAGTTTTATGACTGATATGTACGTTATTCCCGCAGAATTTAATGGCTGTGCAAAAGGGTTCATGGAACTGGATGTGATCAGGAAGAGAGCGGCCCAGAGGATGAGTCCAGCGAATGTGCTTGACGGTGAATTCTGGATAAATCCTGATTGGAGATTCACGTGCAACGGGAACCTCACCAGCCTTCTGCTGGGAGCAAATATACCTAGACTAAATCACAAAGATGCGGGTTTCCCAGAGATACAGATTTGGAGAAATACTGGTGGTAGTAACTACACCAGGCAAGCCAGTCAAGAGATCAGACTGAATCCAGGAGACTTCAGTCCTGATGGAGTGCTCCAGTATAACCTGACCACTCCCATGCCATTTCAGACCGGAGATGTGTTGGGAGTGTACTAACCAGCTTTTGACAATAGTAGCCTCAGATTGCACTTTTTTTTAACAATAACGCTAGTGCGGCTCCCGTGTCATATTCTACATACCCCAATCCAACCACACTCATTAACTTGACATCTCTTTCTGCTAAAGTTGGACAAGTCGTTCTAACCTCTCCATTAACAAGTAAGTAAAATATTTCATTAAGTGATAAATTTTTTGAGATCAAAGTGTAGGTCCCTCATCGTGTAGTCAAGCATTTTCTAGTGCCTTAGAACTGAGGCAAAGGACGCTGGAACAGAACAATTAATGATGTGGATGTTAGAACGAGAGAACAGCGTCTCTTTCCGAACATCACCTTCACCTGTAATGGCTCCATAACCAAGTGGATAGTGGGAGGAGAGATATTCAAAATTGATGTAGGGCTACGAACAGAACTCCAAATTTGGCGAAAGTTCAGTCCAGTCACCTACAACAAAATTAATTTTAGTTTCCTTGTTCCAAATGAAACTAGCCATTCCGATGTCCATGTGAACATCCTCCCTAATCCATTGAAGTTCCAGGTGGGAGATATTTTTGGAGTGTATCAACCATCTGATGAAAAGATGAGAGTGTTCTATCAGGAAGACACTGGACCTGTGAACTATAGAGACGTTGTATCTCGTAACAATTCAGCATCTACATTGACTGTTAATAAACCTGATTCTCGCTACTATTACCCGCTGGTATCAGTAGAGATTCTTCCAGGTGATGTAAATTTGATTAATTTAACCACAATTACAGAGTCAGAAATCTTGGATACATCAACAGCAGTTATGACTACTGCAGCAGCTGCGCACCATAGTCCGATTGGTACCATGGACATCACAACAGCAAATTCAATAATCATCATTGCTAGAGTTTCTTCTGTAGTAGTGGCGCTGCTGGTAATCATTATTGTTCTACTTTTTACCGTGATAGCAGCCCTTGTGTTGAAAAAGAGAAACCAGACCAATTATTCCAGTACAACCGAAGTAAAAAGTGGCGATAGACCAGATCAAGTGGTGATGAAATTGCAAGAGAATACACGCCACTTAACGAATAATTTCGTCAATATGTAAGCATTTATAAATCAAATTTGATGAGTGTAAAATTGTACTGTTGTAGTTATATTTATAACTTTTTCGTTACAGTGTTGATGATGGTTACTATGAATGTTTGCCCTTTGAGCAGAATGCAAACTCTCAGATTGGTGTGGAACAGAACGCTTGTTATGTCTCAAGTACTTGTTTGAAAAATGGCTCTGGTGAAAATAACGACGAGTGAGTTGAAGTATTAACTGCTCAAATATTTTTCTTCTATGTAGGTCAACAGATTATTTAAAGATTATTTGAGCGAGAAAAAACAGCTGCTTCAGTTGACAAGATTACTGTGAAAAGATATATTACATATAATTCCATTTTGAATTTAAGCAACTGCAAATTATGCATGCATTTTACAAATAATAATATAAAAGAATTATAATTATTTGAAACTACCTATTAATTTTTTATCATGGTTGTCTTGTAGACTATGTGACTGGTCCTGTCATGTCCTCTTGTATTGCACTGCATGTTCTTGCTGCCTACATGTATAATATTATTATTCCACTGATCCAAAAACACAGTTGATCGAGTTTGTGTTGATGCTCTGATAATACCCATGTTGCTATCTAGATCTATCACAACTAGTTCAGCTCTTAGTTTATTCTTAGTTAAGTTTACAACATGAATTCCACATAAGACGTGACAGAATTATCACCTCTGGTGCTATTATTTTGCCAATGTTTATTACGAGGACTGCCGACTCAAGATATTACTGCACAGAATGTTATTGTTGTGTACGCTTGTTCTCTCTTGTGTATTGCAGTGTTCATCAGGTGAGTAATTAAAGTCCTTATGGTTAAGAATATTAATTTTGTTATAACTAATGAACAGCTTTTACAGGGTGTGCAAGTGGGTTTATGGAATTGGATCTACTCAGAAAGAGAGCTGAGAAGATTCCAAACGGGAGGAGATCACAAAATGTGCTAGATGAGGAGTTTAGAATATTTCCTGGTTGGAATTTCACCTGTGACGGTCACATTACCAGTCTACTGCTGGGAGCAGATATTCCAAGAAAAAATGGAAATGGCTATCCAGAAATACAGATATGGAGAAATACTGGTGATGACAACTACACTAGACAAGCAAGTCAAGAGATCAGATTGACTTCAGGAGACTTCAGTCCTGATGGAGTGCTCCAGTATAACCTGACCACTCCCATGTCATTCCAGAGTGGAGATGTGTTGGGAGTGTACCAACCAGACCGAAGAGATAGTGCTGTCAGACTGTATTATACTTACGAGACTAGTGCCGCTTCTGTCACATTCTTTGAATGGTACAATCCTACAATAATCAGCTTGTCATCTCTCGCACCTATTTATGGACAAGTTGCTCTCGTCACTCCTTTAACGAGTAAGTTAAAAAAAACTGCTATAACTAATTTTTGAACATAAATGCAGATCCATCTCTGTGCAGTCAAGCCTTTCTTAGTCACATGGATGTGAGGGAAATGACACTAGAAGAGAACATAAATGATGTGCAATCTAGGAAAAGGGAGCAACGGCTCTTTCCAGATATCATTTTCACCTGCAATGGATTCATTACCAAGTGGATAGTGGGAGGAGAACATCAAAGTCGTGACGTGTATGTGCACTCAGAACTCAGTGTTTGGCGAAGAATTGCTTTTTACACTTTCATTAAAATTTCTTACTCTGCTCTGACTCAAGGCGACATGAGATACTGCAATGTTTATGAGTACATTCTTGACCCACCGTTGGAGTTCCAAGAGGGAGATGTACTGGGAATTTTTCAGCCAAATAACAGTAACTTCCGAGTGTATTATCAAGAAGACACTGGACCGTTAAACTATAAGGCCGAGTCTATTAATAAACCACTGTTTACTTTAATTGTTGATAGACCAAATCCTCGAAGCTACTATCCGCTAGTATCAGTAGAGATTCAATCAGGTATTCAAGCATGTAAATTAAATGTAAAATTTGCATTTTTGCAATAGATTTGACGTCATTTTCTGTTACAAAAAGCGGTGAAATGCCTACAAACACTATCTCATCAACATCAAAAGGTACAATTTTGTATGTTAAAATATTAATGGTATTATAATAATATTATTTACTATCTTTTATTTTAGTAGCTATGACAGTGCCATCCAAAACAAATAATAGTACATCAGAAGCTGATCATGAAATTCAAAGTACGGCGATGCAGTTCACGTTGATGGAGAACATAAGAGAGACAATGAACATATCAATGACTACTGAAGCGAGTACAAGAAGCACTACAGGAGGTGTGGAATTAGACACATCAACTAAAAGCGCTTTTGAACTTACCACTATGTCCAAAACAGCAAAACTTTCTGCTCAACACACTGTAAGCATTGGAGTAAACATCACTACAGCAAAATCCATCAAGACCTCAAACATGATCATTGCTGGCGTTTCATCAGTTGTGGTAGTTCTGTTAGTAATCATTTTTGCTTCCATGGTGCTTGTCTTTGTCTTACACAAACGAAGCCACAACAACAAGAAAGTTAGCTCTAATAATGTATCAAGTAGAAGTGCTGACAATGCTATGAACCTGGAAGAGAATCAATGCTACTCAACAAACCGCAACAGAACGTGAGGCTGACTATCCCCTTAGTTCACAAATGCATTGCATCTATTACATAGCAGCGATGGTGATGACCTGACGATGCGTTTGCCTGGTGAAAAGAACACAAGTTTGCAAATTGGAGTGGAACAGAATGCTTGTTATGTGCCCTCCAATTTGACCAATGACTCTGATGAGTGAATAAATTAATGAATAAACTTATGTATGTCATGTTTTCATTTCTTTCTGCAGATCAAATTATCAAGTGTACATGACAATACAATAAAAAGTTCAGTTTTCTTCACGTTGCAAACAGAAATAATTACATTATATTGACATGCATAATGCAAATGCATTTATAAGCATACTGCAAATAATAACTATGATAGTTTAGACAAAATTATAAACAAATTCCCATTTTTGGATTTGGAGTTTCTTGGAGCAATTTGGATTTTTATTAATAATTATTTTATACCATGTGTTAATTAAAGACTGGTAAGTGGAATTCAAGAGACGGTGAAGGTACAGTAAAAATCAGTTACATGTATATTCTATGAGTGCATGATTTTATACTATGCACCAATAGTCAGCACTACTTCTTGCTTTTTAATGGCATACTATGATACTTTAAAATAACCACATCTGCTGTGTGCAGGTAGTTTAATTTCTGAGATACATGTACACCGAAAACAAAAAATTCGCACCTTTATATACTTCTGTATACTTCCTACAAGTACTTTGTAGTCGTAAAATAATAATCAAATTTTTGCTAGTCAATTAATTGCAACTGGAACTATGCAGATCCGTCCAATTCGTCTTGTTACTCTGGTTACACTGATTTAATCAGTCAAACATACAATTGTGGTCTTGTTCATTTAACGCTGTCTAGCCTGTTGCCAAGCAACAACACAGATAGTGATGTCATGAGTAATTTATTACTCATTTTTACTCATTAAATTGCTCATTATTATTCACTATTACTAATAATTAGTGTCTGTCAGTGACCTCAATGAAGGATGATAAGTATAAAAGGCACATTATTTTCTGTCAGAAATCATTATATTTTGAAAATCATGATGACTTCAGCTGCTATTTTTCCCCTTCTGTGGACCCTAATCATTGTGATCTATGCTGCTTCAGACCAAGGTAGGCAGAAATCATCTTCAATTATTCGTCTTTCGCTCTCAAAAAGATGTATCAGTGGGTTTATTAGTGGCTACATAGGGAGGCACTGGTCTGTGTACTGTTTGCCCACGTCATGTAACTTTCATTTCTTCTGAAGCTGACTGGTAAGTAGAATACCAGAGTTACAGTGGAGAATTCTGGTTGGTTTTGAGATATACCGCACAAATCATCGTCACTTACAGGTCACTTATAATGATTATTCAAAATCAAAATTATAATTATTTCACGCAAGGTTCTTGAGGGGCTAAAAAAATTGTTGCTAGGCCGAACTGTAACTCAGTCAGTCAGTTTGTCGTTCGCTGAAAACTAATCGCTGAACTGAACAAGCAACACGGGTAGAACTGAATAGATACTTGCCGATGCTCGGATTTGAATACACTGAGAAGTTTGATTTTAAAGCTTAGTCAGTGCGTAAATTACCGCCGCGTGAATTGCTCACGTCTAGTTCAGTTCGGTTTTGTAGCGCACGCTGATAGTTAAGCTATGAAACTAGCAATGCAAGTATAACACGGTATTATCTCACTTTGAACATGTGAAAACGAATCTTATAGTTCATGAGTTATCGGCTGGCAGTGTTTGCCGCTCACCGACTGAGTCCTAATTGGAGTCATGGCTGTTGCTGGCGATCTGGAGTTCATCAATTTAAATGCAAAGCTATCCGTAGTTGACTGCCAAGAAGCTGATAGGTTAGAATTTCACTACAGGATATTAAAAATTGTGTAAGCAAGCTATGGCCGCTTTCTCGCTATAGTGCATGCATGTGCTGACGGTGCCCTGATGTCGGCACTCGAACATACAGTATTTATCTGACCACAGTTGAATTAGTGGTCAGCAACGATTGGCTTCTGATTGCATAACTATTACACTGCATCAAGTTGTGACTGATTTCTATGCAGAAAGCTACAATAGCTGCAGTTTACTGATGCGAAATGGTTGCATTCCACCGAGGCATCTGCACCTTTGGTGCCTCATTTTATAGAGGCGGCTTCTGGTGAGAAGTTACCAACTTAGTTTATCTTCAGTTTTCTGTTCAATTTACCACCATACAGCAGTACATCTGGCAACAGACTACATGTAGCAGCTAGGTAGAAAAATAGTCAAAATCAGAAATAAGAGTGTTGTTGTACTTTGTACTACATCAGGCAACCTGAGAGCAACTCTTATAGTAGGCGCAGTCGATTATGAAATCCTGATATACTTTGAACCACATTTGCAAATCAGTTGTGTACAATGTAAAGGTGGTTATACTTTATGAGATATAAAATTCTAAATTCGCACATTGACTTCTGTACTACAATCAACCTGACTACAATTGTACCTTAATTTACATAGTCAGTACTTTGTAGTCGTAAATATTCAAATTTCTTTTGTTAGTAAATTGCAACTGAAACTATGCAGATCCGTCCAATTCGTCGTGTTACTCTGGTTACAGTAATTTGATCTGTCAAACACACAATTGTGGTTTTGTTCTTTTAACTCAGTTGCCAAGCAACAACACACTCAGATAGAGGTGTCAAAATGTAATTTATCGTAATAACTAGCGTCTGACCACAATGAAGGATGGTAAGTATAAAAAGCACGTTTTTTCTGTCAGAAATCATTATCTTTTGATTTATAACAAATCATGATGACTTCATCGGCTGCTATTTTTTCCCTTCTGTGGACCCTGATCATTGTGATCTGTGCTGCTTCAGACAAAGGTAGGCAAAAATGAATCATTCATCTTCACTTATCCATCTTTCGCTCTCAGATGGATGTATCAGTGGGTTTATTGAGAGAGAACTGCTGATACAAAGAGCAAATAAAATTGGGACAGCAGCTACTGATGTGTCAGCAAATATGCTGAGAAGGTACCAATTTCTAGTGATACCAGGAATGAACTTTAGCTGCAGTGGAACCATTAGTAGCTTTCTACTAGGAGTAGACGTAAGGAATCTTCCTGGCAATACACTGAGAGTTGACTTATGGAGGCCTCAAATAGAATCCGGTCAAGTGATGAGCTATGCCTGGGTACAGGAGGCACACAGATATATTACTATAAAACCAGGCACTTACAGTCCTGATGGATTGATACGATTCAGTCTCAGTGATAAAGTAAAGTTCCAAGGAGGCGATGTTCTTGGTGTGTGGCAGCCATACAGAATTGACAACCGAGTGCGATTGTTTTACACTGATAATTTGACACCTCCACTGGCCTATGACATTAACGATTGCTACACCTCAACACGCACGTGCACTGTCAATGCAACTGGTCATGATTTATTTCATGGAACCATTCTGCTGCTTCCTGAAACAGGTACAAGAAACAAACATGCAGCCTGCATGCTTATATTCCTTTTTTGGCAGATAATGATGTTTGTATGAATGGATTTCTGACTGAAACTGAGCTCAGGGAGCAAACTCTGAAAGTGAACATCAATGGAGTGGTGAGTAGACCGAAGCAGCAAAGACTCTTTCCAGATATCCAGTTCACCTGCAATGGTTCGATCACAAAGTGGATAGTGGGAGCTCAGACCAGATCAGTCGGTATAACTGATAAACTACCTAGCCTACAAATATGGCGCAGAACAAGAGGAACTAATTTCTACAGTCAAGTTGGATCTAGCCATCTTCATACCAGTACAAGCAACTTTTCCGGAATTGTTGAGTACATGCCCAACCCCCCACTGGAATTCCAGGAGGGAGATGTACTGGGAGTGTACCAACCTGAAGCAGATCAAAGCAAGTCGGTGCTCTACTATCAAAGGAGTACTGGGCCCAGTAGCTATGGGTACATTGGAGATGTCCCATATAACTCAATCTCACTGAATGACGACTATAAGTTCACCAAGTATGACTATCCGCTAGTAAATGTTGAAGTAACTAAAAATGGTAAAAATGACACTACATTGATATAAGTTGCTAAATAGCATTCTTAATTACAGAGATTCATAGGACGGTACCTATTGAGAGCTCTCTTCCTATCCCGACTGATACCAGTGATAATATCATAGTCATTATATCACTATCTGCTGGAGTATTGATTGTAGGCATTGCTGCTATTCTCATGGTTAGCTTGGTTGTTGCTTGTGTTTGGAGGAAGAAACATAGCAAATTGTCATCTCATATTGCTGTAATGGAACCTAATCAACCAGCTTGTGAAGAGGTGCTGTTCATGCAAGAAAATGCAAGCTATGAAAGATTACGTATACCACCAGCACCGGGGTCAGTTTGATTGGCATAAATTTTCGCATTTAATCTTATAGTACTGCTAGCAAGATAATTATGACAAAAGTCACTGTGTGAATTTTTCCTTCAGATTTGACATTCCAATGACTGTACAAGCCCCAGTTCAAACGTTGACTTACTATGCTAAAGCACAACTGCAGCAGCAGAGTTTATGCAGCAGCACTGAGTCTAATGGAAGCACTAGACTAAGCGTGGAGGAAGTGATTTACGAAAACATACCACAAACTGATGTCAACATGCTCTCTTCTACAAATATTGCTATGTTAGATAATCCTGCTTATGAAGGAGACATTAATTTAGTCTAAGAGTACAGTCTTGCTGACTAAGAGTCATGTTGACATAATTTATTATGGTCTTGTTCAAAAAATTCTACTAGGCAGCAATGTTTGTTTAAGTAATGTATTTTGTACAAAGCGTTGAACGTAAATCTACAACGGGAACTTGGCTGTCATGCATGGTGTAGGGATCTATGGTCTGTTAGCAAGTCAATCGTGTTACCATTCCATGCTTGTTCCTTGTTGGTTTAGACTGTGGATCAGTGGTAGATTTCAGCATCCCTACATCCTTTTGAAATCGATCGAAATCTTTATAATTTTTTTGTTTCTATTCTTTTTCAGTGAAGTACAGGTCAATATCATGCATGTACTGAGCCGTCTTTGTTTCCATCAATAGTTTAGTTTTCCTGTTGTTGATGGCTTTTTTTACTGTACATATCAGCTCGCCTACGTGCATGCAGTGTATACGAGCCCCGCCCATACTTGCTTGTAGGCCTATACGGTGGTTAGAATTATCTGGCAAGCGCAGAATGGTGATCTTACACGAGCTTACCATTCTTCGAAGACTTCAGCACACAAGCGTTCTCCGTGATCCATACGGCGCGGCGATACCAAGCTAGTACTTGGTCACAAGCGCTGGCCACTGCTGTTCACGTGCGTATTTCCATAGATTTCGCAATCACAATAGTGACACGATCGAGAAATCAGTACTATACTACTTGTTTTTAGGTAGAATATAATCAAAATCAATTATAATATCCATGAGTGTTGTTGCATTTTTGATTGTTAATCAGTACTATATACTACTTGCTTTTTAATGACATGCTATAAATTATACTTTAAGCAATCATATTTGCAAATCTGTTGTGTGCCGGTAGTTTACTTTCTGAGATACACCAAAAACAAAATAAATCTTCAAAATTCACACCTTGCCGTTTGCACTTCCTTATTTACAAGTACTTTGTAGTCAGGCGTAAATAATCAAATTTCTTTTGTTAGTAAATTGCAACTGGAACTATGCAGATCCGTCCAATTTGTCGTGTTACTCTGGTTACACTAATTTAATTAGTCAAACATAAAATTGTGGTCTTGTTCATTTAATGCTGTCTAGCCTGTTGCCAGGCAACAACACAGATAGTGATGTCAAATATGAGTAATTGCTGTACTCGTTTTTACTCATTACTCATTATTACTCATTTTTCAAACTATCGTCTGACCACAATGAAGGATGATAAGTATAAAATGCACTTTGTTTTCTGTCAGAAACCATTATCTTTTGATTTAAAATAAAATGATGATGACTTCAGCTGCTATTTTTCCCCTTCTGTGGACCCTGATCAATGTGATCTATGCTGCTTCAGACAAAGGTAGGCGAAAATGAATAAAGCACTTATCCTTCTTTCTCTCTCAGAATTACCTGATGGATGTATCAGCGGGTTTATTGAGAGAGAATTGCTGATACAAAGAGCTAATAAAATTGGGACAGCAGCTACTGATGTGTCAGCAAATATGCTGGGAAGGAACCAATTTCTAGTGATACCAGGAATGAACTTTAGCTGCAGTGGAACCATTAGTAGCTTTCTACTAGGAGTAGACGTAAGGAATCTTCCCGGAAATACACTGAGGGTTGACTTATGGAGGCCTCAAATAGAATCCAGTCAAGTGATGAGCTATGCCTGGGTACAGGAGGCACACAGATATATCACTTTAAAACCAGGCACTTTCAGTCCTGATGGTTTAATACGATTCAGTCTCAGTGAAAAAGTAAAATTCCAAGAAGGTGATGTTCTTGGTGTGTGGCAGCCATACAGCATTGACAACCGAGTGCGATTGTTTTACACCGATAATTTGACACCTCCACTGGCCTATGACATTAACCAACGCTATCGCTTGTCACCCACTGTCAATGCAACTGGTCATGATTTATTTCATGGAACCATTCTGTTACTTCCTGAAACAGGTACAAGCAACAAAAATGCAGCCTGCATGCTTATTTTCCTTTTTTTGGCAGACAATGATGTTTGTATGAATGGATTTCTGACTGAACCTGAGCTCAGGGAGCAAACTCTGAAAGTGAACATCAATGGAGTGGTGAGTAGACCGAAGCAGCAAAGACTCTTTCCAGATCTCCAGTTCACCTGCAATAGCTCGATCACAAAGTGGATAGTGGGAGCTCAGACCAGATCTGTCGGTATAAATGATGAACTACCTAGCCTACAAATATGGCGCAGAAAAAGAGGAACTAATTTGTACAGTCAAGTTGGATCTAGCCATCTTTCTACCAGTACAAGCAACTTTTCCGGAATTGTTGAGTACATGCCCAACCCTCCACTGGAGTTCCAGGAGGGAGATGTACTGGGGGTGTACCAACCTGAAGCAGATCAAAGCAAGTCGGTGCTCTACTATCAAAGGAGTACAGGACCCAGTAGCTATGGGTATATTGGAGATGCCCCACGTAACTCAATCTCACTGAATGACGAGTTTAAGTTTACCAAGTATGACTATCCGCTAGTAAATGTTGAAGTAACTAAAAAAGGTAAAAATGTCACTACATTGATAGAAGTTGCTAAATAGCATTCTTAATTACAGAGATTGATAGGATGGTACCTATTGAGAGCTCTCTTCCTATCTCGACTGTATTGTTGAATACCAGCGATAATATCATAGTCATGACATCACTAACTGCTGGAGTATTGATAGTAGGCATTGCTACTATTCTCTTGGTTGGCTTGGTTGTTGTTTGTGTTTGGAGGAAGAAACATAGCACATTGTCATCTCATGTTGCTGTCATGGAATCTAATCAACCAGCTAGGGAAGAGGTGCTGTTCATGCAAGATAACGCAAGCTATGAAAGAGTACCACCAGCATCAGGGTCAGTTGATGCATAACTTTTTTTGCATTAAAATTATATAGTACTACTAGCATGATAATTATGACAAACTTTGTGAATTTCTACTTCAGATTTGACATTCCAATGACTGAACAAGCCTCAATTCAAGCATTGACTTACTATGCTAAAGCACAACTGCAACAGCAGCAGAATTTATGCAGCAGCACTGAGTCCAATGGAAGCACTAGTGTGGAGGAAGTGGTTTATGAAAACATACCACAAGCTGATGTCAACATGCCCTCTTCTACAAATATTGCTATGTTGGATAATCCAGCTTATGGAGGAGACATTTTAGTCTAAAAGTACAGTCAAGCTTGCCGACTAAGAGTCATGTTGACATAATATAGACCTGTCCAATAAATTGCAACTATAGGCAGCAAAGATTGTTTAACCCTTTAATTACTAAATTATCTTGCTGAAATTTTAACCTCGTAAATGCTGACCACTTCTCTTGTGAATATCTCGTGTGTCTTTTGTGCTACTGGTCTCAAATTTGCGTCCTTTTACGCCAGTGAGTAGCCGCAATTGCCCACACTCAAGTCAGTCGATATGCCCCTCCCACTTCGAAAGTGAAGCCGATAAAGTGCAACGACCTCGTCAAATTTTGCTCAAAGTTAGTGCTTTGGGGCTGGATACTGAAAAGTACACACAACTAGCAGTGGTTTTGGTGAGTGCAAAATGTAGTCCAGATCATAGAGAATGCACGAAAATGTGTTTCCGAGCACCCTGAAGCCGTAAAATGTCCGAATTTTCTTGGCAGCCATTTTGTTTTTCTTAAAATGTTGTGAAATTTGCACTGAAGCCATAGAAATGCCGAAGCCAATACGTTTAGCGCAGGGGGCGCGCCGAAAACCGGTCAATTTTTTGCGGTTATTTGTATTCTTCAATTTGGCTCAATTTTGGGATATTTTAGCACTTTTTCATAAAGTTATGGTGTCTGAAGTATGTATGTCGCCAAAAGGCGACAATAGGGGTTAAAGGGTTAAGGCAAATTAATGTATAGTATTATTTTGTACAAAGTGTTGAACATCAATCTCAGTGAACTTGGCTGTCATGTCTAAAGATGCATGTACACAAACACACCTTAAAATGGTGAATGTAAAATCATCTGACAAGATGCCAATACAACAGGAAATTAAAACAGCAGACAGATTCTCACATTAATCCACCTGTTTAACAGATGGTACAACATCCTTTGAGACAGTTATTCACTTTGTTGCTCTGCTCAAAGACCAGATGAAAGTAGCTTTTTGTTGAAAAGATAGTGTATAAATACATTGTACTGATCAGTGCTTGGGTGATACTGCTACTAGTGGAAGAAAGATGTATGCTGTAACAAGTATTCTTGGTTGTCTTTTTATGTTCACTGTTCAAGTATTACAAGGTATTTAAATGATTTTAGTGTCTTTAGTATTGCTGAGCATATTCAATTTTTAGGTGCACTGTCTTGCACTGAAGGATTTATAGACAGAGACCTACTAGAAAGAAGAGCAGAAAAGATCGGCTCTGGATTAGAGGGAATGTCTGGAAAACAACTGAGAGGAGAGCAGTTTTTGGTGATTCCTGGTATGAATTTCAGCTGCAGTGGAATCATTACAAGTCTTCTGCTTGGAGTGGATGTGAGAAACTTAACTGAGCCATTAGTATTTGAATTGTGGAGACCTGAAGTAGTAGCAGATACTGTAATGGGATACAGCAATGTGCTTTTCACCTACGAAGAAATAAATATCGATCCAGGGGAATTCTCTACTGATGGAGTCCGCCGGTATCCTATCGAGCCACCAATCCGATTCCAAGAAGGAGATGTCATCACCATTTTTCAACCTGATGGCGGAAGAGCTCTGTTATTTTATACCGGCTTAGCAGGACATGCTTCTCCTCTTGCACTTGATGTTAATTTGCCTTTCTATGTAACAATGTTTGTCAATGCCTCTGGGCATCAAACATTTGACGGTACACTTCTTCTAAGACCTGTTACAAGTAAGTAAGTATGGTGCAACTTTAGAATAATTTAATACTCCCCATGTTTTACAGATAACGATGCCTGTATGAATGGATTTCTGAGTGAGGCTGAGCTCAAGGAGCAAACTCTGACAGTGAACATCAATGGAGTTGTGACTAGACCAAGGCAACAGCGGCTTTTCCCTGACATTCGGTTCACCTGTAATGGTTTTATCACCAAGTGGATAGTGGGAGCTCGCAGTAGAAAAAGTGCCTTTAATGAGCTGCCTGAGATACAAATATGGCGTAAGAGAGAAGGAAACACTTACACGAAGGTCTACTTCGGTTTATTGTCTCCAAGCAACAATGATAGTCTAACAGTATATGAGTATGTTCCATTCAGTCCAATTGAATTCCAGGCTGGAGACATACTGGGAATGTACCAACCAAGAGAAGATCGCAGTAATCTTCTCTCCTATTATCAGGAAAATGATGGACCTAGCAACTACATGATTGAAACTGATGTACCGCCATCAGTCTTCACTCTTGGTAAAATTGATCAAATGTATGACTACCCACTGGTCACTGTAGAGGTCACTCAGATTAAAGGTATGACATCATTTTGATGGTATCAGGTAAATATACACAAAATATCTTACTAAACGTTCTACTTTTAGGGAGCATTTCCAGGAGTACAGCTAAAATCAGTCCTTCTAGTACATTCATCGCAGGCAGTACTCAAAGAGTCGGTAGACCTGTGATTACGGTCCTCTCGGGACAATATGCTACCAGTACAGCCATTGCCAATTTTCAAAATACTGCTTTAACAGATAATACTAGCAAAATTATGGGGAGCTTGTCCGTAGTTGTTGTACTCTTAATAGCAGTCGTCATTCTTCTTGTCGTTGTCCTGATTGCATTCAAGGTTAAAAGAAAGAGAAACATTTCATCCGTCAATAACTCAGTGATAAGTCTTATGACTGATCACAATCACTCATGTGAGTATCGTGCCTATAATCAAACCATACCGCTACACAGAAATATAAGCTATGATGTACCTGTCATTGGCAAGCACTGGATAACAGCTAATGATCAAAATGAGTGAGCAGAGTTTATTAGTGTTTATTTTTTTGTTCTAGATCTCTTAAAGTGTTCAGGCATATCATTACAAGTTAATTACTTCATGTTCTATTATTATTCAGTCCTGCTATATATCAATTCATTGATGATCTAGAGGATCAGTCACCGACTAAAGAAGGCAACAGTTTCACAGAATGCTGTGCGCTAGAGGAAGATTCTGGGTAATCAAACAAACACTGAAGTACATTCATCGCTATGCATTGTTATTTTGCTGCAGGCCCATCTACGAGTGCATTCAAGCAGCAGAAGAAGCAACTTTACCCGTTGATAATCCTGTTGTAGAAGTAGCAGACGATATTGCTTATGAACCTATTAACATGACATCGGTTCTATAAATAATTTATTTGTGATTCATAGTATTGTCTTGCCTTATAAGCTATTGGTGAACAATGACGTCATCGCTAAATACACGTGACAAAATCAGTTGAGCAAGATGGCTAAGCGAAACTATGCATACGTCAAATTGCTAGCAGCCATTGCTAGTTTTTTGCTTCTGTTATGTCCAATAGACTCAAGTGAGGATAATTTCGTTTTTTCGTTTGTTGCATGATCACATATTCTTCAGCTGTAGCAAGTTGTGCAAGCGGTTTTATGCAGCTCGACTTGCTAACTAGAAGAGCAGAAAAAATCAGTTCTGGACCAGACGTTCTTCCTGAGACTCCCGGCAACGAGTTGAGAGTGATTCCTAGCCTGAATTTTACCTGCAATGGAACAATAACCAGCCTTCTGCTCGGGGCGGACGTGAGGTCTGGCAGAAGCAGCTATCCTGAAGTGCAAATATGGAGACTAAACAGCATGGGTACCCACTATGACAGAATCGACAGGAGTAGCATTGTTCTAGATCCTGGTGATTTCAGTCCTGATGGAGTGTTCCGATACACTCTGCCCGCCCCGTTGCCGTTTCAGTCTGGTGATGTGCTGGGCTTCTATCAACCAAGAAGGATTGATAGTGTTGTGCGATTGTACAATATTCAAGAGTCAAGTTCGCCTACTATATATTCACAGTCAAGCAATGCAGCAACAATTTCTATTGACAAATTAGACTCGAGAACTGATGAAAGACTTCTAATTACTGTAGAAACAAGTGAGTTAATGAGTATTTGGTCATTACAATCAAAATGTTTCACACAGCTCCTTCTCAATGCATGGGTACCGAATTTTTTACTCCTGCACTGCTGAGACAAAAGACGTTAGATCTAAATATTAATCAAGTGGGTGTAACAACAAGAGAACAGCGTCTCTTCCCAGACATCACCTTCACCTGTAATGGTGCCATCACCAAGTGGATTGTGGGAGTAGATACTCCTGGTGACACAGATTCACAAACCCAGCTTCAAATCTGGCGAAGAATCGAGCAGACATCAACCAATGTCTACAAAATGATCAATTTCACCACTGTATCTGACGCTCTGGGCGAACAAAACGGAGTTTACAATCACACACTAACTTCTCCAATTGAATTCAAGAAGGGAGACATATTTGGAATATACTATCATCGTAACAAGAAAAGAGTGGTCATATACAATCAACGTAACTCTGGTCCAGCTAATTATAGGGATCCAGCAGGCACTCTAGGTGATCCTCCAACTTATAACAATCTTTCTGCAGTTCTTACTGATGACTATGACTACCCACTTGTGTCAGTGGAAATTGGTGAGCATTATATTCAGTTATTCACTATAGAATACAATACTAAGCACAAATTCTGCACAGTATATTATAGTACTCTTACACACCTACTAAGTACGGTAATGTTATGCATCATTGTTGTTATAGTTACTTCAAGTCAGGTTCCTACAATACCTACAGTAGTGCAAGGCGGGATAGAACCACCTTCCATGATTGGTATGCATGCTCATAGTGTTAAATCCTGGTATCATGCATGTATTGACATTTTACTGTAATAGAACCAGTGAGTGACACAAATTTAAACCAGCCAAGTATGTCACCTAGTGTGGAGTCAGCTATAA
This sequence comes from Haliclona indistincta, assembly GCA_964017065.1. NCBI lineage: Eukaryota > Metazoa > Porifera > Demospongiae > Haplosclerida > Chalinidae > Haliclona > Haliclona indistincta. The sequence goes on along the minus strand of OZ024787.1, from coordinate 12,011,967 downwards.
TGTCTACTAATTCAGCATATAGTTTGTCATCTGATGTACCAGTGCAATCAATCTCATTTTCACATGGTTTTACAGCTATTCAACTTGAGTCGACTTCATCCATCATAACGTCTCCAGCCTCCACCACCACTGACAATCAACTACCCGAAATCACACCTGAGCCAATTTTCAACCCCTCAAATGCTCTTTCACCGTCTCCTACTAGCAGTTCTTCGACTCTTCCCCAAGGAAACTCTTTAGCTAGAAACATTGTGGTCATTTGTGGTACCATTCTGTTGGTTGTAATACTGATTTTGGCTGTTGGCACTTTCTGGGCAATTCTAGCTCTACTTCACGCGAGAAGGCAAAGGAAAAGGAATTATTCTCCTCCATATGAACTGCATCCAGCTGTAAACTATAGGCGTCCTATACCTAATATTCCAGCTATGAATAATCCCGTATATTCAGGTGCTAACAGCTTTAATGCAGGTATACACGATCATAATTTGTCATTTCACAGACACTACTGATCTCGGAGGTCAACCATCTACACCAGAAAAGCATACCACAGTGATATCCAATGGATACGATACACCGTTTGAATTGATGTGCAGGCCAAGAGAAGTTGAACCCTATGTAAGTATCTGCATGCCTTATATTGCAAGCACATCGTGTCAACTGCTTGTCATGATAGTTTTTGTAATCATGTTATGTTAACTATAGTTATCTTATCTCTCCTTTACTCACAAATTTCAATGCACATACCTACTATGTAGGAACAACCAATACCTACCACACCAAGAACATGTGATTCCAATTGGGGAATAGTTGTTCCTACTATGGTATGTGCACACACCACCAAAATCTTTAACGGTGCATGCATTCATGCTGAATGTGTTTCCTATTATTGTAGGCAAGAAGAGTCAGACTCAAGACCATGGAAAAAGAAAACTGCAAAATCTATGATAAGCTATCTTCACTTGTGAGCGTATAATTATACACGAGCTTGTAATTTTTCTCGACGGTGTCTACAGGAAGAGTCGTATGCAGAGCCGGCAGATGATTTTTTCGAAGAAGTCGATAACTATTGGGAACCTGGCTGTGATGCTGCCAGTATTTATGACCAACTGGCTCTGCGGAGATTTAGAGAAATACTCAGAGAACAAATCAAGTGAGCTACGTTAATAAAAAATTTGCACAATACTTTTGTCTTTGTAGAATTGAGGACCATCTTGGTTCTGGGCAGTTTGGAGTAGTTGAAAAGGGGGTGTGGTACTCTCCTGATGGACCTGTGGATGTTGCCATCAAGACACTAAAGGAAGAGTCTTCAGAAGAGTTGACAGTCCAGTTTCTTCAGGAGGCTGCAATTAACGGGCAATTCCAGCATCCTAATATTGTTCGACTTCTTGGTGTGGTCACCCTTGAAGAACCAGTAAGAATAGTAGACCATTACGATTCATTGTTGTTTTTTAATGCTGAATGTAGCCCATGATTATTTTAGAACTCATAACTAACGGAGATCTTAGAAGTTTTCTATGGAGACTTGATATAGCGTATGTATATCAACGTATTTGGTTTATGACTGATTTGATACAGTACATCAGTCCAGGAGACATCGTACCAGCGTCACTACCTGTACAGTTGCTAGGATACTGTCGACAGATTGCCTCAGGTATGGAGTACCTGTCCAAGAAGAGCTTTGTACACAGAGACCTTGCTGCCAGGAACATACTGGTGGATGACAAGAAGATATGCAAGGCATGCTGATGATCATGACATCATTCCTCACACATTTTTGTTGATGTTGATTTTGCAGATTGCAGATTTTGGAATGTCCAGAAACTTGTCGGACTGTGACTACTATCTGTCTCATGGAGGAAAAATTCCTATTAGGTGGACGGCTCCTGAGGTAGCTAGCCTTGCTTTATTCGTTACTGTGTACCTTAATTCATACATACGTAGGCGATTAACTACAAGAAGTACTCCACAGCTAGTGATGTGTGGAGCTTTGGTGTGCTCATGTATGAGATATGGAGTCTGGGACATAGACCATTTGAGGGGATAACAAATCCGGAGGTGATATTAATTTCTTTTCTCACTTCAGTTCATGTTGAAATTTCATTTGTACACACATAGTGTGTTAGGCTCATTGATACTGGATATCGACTCCCTCCTCCTCCGGGCTGTCCCAGAGCAGTGTATCAGATCATGATGGATTGCTGGTATGTGATAGCTTGTGCTTTTACATTTTACATCAACAATATAAAATTTCAAAAATAGGCATCCCAATACAACAGGAAGACCTTCCTTTGCTAGTTTACATCACAAGCTCTCCCGACCAGAGAGCCTGTTACTGAAATGGACAGACGGAGACAAGACTCGTGACCCACAATCTACAATGCTGGGAGCTCTTTTAGAGACTGCCTCTAATTTGCACTTTGACCTACAACACAAATATGTTCGCTAAACATTAAAATTGAGATGAATATTATTTATAATTATAATGATTAATTTTATGCTGTTAATTTCATAATGGTCACTTGTAAATTTGCATTGTTAATCAACATTAAATTTAACAGTTAAATTTGATAACAAAATCAACCAAGTAAATACAGTTGTTTCCATGTCTCTCGAATTCAGATATACAAATCCTCCACTTCAGCATAAATTGGTGCATCCCTGTGGATTAGGTCAGCACATCATTATGACCCAAACTATAGAGGATTTATAACTCACATTTCTGGCACGATGTCTTGATTTACCGTTTCATAACATGAATTGTTTTGTAGATCAAATGAGTCCGGTCTGGTATAGCATGAATTGTTATGTAGTTCAATCGGGTTTTGCACTGAGTAGCATAAATTGTTTTGTAGGACACTTGGACTGATTCTCTTGGTATAACAGGAATTTTCTTGTAAGTCAACTTGAGGTATAACGTTATTCAGAAAGTTTTCTGTGTTTCCATCATTTCCATTGTTAACAGATCTGCAAGTAATGTAATCACATATTGAAACAACTAATGACTGTTACCTACTTACTGTGAGTTTACTGCATAGCATAAATTCTGATCAGTCTGCATGATTGCAAGATTTTTACGGCTCCAAAGAAGCCTTAAGATACTTATGAATGTGATTGATACTGCAACAGCAATCAGTATAACAGCAACTGTTATAATGGGATAGGCAAATATTGGTAAGACAGCTTGCTCATGAGAATTGGACATTACTGATTGCGAAACATTTATTGAGCTCATTGAAAAAGTCTTCAATGAACTGAACGATACACTTGTTGTGATTTCCACAGTGACCAGAGGATAGTCATACTGCATTGACAGGGGCACAATGTTGGCTGCATCAGTATAATCAAGCTCATAGTTAATGGGGCCGTCATTAATCTGATAGCTAAGTTCTATTTCACTATCTACTGGTTGGTACACTCCCAGTATGTCTCCTTTCTGGAACTTTAGTGGAGGATTGGGGGCATATTCATAAACGTTCAAAAGATAATTGACCCTGTGAGAATTTGAGGTGAGAAGATTGAAGCCAACTTTTTGGTAGTTATCACCATCCATGCTGCGCCATATTTGTAGCTCAGGTAATTGTCCAGAAGATATGTTGGTCTGATGTTTAGCTCCCACTATCCACTCAACGATGAAGCCATTACAGGTGAAGGTGATTTCTGGGAAGAGACGCTGGTAAGCTTTGACTCCTACATCATTAATGTTGGCACCCATGACCCACTGGTCAAATTCATTGGAACTTGGAAAATTACTTATACAGCTGGGGCTGTCTGTAAAATGATAGCAGCAGCAACAAGTGTTAAAGCATGCTTCATTTCTTACCAGTTTCAGGAGATATGAGAAGTTGTTTGCCGTTCATAGCATTGAATGACTGCCGTACAGTCCCTGTAAACATTGATGGTGGATTACTAATCTGAGAGACAGTAGTACAGCATATTCTACTCATAGCAACATCATCATTATCACGATAGAACACTGTGACAGCACTGCTACTCCTTGGTGGCTGGTATACTCCTAAAACATCTCCACTCTGAAATGACATTGGAGGATCCAGGTTATACTTGAGCACTCCTTCACGACTGAAATCTCCAGGATTCAGTCTGATCTGTTGACCGTCCTGTCTAGTGGAATTCATAGAATTCAGTCTCCATATCTGAATCTCAGGATACAAGACATCAGACCCTTTAGAAATTGATGCCGCATTTATTGTAGCTCCTAAGAAAACACTTGTTAGTCTTCCATCACAGTTGAAGCTCACATCAGGAACTATACACAATTGAGCATCCAACTTGTTCGTGGATTCTGATGCTTCTAGCTTTGTAGCTCTTTCAGCCAGTAAATCCAAATGCATAAATCCTCTGGTACAAGCATCAGATACTGCAGTCATATCAATGCAACAAGACAAATAATTATACTTTATGTCATACCTTGTAACAAAGCGATACAAAACAACATTAGAGCTGCTAGCTCAGCCATGACTACAAACTGAATCCTACGTATATATCATAGGTGTGAAATGAATTTAACAGATGCAACTTGAAAGAAAAGGTGTCAATGCACTTTGGTACGACACTATTGGTGATAACAGGGTGCATAATCATCCGTGCCTATTAAGCCTACAGCTACCAGTGATTGACCGCGCCTATTATGGACTCCTGGTGATAGTATAACTATTATTTCAGTTACTATTGTAATGCATAAAATGTTCTAAAATTGTTAACTTGTCACAGATTTTGGTAGTTTTGTTGCATGTTGTAAGATAACCAACATCACATTATAATTTTGTATCATTAATAAATTGACATACATTTTCCAAAATCTGTTTAAATTTACACAAAAAATAAAAATTATAAATAATAATCTGATAATAATGATATTATTATTTATTATTTATAATGAACATTACTATTATTACCTATCTTATTATTAATAATTAATTTTAACACATGCACAGTCATAATGATAAAAGAGCAACGAAATTAACTATAACTAATTTTAAAACAAAAACTAACCTAACTAAGTAAGACAGTCCAAGGACCTGCAGCGGGACACCCACATGGTGGCGTTGCATCTCCACAATGTGACTGAAAGTCTTTGGAAGATAAGAGAAGTTGAGTTCGTGACGCCGAGACGGGAGTCTCTCATGCGGGCAATTCCCTTGATGGTAGAGCAAGCCTGAGAGCTCCAGCCACCCAAGACCTCCACAGCGAGAGGGATAAAGGAAATGCCTTCTGCCCGACAAAGGTTGTCATGAGCAGCAATTTTGCGAGCCTCAGCAACCTGTAGAGCATGACCCTGAGAAGAGGAGGCTGACAGGACAGTGGAGGATTGCAGAGAGGAGATTACGGTGACATCCAGAGCAGCTGGCAACCCGCGCTTCCAACTGGGAAGGAAAATGTCAGCGGGACGAGGGCGGCCACCCGGGATGAGAGAAGGAACCTCCAGCCGAGGAGAGAGAGCGGCAGAGCGAGCAGAAGCAGAGATCGCATCACGCAAAGCATTGTGACGCAGAATCCTGTCTCCATTGCCCCCACATTCAATAAAATGGTCTCCGAAGGAGTCACATGTCTTGTTGCACACTGAGCATGAGGCGTCAGGAGGAGCCATGGGAATGCCGAGCCAGTATTATTATCCTTACTAATTATTATGTAAAAACTAGCTGATCATGATCAGTTTTGTAACTCTTGTAACTAGTACTGTAGTAGCTCTGACTATCTACTCAGTTAGTATAGAGCCATAACAGCTGATGGTGAAGTGATTCCTGAGCTGACCAGGATATGCATATTCATGCATATGAATGTTAATGTTTTTTTTTTCAAAATGAACATCTTTTGTATGGCTTATACAGAATAGCACAGCAATCTAATGATTTTAAACAATATAGATTTCTTATTGAAGATTAGTTACAACAGGGGATATTAAAATTAATCATGCACCTCATGATTATTAGGGAGACACGGTAGTGTCTCCCTATGTAGGGTTGAACGAGAAAACAAGATGGCGGCTACATACAATGTATTAGCGTTCAAACGCTGACATTTCGCCTGGTGATGAATTTTATACGTCCAAACACACTTAAACCTGCTATCTGGCGTTGCCCCATCTTACAGTAGCAAGGAGATTGCTCGAGATTGTTACTAAAGTGACGAACCTGGAAACGGTGAAAATCGAGTTTCGTCATCTTCGTTTTCTTCTTTCTTTCTTTCTTTCTTTCTTTCTTTCTTTCTTTCTTTCTTTCTTTCTTTCTTTCTTTCTTTCTTTCTTTCTTTCTTTCTTTCTTTCTTTCTTTCTTTCTTTCTTTCTTTCTTTCTTTCTTTCTTTCTTTCTTTCTTTCTTTCTTTCTTTCTTTCTTTCTTTCTTTCTTTCTTTCTTTCTTTCTTTCTTTCTTTCTTTCTTTCTTTCTTTCTTTCTTTCTTTCTTTCTTTCTTTCTTTCTTTCTTTCTTTCTTTCTTTCTTTCTTTCTTTCTTTCTTTCTTTCTTTCTTTCTTTCTTTCTTTCTTTCTTTCTTTCTTTCTTTCTTTCTTTCTTTCTTTCTTTCTTTCTTTCTTTCTTTCTTTCTTTCTTTCTTTCTTTCTTTCTTTCTTTCTTTCTTTCTTTCTTTCTTTCTTTCTTTCTTTCTTTCTTTCTTTCTTTCTTTCTTTCTTTCTTTCTTTCTTTCTTTCTTTCTTTCTTTCTTTCTTTCTTTCTTTCTTTCTTTCTTTCTTTCTTTCTTTCTTTCTTTCTTTCTTTCTTTCTTTCTTTCTTTCTTTCTTTCTTTCTTTCTTTCTTTCTTTCTTTCTTTCTTTCTTTCTTTCTTTCTTTCTTTCTTTCTTTCTTTCTTTCTTTCTTTCTTTCTTTCTTTCTTTCTTTCTTTCTTTCTTTCTTTCTTTCTTTCTTTCTTTCTTTCTTCTTTCTTTCTTTCTTTCTTCCACTCGCCTAGCACCTTTACGTGAGCAGTGCCGAGACCAAAACACCCACGAACAGTCGTGAAATTCTCCTGGCATGTGCCTTTTGAACTTAGTTTTTAGCGAAACGGCGATATAAATTCCGCGATTTCTCGATCGTGATCCATTGTCAGCTAAGTGTTAGACGCCATTAATAATTATAGCAGGAGTCCATAATCAACCGCGCCTACTAAAGAGTAGGAGTGTGAATCGCCCACGCTTTAATTGGATTTTCTGCCAGCGAACTGTCGCTAGCGGATATACTATTTTTAGCGCAGTTAGACCGCACCTCCTTGAACATGGGCAACCTGAGAGCAACTGTATGTACTCGTGAAAGCATCTGATAGCCTATCCAGCCACATCGTGGCGTCGCTAGATCACCTGTACGTTCGTGGTTCGGCTATCTGATTGTTTCGAAGCTGTTTATCGCTCGATCATACAACTGGATCCTTGGAGCTGCTGTGTTGACTTGTCAGCATAGCTGTTCCGCTTCAGTTATGTGTTGTATCACGGCCACTAACCGTAACAACTACTGTTACAACTCAGGTAAGGAATGGAACTCTGAGAAACAGCTGACCAGTGATATGACACGAAGCTTTGATCGAACGGAAGACAGCCACGCTCACGAGGATTGGCGAAGGCAACGACGGCCTTGTAAATCGAGCTAGAAATAGAGACCAGGATGCTTCCTCAGCGCTTAGATCATAGACAACTCTCTGTCTTCAGTATTGAGCTGCCATCTTCAAGCGCTAAAAATAGTATATCCGCTAGCGACAGTTCGCTGGCAGAAAATCCAATTAAAGCGTGGGCGATTCACACTCCTACTCTTAGTAGGCGCGGTTGATTATGGACTCCTGAGTCCTGATTATAGTGATTGCGCAATACGCACGTGACCAAGCTGTGGTTAGCGCACGTGACCAAGCAACAGCTTGAGTATCGCCACGCCGTATAGATCACGTAGAACACATATTTGTCTGGAGTCTTCGAAGAACGGTAAGCTAGCATGCGCAGAATCACCATTCTGCCTTGCCAGATAATTATAACCGCCGTAAACAAGTGTGGGCGGGGCTCGTATGCACTGTATTCATGCACGCGTAGGCGAGCTGATATCTACAGCATAAGAGCTACAAGTTTAAAATTGTTAATAATAAAGAAAAGCTATCAACAACAGGAAAACCAAACCAATGGTGGAAACAAAGATGGCACAGTAATTGCATGATATTGAACTGTACTTCACTGGAAAAGAAAAAAGGACACAAACAAGAAAATTAAAAAGATTTCTATCGAAATCAAAAGGATGTGGGGTTGTGAAATCTACCACTGGTCAACAATGTAAACTAACAAGGAACAAGCATGGAATGGTAACACGATTGACTTGCTAACAGACCATAGATCCCTACATCAGTGGCTGTACATAAGCTGTCACAAGCTGAATGCACGTTAGGTGTCAGTCAACAGCAACAAGCTAAGCTGAACTAGCTATAGTCAACTACAGTAGCCACTGATGTAGGGATCTATGGTCTGTTAGCAAGTCAATCGTGTTACCATTCCATGCTTGTTCCTTGTTAGTTTACATTGTTGACCAGTGGTAGATTCACAACCCTACATCCTTTTGATTTCGATAGAAATCTTTTTAATTTTCTTGTATACAGTACTTGGTCTTAAATTTAGCTATGCATGGCGCAATTCCTCTTTATTATTGCGAAATCTCCTCACATCGCTCATGCACGTATATAACTGCATACTCTGCAATCTGCTTTGGGTACAAGCTTCCTTTGAAAAAGTCGAGCATGGGTAACTAGGTGGGTGGTAACTTTGAGGGTTTGGTATGCACACAATTAGTACGATACAGCAGGTACTGTAGATGACATCCTCTGAGTTGATTACTGTCAATGTCGCTATAGCTCACTGTTCTTGAACATATGTGCACTGTTAGACACACTCACTGATAATCACTGCATTGTTTAGGATGTAACATAAAAAATTATATATTGTTATTATTGAGCACAAAATAGACCAGTTGAATTGACACTGTTCAGTTATAATAATCTACAGAGTCTGCGCTGTGTCTGCTGGTGTGGGACCATGTGATCTGATGAGCTACTTACTGCAGTGATACCAGTTCCTGTATAATGATGATTGATTAATACAAGTACAGAGAGTGTTATAGAGATCATTACCTGGTGTGAGTCAAGCAGAGTAGCGTGCTGCAATATCTCTAGCAACTCTGTGCTCATTCATGCTCTTCAAAGCTGAGATCAGGTCACTCCAAGATGCACTGGGAGAGTTCTTTAACCATGCATCAAACACTCTAGCTTTGAGTACACCTAATCCATACACATGATAGGTGACACGAATGTCCTCCAACTGGCTCATAGTGAGATTCAGTTTAAGACCAAGAGTGTGCCAATCTGTAACATCTGTGACTGCTTCAACAAGCAGGTTCACTGAGAGAGGAGGAGAGCCTGCAGTACGATGAGGTTGATACAATGTCACATGATCTAAACAAGCTTCACCTGATGATGGTAGTATTGTACCAGATTATACTAGTGGGAACTACTACTGATGATGATGATGCTACTGATGATGGTAGACCAGCTGTGGTGGGTCGCTCAACTACTGAAAAAGATGGTGATAACTCATCATCAATCATGTTAGCAGGCATACCTGGTTGCTGCTGCTGCTGGTGTAACCAATACTGTTGTTGCTGGTTGAGTTTTCTCAGCTTCTCGCTTCTATCACAATATGTTCTCGTGCGGTCATTGTTGTACACACAGATATGGCGAGAACCGTCACAGGAGCAGAGGAAGGCATCGTTCTTGATCAAGATGCCTGGTATGAAATGAAGCTTCTTCTCAACCTCAACGAGAGCGTTCATTATTGCAGAGCGAATGAATGAGCAATCCTTGCTTATTTCTTCATCATTGTCAGCACAAGGGTAGTATATCTCCAGTTGAAGATTCCTCTCTATAAGATAGACACACCCACCACGAACATAACGGATGCTCATGAGGTTACGATACTGACGAGACTTAAGATCTGCTTCGAAATCAGACGAGTTGAGTAGATGAACAACAAGTGTTGGCAGATAGCTCTTTGGTATGGGAACATCAACCATTCCGATAGCACACCTGGTCTGAAGTGACACGATCCACACGCTGGTGATCTGCTCCTTCTTTTGAAGGATATCTTCAGGTGCATGAGGCAAGGCACATGGGAGGAAGAAGCTTGTTAGACCCTCTCTCTCGATGCGTGCAATAACACAAAGGTGCTCTAATAAGTCGAGGAACACATCAGTGGTGAGTGGTGCTGAGAAGTGAAACGATGAATCCACAATCTCTCGGGAGAATCTACCGTAATCTCTCAGTAATCTCTGGGCATCGGCTGGCAGGTTAGGGATGAAGATCTTGTCGAGCTTATTCTTATCGATAAAAGAGATGCCAATAAGATTGGACACATTGCTTAGTATAGGCTTTACATCGATAAACACTATGCTACCAAGCTTATCGGTTGAGAAATACATGACGAGGTTTAGCTTATGGAAAAACGCTATGGCCTGTAGGGTTTCATCTCTAATCATTTGAAGACTTCTTCCAGCAGCAAGCACCTCCTCCAGTGGGATAATGGAGACCTTGTTCTTCTCAGCCTCATCCAGCAAGTGCAGTAGTAGACCAAACCACCTCATCTTGATTCTTGTCTTGATAGTGGTGCCTGGAGTATTGGTAATCTTGTCCTGTAGTCTCAGAGCTGCCTCTCGACGCTTGTCTGGATCAGTAGTGACTGCATTGACAGCAAAGATAACATCATTTCCTGCATCAATTCGTTCGGCTTCATAATCCTTCAATCGATCACGTAGTTTGGTGTTCTTATCAGCGATAGTCTCGCCCTGGCAGTCTTCAGCTTTGTCAGCAAAGGTGCCAACAATCATGAACTTTGCATGCTCTGATCCATCTGAGCTGGGAGTGGTTGATAGTTGAAGTGATGAAATGCTCTTGGCAAGCTGCTCTATTAGCTGCAGGTTGGTCGGTTGGAGCTCTGTGTTGCTCATTTCAATCGGCTGTCCATTGATGAAGTAATCAAATTTTGGTTTAGAGTCCAGTCGCTCGTTCAGCTTTACAGTGATAACAAACAAGGAGCTGTTGCGAAGAAAGAGTGGTGCTACATCCATGAAGTGTGGCTGACCTCCTGAGTCGATAGTCAAGACCAAGTGAGCTGTTAGGAACTCAGTTGATGCCTCAGCAGATGATATCTAGCTTAGCAAACACCTGGAGGCTCTCTTCTTTGTCATCACAAGTGGCTTCAGTAGGCTCATCACTCATTGATGGAGTACTGGATGCGGATTGCTGCGTAGCTGGAGTAGAGCTGGGTACCATACGATGACGTGGCTTCTTTTGATCAACTTGCTCTCTCTTTATCTCGTCAACCTTGTGCTTCATAGCTTGACACACCATGTGGAGCATTTCTTCAGTATGTAGTTTCTGTAATCTTGTGCCGTTGGCGAAGATGGTACCTTGTGCTATGGCACGAACAGGAGTCTCTACACAGCCGGTGCTGTTGCGGACATGAGGAGCAGGTTCACCGACTGATAGATTCACTACACATGTTTTACCACTACCAGGTGATCCATTCACTACCAGGTTAGAGACACACACTCCAACCTCATGTTGAAATGCCTCTTGAGTAGCATCAGTATCAACTCGATCTGAAAGGAAAAATTAGTATGAGGCAGCTTTATTAACTAGTTTTTTTTATTAATTACTATGTACATGTACAATTAAGAGCACATATTAAAGTCTGCATAATGGTTTACAATTATTAGGGAGACACGGTAGTGTCTCCCTATGTAGGGTTGAACGAGAAAACAAGATGGCGGCTACATACAATGTATTAGCGTTCAAACGCTGATATTTCGCCTGGTGATGAATTTTATACGTCCAAAGACACTTAAATCTGCTATCTGGCGTTGCCCCATCTTACAGTAGCAAGGAGATTGCTCGAGATTGTTACTAAAGTGACGAACCTGGAAACGGTGAAAATCGAGTTTCGTCATCTTCGTTTTCTTCTTTCTTTCTTTCTTTCTTCTTTCTTCCACTCGCCTAGCACCTTTACGTGAGCAGTGCCGAGACCAAAACACCCACGAACAGTCGTGAAATTCTCCTGGCATGTGCCTTTTGAAATTAGTTTTTAGCGAAACGGCGATATAAATTCCGCGATTTTTCGATCGTGATCCATTGTCAGCTAAGTGTTAGACGCCATTAATAATTATAGTGATTGTGCAATACGCACGTGACCAAGCTGTGGTTAGCGCACGTGACCAAGCACAAGCTTGAGTATCGCCACACCGCATAGATCACGGAGAACACATATTTGTCTGGAGTCTTCGAAGAACGGTAAGCTAGCAAGCGCAGAATCACCATTCTGCCTTGCCAGATAATTATAACCGCCGTAAACAAGTATGGGCGGGGCTCGTATGCACTTTATTCATGCATAGGTAGGCGAGCTGATATCTACAGCATAAGAATTATTTAGCTACAAGTTTAAAATTGTTAATAATAAAGAAAAGCCATCAACAACAGGAAAACCAAACCAATGGTGGAAACAAAGATAGCACAGTAATTGCATGATATTGAACTATACTTCACTGAAAAAGAAAAAAGGACACAAACAAGAAAATTAAAAAGATTTCTATCGAAATCAAAAGGATGTAGGGTTGTGAAATCTACCACTGGTCAACAATGTAAACTAACAAGGAACAAGCATGGAATGGTAACACGATTGACTTGCTAACAGACCATAGATCCCTACATCAGTGGCTGTACATAAGCTGTCACAAGCTGAATGCACGTCAGGTGTCAGTCAACAGCAACAAGCTAAGTTGAGCTCAGAATGGTACAATCATAAAATATTGTGACCCCCCATGGGCGGGTCTGGCCGCATCCAAATTTCATGGTGCACAGCAGGACAGTAGTGCCTGCTTAGCCAACTGTTAGGTAAGGCTTATGCCGGCCCTACAGGAAGGTGAAGGGCTCTGTAGTGTGTACCTTATATACACAATGAGCTCGCTAATGCTAGTGGGACTTGGAATGAGTAATAACAAAACAATCAATGCCTCGTGTAACATTGGATTTGTCCGGACTCGCTTCCGGTCTCGTAGTTAAAAATAGACCGCAAGCTCGTGTGAACAAATCCAATGTTACACGCAGAGCCATACATTAATTAACTATTACTTGTTACTAGGAATGCTTTGTATGTCTGAGATAGCTAGTTTACAGATGATAACTATTAAGAGTATTGTGTGACTCAAGAGAACAGGCATTTACTAAAGATCATTGTTAATACTAACCTGTAGGTTGTGAGGGAGTGGCAATACTGGAGCTCACTCTGGAACGTACTGTAAAAATGACAAGAATTTTGTACCATTAAAAAATAATTTTTATTTAAATCTGCAAATTAATACAACACACATTAAAGTGGCGGTGCCCCAATTTAATGAGATTCATAACTTTGCAAGTAGCTTTATTTACTGTACAAAGGTATTTTGTACAGGCATGCTCCAGTATGCATTATGTTTGTCTACCAATAAACATCTATTATAGCAAGTTTCATGATCAGTCACAAAGTAGTAGTTATAACGTGAAGCAGTGAGCTCGCCCAGTAAAGACCGGTCTGTGGCAGTTATCTCCAGTTTGGCTTGCTTGCTCTGGAAAATAAAGCACCAAGTGTGCAGATGCCTCGGTGGAATGCTACCATTTCACATACACAGTAAACTGCAGCTATTATACCTTTCTCTACAGCAATCACAATGCAGCATAATAGTTGTGCGATCAGAAGCCAATCAGTGCTGACCACTACTTCAACTGGGCGTGTCTATAATGTTCAGTTCGAGTGCAGGGCACAGCCTCACACGAGCGAGATAGCTTACATATCTTGTTACACAATTTCTTTACACATGCGCTGCTATCCTGTAGTAAAAGTCTAACCTATCAGCTTCTAGGCAGTCAACTGTGGATAGTTTTGTGCTACGGAGAACTCTAGATCGCCAGCAATGGCCATCGATCGCACGGTAAGCAAATTACGGCATAACTCGAGAAGAAGCTTCATATACAAGTCTGCCACGCTGTTCATAAACTTACTGGCTGCAAGGCAGCCAGCTGTAGACAACTTTGTCTCCACAGAAGTCTACATTACCACCAATTAACAGCCATCTAGGTGTGCAATTCACGCGGTAACTTACGCATTAAGCTTTAAAATCAAAGTTCTGAAAATTCAAATCCGAGCAAGTATCGATTTCTACCCGTGTTGGTTTTCCAGCGATTAGTTTTCAGCGAGCGACAAGAAATCGTTGCGACAGAATGACAGAATGACTGACTGAATGACTGACTGACAACACGACTACTGTATGCCTCGTGGCTCCGCCTACCGAGGCATAAAAACTTCGTTTACAGCTTACAAATTCTAGCGCGCACAGACGCATAGAGCGATTTTTCAATACTAAATTGCTAACACAGCAAAACAGCCAGCCAGCCTAGACCACAAAATTTTGTTAAAAAAAATCTAGAATGTATTTAGGAAATTCGCTCTATACTCGTAAGTGGGCTTGGTATACCGTAACCTTAAGGTGGTGGTGCGCCAATTCAATGAGATTCATAACTTTGCAAGTAGCTTTATTTTCTGTACAAAGGTATTTTGTACAGGCATGCTCCAGTATGCATTTTGTTTGTCTATCAATAAACATCGATTATAGCAAGTTTCATGATCAGTCACGAAGTATTTAGCCAACGTGGAGCAGTGAGCTCGCCCAGTAAAGACCGGTTTGTGGCAGTTATCTCCAGTTTGGCTTGCTTGCTCCGGAAAAAAGTTCGTTTACAGCTTATAAATTCCAGCGCGCACAGACGCATAGAGCAATTTTTTGATACTCCTTTGCTAACACAGCAAAACAGCAAACCTAGACCACAAAATATTGTTAAAAAAATCTAGATCGTATTTAGGAAATTCGCTCTATACGTCTGTGGGCAAGATGCTGCTACGCTTAAGGCGCATCGATCTATTGCTCGACAGTCGAGATAGCAGCCACAGACCCTTCCTGTATTATTTTCCCCATACTGTTATGTAAATTGCTGAAGTTATAAGTAGTTAGTACGAAAATGCACGTTGCATGGGTGTTGAATATTAATTTCATGCACCGCCACCTTAACAGTGCAATAATGAACACATTTTATGGACTGGTTCAAACACCTCTCTTATTCAACTATCATGATTGAGTTTCAATAACAACTACAGCATCTTATGTTCATTGACACAGCAAGCTACAATGTACACACCACAAATACCCTAGAAAGCACAATACCTACAAACAGATAGTACTTGTAATGCTAAGATAGTAATAGTGAGCATTATCATAACAATTCATCACTCACCAAATTCTTCAAGATAATGGATTACTTCATCATATCTTGATTCATCGTCTTCATCTTTAGCCTCACGACGTTTTCCTTCTCTTGCTTTATCAAGTGCAGTCTGACGAAGCTGTATAACAAGAACAACAGTGTGAGTCATGACACACATGATCAGTAAGTAAAGGGTTAATAATACCATACACACCATGTGCTAAAGTTCATTATGTGATGAGTCATGTATCATAGCATTGTCAACACACACACACACAAGCCAGGACAATGATAATGACCTAGCTCAACGTGGTGTTACATGATGCACTGAGAGAATGAATGTTACTGGACAATCTACAGACCACATGTACAGTAGTCAGTGATCACAATGACTGATACATAATAGTTAGCCAGCGCATGCAAGGATCTATGCGATGTAGAAGCCCGAGAGCCGACGCTATGGTAACGGCGTGAGGGCTTCTACATTTAGTCATCAGCAACAGCAAACAGTAACATCAAACAATAGCAACAGCAATTAAAAACGACGCGAACAACAAGTAAGGACACGTGGAGAGCTATAAAATTATTTAGTAGAACTACGTGCACAAAATCATAATCAGCGCCGCATGGTGGGATTCCATTATGAGCTACAGAGACCCGCAGCTATGCAACCTGATTGGTCAACATCGCTTAGCTGTGGTCTAAACAATGTGTAGATCACAAGTTAGTAACTACTGTGAGTCACTGATGCAAGATACTACTAGTACTGGAATATCATTAGTGACTACTGTGAGTCACTGATACAAGATACTACTAGTACTGGAATATCATTAGTGACTACTGTGAGTCATTGATACAAGATAGTACTAGTACTGGAATATCATTAGTGACTACTGTGAGTCACTGATACAAGATACTACTAGTACTGGAATATCATTAGTGACTACTGTGAGTCACTGATACAAGATACTACTAGTACTGGAATATCATTAGTGACTACTGTGAGTCACTGATACAAGATACTACTAGTACTGGAATATCATTAGTGACTACTGTGAGTCACTGATACAAGATACTACTAGTACTGGAATATCATTAGTGACTACTGTGAGTCACTGATACAAGATACTACTAGTACTGGAATATCATTAGTGACTACTGTGAGTCACTGATACAAGATACTACTAGTACTGGAATATCATTAGTGACTACTGTGAGTCACTGATACAAGATACTACTAGTACTGGAATATCATTAGTGACTACTGTGAGTCACTGATACAAGATACTACTAGTACTGGAATATCATTAGTGACTACTGTGAGTCACTGATACAAGATACTACTAGTACTGGAATATCATTAGTGACTACTGTGAGTCACTGATACAAGATACTACTAGTACTGGAATATCATTAGTGACTACTGTGAGTCACTGATACAAGATACTACTAGTACTGGAATATCATTAGTGACTACTGTGAGTCACTGATACAAGATACTACTAGTACTGGAATATCATTAGTGACTACTGTGAGTCACTGATACAAGATACTACTAGTACTGGAATATCATTAGTGACTACTGTGAGTCACTGATACAAGATACTACTAGTACTGGAATATCATTAGTGACTACTGTGAGTCACTGATACAAGATACTACTAGTACTGGAATATCATATAGTGACTACTGTGAGTCACTGATACAAGATACTACTAGTACTGGAATATCATTAGTGACTACTGTGAGTCACTGATACAAGATACTACTAGTACTGGAATATCATTAGTGACTACTGTGAGTCACTGATACAAGATACTACTAGTACTGGAATATCATTAGTGGCTACTGTGAGTCACTGATACAAGATACTACTAGTACTGGAATATCATTAGTGACTACTGTGAGTCACTGATACAAGATACTACTAGTACTGGAATATCATTAGTGACTACTGTGAGTCACTGATACAAGATACTACTAGTACTGGAATATCATTAGTGACTACTGTGAGTCACTGATACAAGATACTACTAGTACTGGAATATCATATAGTGACTACTGTGAGTCACTGATACAAGATACTACTAGTACTGGAATATCATTAGTGACTACTGTGAGTCACTGATACAAGATACTACTAGTACTGGAATATCATTAGTGACTACTGTGAGTCACTGATACAAGATACTACTAGTACTGGAATATCATATAGTGACTACTGTGAGTCACTGATACAAGATACTACTAGTACTGGAATATCATTAGTGACTACTGTGAGTCACTGATACAAGATACTACTAGTACTGGAATATCATTAGTGGCTACTGTGAGTCACTGATACAAGATACTACTAGTACTGGAATATCATTAGTGACTACTGTGAGTCACTGATACAAGATACTACTAGTACTGGAATATCATTAGTGACTACTGTGAGTCACTGATACAAGATACTACTAGTACTGGAATATCATTAGTGACTACTGTGAGTCACTGATACAAGATACTACTAGTACTGGAATATCATTAGTGACTACTGTGAGTCACTGATACAAGATACTACTAGTACTGGAATATCATTAGTGACTACTGTGAGTCACTGATACAAGATACTACTAGTACTGGAATATCATTAGTGACTACTGTGAGTCACTGATACAAGATACTACTAGTACTGGAATATCATTAGTGACTACTGTGAGTCACTGATACAAGATACTACTAGTACTGGAATATCATTAGTGACTACTGTGAGTCACTGATACAAGATACTACTAGTACTGGAATATCATTAGTGACTACTGTGAGTCACTGATACAAGATACTACTAGTACTGGAATATCATTAGTGACTACTGTGAGTCACTGATACAAGATACTACTAGTACTGGAATATCATTAGTGACTACTGTGAGTCACTGATACAAGATACTACTAGTACTGGAATATCATTAGTGACTACTGTGAGTCACTGATACAAGATACTACTAGTACTGGAATATCATTAGTGACTACTGTGAGTCACTGATACAAGATACTACTAGTACTGGAATATCATTAGTGACTACTGTGAGTCACTGATACAAGATACTACTAGTACTGGAATATCATTAGTGACTACTGTGAGTCACTGATACAAGATACTACTAGTACTGGAATATCATTAGTGACTACTGTGAGTCACTGATACAAGATACTACTAGTACTGGAATATCATTAGTGACTACTGTGAGTCACTGATACAAGATACTACTAGTACTGGAATATCATTAGTGACTACTGTGAGTCACTGATACAAGATACTACTAGTACTGGAATATCATATAGTGACTACTGTGAGTCACTGATACAAGATACTACTAGTACTGGAATATCATTAGTGACTACTGTGAGTCACTGATACAAGATACTACTAGTACTGGAATATCATTAGTGACTACTGTGAGTCACTGATACAAGATACTACTAGTACTGGAATATCATTAGTGGCTACTGTGAGTCACTGATACAAGATACTACTAGTACTGGAATATCATTAGTGACTACTGTGAGTCACTGATACAAGATACTACTAGTACTGGAATATCATTAGTGACTACTGTGAGTCACTGATACAAGATACTACTAGTACTGGAATATCATATAGTGACTACTGTGAGTCACTGATACAAGATACTACTAGTACTGGAATATCATTAGTGACTACTGTGAGTCACTGATACAAGATACTACTAGTACTGGAATATCATTAGTGACTACTGTGAGTCACTGATACAAGATACTACTAGTACTGGAATATCATATAGTGACTACTGTGAGTCACTGATACAAGATACTACTAGTACTGGAATATCATTAGTGACTACTGTGAGTCACTGATACAAGATACTACTAGTACTGGAATATCATTAGTGGCTACTGTGAGTCACTGATACAAGATACTACTAGTACTGGAATATCATTAGTGACTACTGTGAGTCACTGATACAAGATACTACTAGTACTGGAATATCATTAGTGACTACTGTGAGTCACTGATACAAGATACTACTAGTACTGGAATATCATTAGTGACTACTGTGAGTCACTGATACAAGATACTACTAGTACTGGAATATCATTAGTGACTACTGTGAGTCACTGATACAAGATACTACTAGTACTGGAATATCATTAGTGACTACTGTGAGTCACTGATACAAGATACTACTAGTACTGGAATATCATTAGTGACTACTGTGAGTCACTGATACAAGATACTACTAGTACTGGAATATCATTAGTGACTACTGTGAGTCACTGATACAAGATACTACTAGTACTGGAATATCATTAGTGACTACTGTGAGTCACTGATACAAGATACTACTAGTACTGGAATATCATTAGTGACTACTGTGAGTCACTGATACAAGATACTACTAGTACTGGAATATCATTAGTGACTACTGTGAGTCACTGATACAAGATACTACTAGTACTGGAATATCATTAGTGACTACTGTGAGTCACTGATACAAGATACTACTAGTACATGGAATATCATTAGTGACTACTGTGAGTCACTGATACAAGATACTACTAGTACTGGAATATCATTAGTGACTACTGTGAGTCACTGATACAAGATACTACTAGTACTGGAATAACACAATAAACCACAAGAAATAAGACATGTCACACAGTAGCAGAGATATTCAACGAGAGACGTTTGAAAAAAGTATTATTTTTAGCCCATGAATGGGGAATGTCACGATTTCTAAACCATGCCCACCAGGAATCAAAGAAGGTTGTTTGCCTTCAGGAAACCATTCTCAGCATTGCTGGACCACTATGAGACTCAGTGACTACCTCCCATGCAGCGTACTGTACAGCACTTTATACTTCTTGATGGACAGAGCTGCCATCAAGAAGTATAAAGTGCCGAAAATAATTTTCATAAATCTAATTTCAACACAAAGTTGCTGTAAGAAAATCAATTCCAATGGTTTGATCTCAAGCAAAGACACCTGAGAAAATTGAGTCAAATTATTGTAGAGACACACATTTGCTGTACAAATCAGTTCAAAAATTACCAGAGACAGTATTCTCAAAATTATTATGATAACTCATAAACTCATGTTAGTAGTTATAGTGAGAATAGTGTTACAATATCTATTCATTATACTATAATTCACATCAGTTGAGCTGTGACCATACAACTACCAACAACACAACACTACCAGTTGATAATAACACTCACTTTATTAAGCAGAGACGTGTCAGCTCCATGTTGAATAAGGAATTTAACAGTATCAAGACGACCCCAATAAGCAGCCCGATGTAGTGGAGTGTCTCCAATCTGTGGAAACAAAGAGTACAAGTGTCAGACAAAGCAATGATGTTTAGTACATGAACACTTTAACAATAATTATAAAGAGGCTAATGATATAATTTTAGTTGATAGATCACAAATACACATGATAATAAATGCTCAGATCATTTCAATACAACACAATATTGACATGATCACATGCAATAGTACATGTCTCAATACCTCACAATATTGTATGAATACCAACACACTTGTACCAAGGCACAAACCCTCTCATGAAGGATGGACCAGCTGTGCAATAAACCTGTCACACACTGTTACGTAATCATTAAGTCCATGTACTGAAGCTATATACGTCAAGTTGATAAGGAGCTACACTGTAGGCATTGATAGTAAAATCGATCTGACTGGCTTTCTCTCTCTATCGTCTGTCCACCACATATATACAGACACACATACGGACATGCAGTGAATTACATGACCCAATGGATAAAGCTGAAAATATCAAAATTAGTGGAGAGAATTACCAAAATATCTATTGAAGGCACAAGTATCAAGTGCCTACATAAGAGCATAGTATTGTACATATCATATTATACAGTATACATACACTATAGTAACACTTGTACTCTGATCCATCACAATCTCACAATGTAGACACACTTTGTACTCACATTATCAACTGAAATGATATCTGCTCCAGCATCCATCAGCAGCTTCATTACTACTGGATGACCCATAGCAGCACTGTCATGTAGTGGTGTGTCTCCAAACTATTGACAAACAAGTAAACACAACATGTTATGATCATGTACTATGAGTGTCTTAGTAACAATGATCAACCATCAATAATCCACCATCCAGTACAAAACAATAGTATACAAAACCAGATTTACTGTTATCATCTTTGAATATTAAATCAAGTACACTACAAATTCCATAGATCATTTTAAAATGACATGTTTTCCAACTCTCACACTATCACAAAAACCACATGTACTAAACATGTGACATGAAATCATACTCAAACTATAGCTGAGTACTGCAGGCATCAACAAGTGAAAACTAATGGACAAACTTCAAGTCCACCTTATCTGTTGATTCACTAGTGCACAAGAGGATCTAGCTCACTATAGAAATGTTACCATAATGTACACGTACCGTATCACGAGCATCAATAACTATGTTGCTTTGTTGTAATAGTAGCTTTACCACATCTTCATGTCCTTCAGTTGCACTGATGTGTAGAGGAGTTCGCTCCGACTAAAACAAAACAATAAAATATTGTCAATGACAGATACAGTTACAATATTATCCTATTATGAACCTCCCACACTCCAATCAAACAGTGCATGTACTGCTAGCTGGCTACCAAATCTCTTATTATACAGTGACAATAATTTTAGGTTCACAAGATGTAACCTTATGATTAGTCTGCCTCAAGTGTAGAAGACATGTTCAGTACAGCAATAGCCTTCACACACCATTCCTTCAACCCATGTCTGCCACAATTTGAACACACAAAATATCGCACTACCAGTGAAGCAGTCACATTCACTATACGATCCAAAACAGATCAATCTGCTCATGGACACACACTGCATGCCACAGGAGCTAAGAAGCTATGCCCAGTCTGAATTATCACTTCTTTAGCCTATAGCTAGCTTGCACCTTATCAACCACTTTTCCCACGGAAACAAGGTACACCTCTCACACTGCATTGCTGGCTCCAGAGGACACTACACAAGTAGCTAGACCACAGTGGATATGACACATCACACACCTACTTATCAATGGTACGGCAGCTAGTTCAGCACCAGAGACTGCATGGCTGCACAAGGCTAATACATTATGCTAGAGAAGCCACACCCACTGAAAGTACATACACTAACCCAGTATACTACCAGTTCATCTGATTCCTACTGTTAACACACACAAGAACGGCTAGTGCTGGCGGCACAACACTACACTCTGTATCGACTCATTCTGCCGGTTATAATCACTTGATTTACACAAAAATCATAGACGTGATCATGACGTTGAGAGATGATACTATAAACCACTATTAGCAATATGGTACGACAGCACTAGAGAGAGATGCACACACACTCACAATAGACCAGTAGTGTATCACTGTACTACTGCACTGTCTTGACTAACAAACACTTTCAACACACCCTGGGAACAACAATCGTAGCAGGCTAGGTCGAGCCTCATACTCAGGCTCACCATGTGGTGTCGTAATGCTGCTACTGAAAACCATTGTTGCCTTTTCTTGCTGCAGTGCAAGAATGACCACAAGCACAAGATAACGTCTGTGACAATGATTCTGTAGACACCAATGTAACCACCATTGGCTTCATAGTGTGTGTGACTTTAGACAAATCCACCAATCAGAACACTTTCTAGTAGCTACAGGTACAAGGCTGCTATTGGTAATAGTGAGGGTGGTCTAGTGTAAATCCTGTAAATACATGTAGTGTACCAATAGTGATCAATACCACACTGTACAAAGACGAATGACCAGTTACTGACTGTGAGTGAGAACTGATGTAGTGTGGATTACACACCTGTTACTACATGACTCAACACAATCACACACAACTCACATCATATTGACCAGTACTATGATGATTGGGATCAGCTCCCAGTGACAAGAGCTCCTTCACTCTCGTCACTTTACCATCCTTGCAAGCAGAATAGAGGTCTTGATTCTGTGAACACAACATAACATCATGTATCAAACAATGACAGCTGCTACACTTACAAATATTATGAATGAAAAGTACAATATTTCAGTGATAACAGTCGCTTTGTTTTGACTATTCACTAGTTTGAGACTGAAATTATTAGTACTCGATCGTCACTCACTAATCGCTCCTGAGAATCAGCCATGATACTACTTTGGTTGAAAAGCCGAGGAAGAGATCGCCGGAGGATCTAGGAAGAGAATAGAGCCGCGCCTTCAGAAACGAGAGAGAGAAAACACTCCCACACAAAAAGCGGAAATCACGTGATGCAACTTAGTCTACTTGAGCCCCGCCTTCTTCCAAATCACTGCAGCATCAGACCATAGACTAGTCGTGTACAGACCAAGAACAGTACGACTGAAGTGTATCACTGCTAACAGTACGAAGTGTATCACTGCTAACAGTACGAAGTGTATCACTGCTAACAGTACGAAGTGTATCACTGCTAACAGTACGAAGTGTATCACTGCTAACAGTACGAAGTGTATCACTGCTAACAGTACGAAGTGTATCAATGCTAACAGTACGAAGTGTATCACTGCTAACAGTACGAAGTGTATCACTGCTAACAGTACGAAGTGTATCACTGCTAACAGTACGAAGTGTATCACTGCTAACAGTACGAAGTGTATCACTGCTAACAGGACGAAGTGTATCACTGCTAACAGTACGAAGTGTATCACTGCTAACAGTACGAAGTGTATCACTGCTAACAGTACGAAGTGTATCACTGCTAACAGTACGAAGTGTATCACTGCTAACAGTACGAAGTGTATCACTGCTAACAGTACGATACTAAGAAGGTGAGCCAACTAATGATGAATAAAGAGACGAGATCTAGCTGTACCAGTGCTGTAGGACGAGATCTAGCTGTACCAGTGCTGTACCAGTGCTGTAGGACGAGATCTAGCTGTACAGCCTGTACCAGTGCTGTAGGACGAGATCTAGCTGTACCAGTGCTGTAGGACGAGATCTAGCTGTACCAGTGCTGTACTGAGGACGAGATCTAGCTGTACCGGTGCTGTAGGAAGAGATCTAGCTGTACCAGTGCTGTAGGACGTATTTGAGAAGCTATATACAGGCTAAGACAACTCTGGAATCGCATTACAATAGTAAATATTTATGTCATCGATTTGCAATCAAGTATGGTAATGTTTATCGTTTCAGTATCATCAGCAACAGCTGCAGAGTCCATGGTCGAGTCCCCTCAGTAGCTAGAGAGAGCCAAGATACAACACAGTATGGATCGCGAGAAGTGCTGTGACTATCCACCATCCTATAAGACAGCCATAGCTGACCAACAAGAGCTGACCACACTAGAGGGCTCATCAGCAACAGCACTCATCATGGCTCCACCACTAGGCTACTACACTGCAGTGATGCAGTTACCAGCAACATTAGTAGCTGATCATGATGGTGATGAGGAG
Organism: Haliclona indistincta; assembly: GCA_964017065.1. NCBI lineage: Eukaryota > Metazoa > Porifera > Demospongiae > Haplosclerida > Chalinidae > Haliclona > Haliclona indistincta. Next base: position 11,987,166 of record OZ024787.1, on the reverse strand, counting down.
TATTCTACCTCGACTAGTGAAGAGATTGAAGTTGATATCGAGGTATTCAAGAAGCTCAGCTCAGGGCATACACATTGTGTGGATGATACAATTGGCTCTCTGTCTTCTACTACAGACTAGACAACAGCGATTGATCAAGCAATATTTCAAATTTCACTGATTCTAACAGTGTTGTGGTGTCTATTGTGTCCAGTACTAATGATCTGTACTATCATTGCTCTAGTGATGTCTGTAATGGTGAGCCAGCTATATACTTCATACCAGTGCTGATATTATAATATCTGACACATGCAGGATCAAGAACAAGCTAAAAACAGAGACAAAACAAGAGCCAATAAGTTGATAGAGTGTGCATTATTTTGCAGTGTGGTTTCGGTCATTTTATTTGTTTTTACAATGATGACATCAATACTTGTTATTTCTGTATCCATTATCATCACCAAGTAGTAGTGGTACTCAGCCTAGCTGGTTGACTGGCTACAGCTCAGTGCTGGCTTAGTGTTGTCGACTTTGAACTGAAACAGTGTTAAAGTCATAATTATTGAAGTATTCACTCCCACACTGCTGTGTACCTGGTATCAGTTGATAGGTAAGCTATAATGTGGTAGATTAATAACATGTTATCATTATAATTGCAACTGACCTTGAGAATGTTTCCACTCAAGCTATAGTAATGATAAATGCAGTTACTGGTGCTTGTGGTGCTACAATCACTGCTGTGCACTCTTGCAAACAATGACGCGGTTACTGCAAGCAACATGATCAGTCAACAACAGGGTGGAGCTGATCACATAGGGTAGAGGTATGACCACATGCTGCCAGAGTCTACCCATGCATCCACAGTGTGCTTACCCAGATTTTTGATACTCATTCTACTAACTGGGCCCAGGTCGATAGTTCTCACATTGAACAGTTCTTGTCTCCATTGTTTCTAACCTTCCTGTGCTCCATGATGAAGTTTTGTACTCTGCTATAACCGCATTGCAAGGTTCACTCAGCTGATACATGTATATATTTATCTCTCAGTATCTCACATCCTTTAAAACTGTATCTCAACAAGTAATAAAAACATTTTAACCAAAATGGAAGAGATTTAGGGTTGGTACATTTATCGAAAAAGTATGGAAACAAGATTTGAAATGAAAAGGATTGTAACAATAGCAGTGTAATGCTACCTCCCTATTAAATTAACCACAACTATCGAAAGCAGTTAATTTAGGGAGGTAGCATTACACTGCTATTGTTACAATCCTTTTCATTTCAAATCTTGTTTCCATACTTTTTCGATAAATGTACCAACCCTAAATCTCTTCCATTTTGGTTAAAATGTTTTTATTACTTGCTTCTTTTCTTTTTTTATTAATGACTTAGTTGGCACTTATGCTAATACAGTGTATTCATAGTTTCAAAAGTAATAATTTTAATAGTTCCGGCAGCAGACTGCACTCGATTGACTCTGCACTGCATGCAACATGTACCATGCAACATTAGCTAAGCTTAATTAAGATAGCATTCTTACAAGCCTGAACAGACAAATCCAGTGTAACAGTGAAGATATGCTCATTGTCTGCTGTGAACACTGCTAGTGCATGGCAGCAGCACTCGCGTTCCAAGCCATTTGTACTAAGGTGCGCTTGTATTAGAATAATTACATACACGGGCGTGCGCGAGTAGGCGTAACCTTAGTAACGGAGTTCAAACAGAATGATGGAATGGAGTCTGTTATGGACCAAAAATCGCTGTTTTTCTGGAAATACTCGCTTCTCCCGATGTTTTAGGCGTAAATAGATGTCAGGTGCACTGATGGTCATAGGTAGCGTTGCTTCTGTGTACGTTTAGTTGCGTTTGGTTCGCTCACTACTGTGCTAGACTCTCTGAAGAATAGGAAAGAAAGAAGAAGATGAACAAACGGGTGACCACGTGAACTCTGGTTTACCACCTTAGACCTGGTTTCTTTTGCTTCTAAAGGTCTCTTTGTAATCGCACAAATCGTGCAAGGAGCTTCAGAACGTTAGATTAGCTTGAAACGCCCGTACGGCGAAGATATGGCAGTGCCGTTTTAGTGCCTCCAGGGCAAGACGCTGTAGTGGACACACCCACACACCACGTGCGGTAGTCTAATAGTACATCTGCTAGTATTTAAGTCCTGCCGTACAAGCGCAGGCTCAGTCGTCTCGGAGTATAACATCACACCACCACGAGAGTCAGGCCACACCACGTGGAGGCGACTCACCGTCCTCTACATTGGTGACCCCCGACGTCAACGAACACGCAAGCAACCCTCAGTCAGTTCAGGCACAGGACACATGCCCCTCGCCACGGTAACAACTGACTGAGTTTCTCAAACAGTGTACCCCCGATGGTCACTAGCGACTCACTGCTAGCACTGACCACCTCGGCACGCGGTAACACTTTTTCGGTGACCCCAGACGTTCAGCATCATACAGAGCACATCTCTGTCATTGCCGGCGCTCTCAACCCCTGACAACTCCACTGTGCGTGTTAACAGTCCACGGAACTATCTCCCGGACTCTCTCCACAGTGACAGCAGTTCACATCCCTGACTCTCAACATCAACTCTGACGTTCCGACTGAAGACGCTCGCGAAAAGAGCAGAAACGACTCATCTTCTGTCTCCACCAATTCTCATGCAACATCGATCATCATCATCATCTACATGTACATCAACCGTCTCGGACGTACACCTACACGCCAGCAACAACGACGACCTAGCCAGCCAAGTGCAACGCCTGCAGTCAGAGGTCAACAGCCTGCGGCCATTGTTGAAAGAGTCTAACAGACATCAAAACAGAGGTCGATTCCGCCGCCCCGCCCGAGACAGAACTCCCAGCCCACACCGAAACTCCCAAGTGTGCTACTATCACAACCGTTTTGGTGCTATAATGCCCACAAGTGCACACCTCCCTGGGACTGGACTTCCCCTAATACTAACGCGCAACAACTTCATCAGCAATATCATCAACAGCAACATCATCAACAGCAACATCATCAACAGCAACAAACCTACCGTGCCCACCCGTGCAGAAGTCTACACGCAACACCGTTCACTGCTCACTCGCGCAGAAGACTGGCACAGCAACTATCTACCCTCCCTGCCCACCCTCGCAGAAGTCTACAACTCCACTCACTCGCGTAAAAGACTATGCACAGCAACAATCTACTCTCATTCCATCGCTATCACTGGAGGGGAGTACTGTAGTGGACACACCCACACACCACGTGCGGTAGTCTAATAGTACATCTGCTAGTATTTAAGTCCTGCCGTACAAGCGCAGGCTCAGTCGTCTCGGAGTAACATCATACCACCACGAGAGTCAGGCCACACCACGTGGAGGCGACTCACCGTCCTCTACAACGCCATCTTGTCATGCCCATAGCAACTGGCCTTATAGTCTTTATTAGTAGACTTCTTGTAAGCGCTTACCTCTTAGGATAGCCCCTAGGTATTTAAAATACTCCTGATGTCCCCAACAGCCAAGATATACGTGAATTATTGCGTTTAGCCTAAGTGTAGCCGCCATCTTGTTTTCCGCTCAACCCTAAATATGCCACGTCTACCGCGTGGCATAATGCCACGTCTACCGCGTGGCATAATATGCTGCTTGCAATGCCTTACCCTCTATTTCTTCAACTGTTTGCAGTGCTAACATCACAAAGTACCTATATAGTGGGTGGAATGATGCTACTAAAGATTTAAGAGATAAAGCAACTATTATTGGTATAGGGTTTGGTTAGAAGCAGCCATGGTTCCCTTTCTGCAGGTGTGCTTGCTGCTATTAAGAAAAATCTTTAGTTCCATTTTAAATATGAAGTTCGTCAACTCAAGCGAAGAAGTGAGCATAATTATTATTGACTAGCAAAATTTTGCAGCACTTCACAGGTACATATCAGCTTATCATCAAAATTAGATGGCATTGTTGATGATAAAGCAACCTCTGAGCTGTTGTGTGATAAACTATCTATCACCTTAAACAAAAATGCGTGCCATTCTTTCAATTCTTGTTTGATCAATCCTTAGACAATCCTATTTATTCTGCCTTCTCCGGCCTTTGAGACTGTCTTAGATGCCATCCATGCACTTACGTAAAGAGGGATAAGATAGATGATGATTCTAGCCTGGCTTCTAATCACTTCAAAATCAGTGCTGCCCCTATTATTGCTGAACCACTTGCTAATTTTTCTCTGTTTTGTTGCGCCATGGCTTCCTTCCTGCTCAACTTGTAAATACCAAACCATGTAATTAAAAATCCTTCTTGGAACCTCAGATTCCTATGAGGCCCGGCTATTGCTCTGGCGTCCACTCTCAGTAAGATCCCAGAGCGGTGCCTCTTATTGGATTATTCAGTCTCACTTTTAGTCATGCACCTGTGATCTCCAGTTATTTGGCTATAAAAGTGGTTCTTTCAACCACTCTCTGTACTGGAGTTCTTAAACAGATAGTTGCTACTGAAATACATCCACAATGGTTCCTCTTTGTTGCATGTTTTCTACATGCTTCCAAGGCATTTGATCTTGGCAGCCATGACATCTTACTGATTTGATTTGCTTGTATCACGTGGTCTTCCCTTGCCTGTGGTTTGTCGGAGTTTTCGCCAGGGTGGTGTTTAGTCACCTGTTTTATCCACTTCCTCCATTAATAACTCGGTGATAAGTCTAATGACCGATCACAATCACTCATGTGAGTATCGTGCCAAAAATCAAACTACTCATGGCGGCACACAGAGAAACGATAGAGTGCAGCAAACCTCTGTATCCGCAGCGAAACATGCTTTGTTTAAACTAGGGCGGGGCTCGTTTATCGGCTCATCTGCTAACCGTGCAGCGCACTAGATCAAGACAGTCGATCATGCCATCAACCAGCTCTCTGATTAATTTGACTACATCAACATGTCTCGCAGCAGCACTACCAGCGCTTTTCCAGTGGAAATCACTGTGGGTGGCGTAGTCGAAGGAGAAAAAGCGGACTACACAAGTGTAATCGGTGCTAGGATGACGTTCACTTATTCCCAGCCGGCTAAGTCGATCCAATGGATAGTGATTGGTGGACGGGACAGCACGGTCGCCAACTACATACCCACCACTACGAACGGGCAAGTCGTTTTACTAACAGATGAAGACCTTACCAAACCATCCATTACGTTCTCTTGGTGGAAACCGGGAAAATATCCCCTAGAGTTAGTCGTCGAGACGCCCAGCGGAGAGAGAGACACATGGATATACTCCAACACTTGCACGAGAACAGCACCAACAGTAAGAGAAAATGAACTGCGAAAGCGGAGTGGTAGCGGTGGGGACCGACAACTTGCAAAGACTGCTTATTCGTCTTGCCGACAAGGACGATTTCAACAAAGATGAATGAAGACAAAGATGATGTACATGAATTTTTTCATGGCAGGAACACAAAGCGTCGCTGGACGCATAGGCGGTTTTCAACTAGCCTGCAATGAACGAGTGGCTGAATACTCTGATGGGTCAGTTTTACAATTAAAGATAAATGGAACAAACGTTCTTGATGTTGGTCAGTACAATACAGTGCTGTACCAAAACTTCACAGTACCGATTGGAACTACAGGTGACACTATCACCTATGAACCACATGATGGACCAGGACAAGAACTGGGCCTCGCTGGTCTGAGCACCATGTACATAGGCGACGGTAATCCCGAAGTTCGTCCTGAGACCTATGCAATGTACGCCATGTTCAAAGCTGATCTCCCGGAATCTCTCTGGGTACCCATCAAGGTGTACCACTGGGGTTGGGAGGGGTACACTAAATACGCCAATGGAGCCTGGGGTAACCCACAAGATGCTGAAGTACCCACTCCAATGGCTACTGACCCAACTGGGTTTCCTCTCTGGAATAACAACACAAATGACAAGGAATGGGTGAATTACAATGGTAGCGATGCCAAACAGTTTTTCAAAATTATAAATCACTAGATCTAGTAGATATCATTAGAAAGGGCTCAATCAGAGGAATCGAAAGATACCAAAAGTTTCTTCATCCGATGCCGCTAAGCTGAGAAAAACGCCCGAGAAGATGTACCCTCGCGTAACAGGAAGTAAATTAATACATTTTTGTGGTAGTAATTTGAGATTGACGGCACCGCCCCTTCTTTCAAGATAACTTTGTTGTTCCTCGGCCGATTTCAGTGATCCAGATATTAATCAACTCCTCTCTGTGTGGCGCATGAGACTGTCTTACTTACAAGTCGCTTTAAAATAGTTCTTTAGTGTTATTATTATGTCTGAAGTAGAACTTACTATAACTACACTAGAATCAATGGAAAACCCACACCCCTTCCTTGGCTTAAAAAAATATTTCATCCATTGATGTCACCCAAATAAAGGTAGCTGATTCCAAAAAAAGTAGTTCGAATCTTGTGCAATGCATGTAACATGATGAAAATTTAATTTTAATTTTTAATTCGTTGATAAAATACTCACTAAAAACTTTAACAACTTCGAACTAGTATTTTCTACAACTACTACCTATGACTACATACAGAAAAAAATTACAGTGGAAATAAATTCGGACATCAGGTGTGGAAAGTTGATTGAAGTTCACAACCGTTTTGTGCCACATGCATTATTTAGTATAATCTATTCCTATTCTGCACAACTGCTTCAAAGTTTCTTGACAGTATTGTTCATTCTGCAGAAAAAATATAGACATAAGCGAGTAAATTGAGCCATAGAACGATAAGATACGACAAGCAGAAGTATAGAGTTATGAATAGATTAAGTAGAGCAATTTATTACGTTCCGTTACGCAAAATTAACCGTCACGCCCACACCTTTGGCATCGCTAACAATGGATTCACTCGTCACTGAACACATTAATAAAATTATTATTGATCTGATCAAACAGTGGAATCATGCAAAGTGCGGCATGAGTAGCAATAGTGAAAGATAATACTGTTTATTGTGTGAGTGATTCTAGATGTCCTTATAATACAGAAACAAGAAAATTTAAACAATCATTTGACTATAGTCAATAATTTGCGAATTTAAGCGCAAAAATACTTTTATACAACACATAAAAATAATTAGTTTAGTTATTGACAGCATATACAATTCTTGGGATTATTTGAGACAGTGTGGTTATAATGACCACACCTCCAACATAACAAATGATAGCAACAATGATAGACACAATGTTGCAGTGCAGCGCTTTTCGAACTTTTAGTCTTCCACCCTCAACATCACCACTTGTAGCAATTGCTCGTCCCTACATGTGTATAAGTAATTATTATACAGAAATGTTGGTATGCATTACACCTCATAGTTAATCGTACTAGCACCTTGCACTAAGCTAATTTTAAAGATATCAAGTCACTGAACTAAGGCATTTGTAGTTATTATGCAATAAAACCAAGTGTTAATGTTTATTAATTCTTGCTTACACTCTTAGCATGGAAGATGGCAGGTATAGAGCACACAAGAAGATATGGAGCACACAGCACACACCACAATAGCGACAACAAAATGGACATCACGTAATAATCTTCCTTGAGTCGTGGTGTTACCTGCCAGAGATAAGAACATATATAAGACTGATTTCCAATTTACACGGCATCCTGATCGTACCTGATATATTGGTGGTTGCATGGTTAGTGGTGCGGGGCTGTAGCCTTGGGTGACGCCATAGCCATATTGCTGCTGGACGGCTGGATAAGGCTGCGTTGCAACAGACCCATACTCAGGAGGTCCTGCGTTGCCTAGATAGTCGAGCTTCTCTGAGTAAGGAGGAGGCTCGTCTCTAGCAGCACAGAAAGGCTCTTCGGCGGAGAACGATCGAGATTCCTTAGCCATACTCCCAAAATGCACCGCTGTTTTACAACCAATGAGATATTGATGAAATTCATGCATGAGTGTAACTAATAATTCATAGCTTCATGTGTTAGTACACAAGAAACTTTGAAATCAAACAAGGTAGTACTATAACAGAAACAGTACTGAAAAACTTAATTTGTGCTACCACTCAGATTCATTGTTTTTATCAGCATTCTTGATTGGAATTTTATTGCTAATATCACTACTGCAATAACAGCTGCGTAGCCAAAGGAAGCACCAACAATAGCTGCAATATTGCAGCGAAGTGCTCATTTAACTCTCTCTTCCACCCTCAGCATCTCCATTTCTTGCCATCTTCAGCCCCTATTGTGTAAAAGTAAAGTAAAAAATTTTTAATAAAAAACTGAAAAGTGTAGGGATGACTCTTAAAAAAGGAAAGGAACAAGATGGGATGATGCTTGCAAAAGTAAAGGAACAAGATGGAATAATGCTTGCAAATGTAAAAGTCCCAAGTATCCCTACATCAGCGGCTTGCTGCGACGACGTGCTACTGACAAATTCGGAATCCTCTTCCTATACCTTTTATAACCGTCAAATACTTCATCGGACTGCGTCCTCCAAACACAGCTACCTGCAGCTTATTTAAAACTGTCAACTACTTCATCGGACTGCGTCCTCCTAAACACAGATACCTCTAGTTATATACAACCGTCAATTACTTCATCGGACTGCGTCCTCCAAACACAGATACCTCTAGTTATTCACAACCGTCAATTACTCCATCGGACTGCGTCCTCCTTCAAGCCGCTGATGTAGGGATACTTGGGACTTTTACATTTGCAAGCATTATTCCATCTTGTTCCTTTACTTTTGCAAGCATCATCCCATCTTGTTCCTTTCCTTTTTTAAGAGTCATCCCTACACTTTTCAGTTTTTTATTAAAAATTTTTTACTTTACTTGTTCCTGTTACTTTTTTGATCACTATCAGTTTGAACTTATTAGTTGTATTCTATGTTAGATGTTATTTCATTTTTACAAATCTGTGAGCAGTATAATTATATATACTAGTCTAGCAGGGATGTGAACGTGCACAGCCTCCTGAGAGTAAGGAGTGTGGTTTAAATGTTTAATATTACCAATCACAAGAATAATCATTCATTGAAAGGTTTAAAATAGTTAAAGAGGTTGAGGACGCAGACAGCATAATGTCAAGTCCAGGTATGATTTACAACATGATACTTGTTAGTATTGTAATGGATGAAGAAGAGACTAGCACTAGTACTGACAATTCATGATGCTGTGAGGCTAAATAGTAGGAGCACGCCTAGTAGAATCTTGTTGATGTCAATATCACACTCACAGAGGCTTCTAGTCCTTTGCAACTTACGCTGCGTGGTGTAGAAACCTTACTGTGCGTAGAATCTTGCTGCCGGTAAGCAGGCTAGAATACTCAAGTTGTTCACGTCTGTGTAAGTCAGTTTTAACCCGCCATCTGAAGCGTTAACGAACAGATCAGTGTTATTTAGGGTATAGTACTGGTTTAGACACATTTTCATACCTCTGGCTTGCGCGCTGAAGAGTCCAGAGCAGAGACAAAACGCAGTAGCGAGATAGCTGCAAAACCGATGTGGGCGGAGTTAATGATAAGAAGCGACAAGAGGGTTAATTAATGAAGTCGCTAGTCCAAAACGGTCCAAAAACCATGTTTTTCAAGGATTACTCGCTTCTGGTAGTGTTTGATGCCTATCTAAGAAGTAAGTGCACTAACCCAGATATATACACATGCGATGGTGCAGGTTTGGTAGTGATTCGTTCACTCGTGACAGCGCTATGCTTGTCAAAGAAGAAGAAGAGGAAGAAGAAGAAGAAGAAGAAGAAAGAAGATGAACAATTCGCGTGGGCGGCGATTTCAGTTTAGCCGCCATCTTAATTCGAGGTCATCCCTACATATCATTGCCTATCGGCAATGATAATTCATCACAAAAAGTATTACAGTTGTACCCCGATAATACGGACATCTGAATTGCGGTCGGATGCCCCGTTTTAAAGGACACCAAATGTGGGCACCAGCCGATGACGAGTGTCTGGGTTTGAGAGACAGCCTCTGATTTACACTTAGACCTACAACACAAATGTTCGATAAACATTGAAGAATTGAGATGAATGTAATGATTTTTTGCTTTTAATTTCACAAAGGTCACTTGTAAATTTTCATTGTTAATCAACAGTTTCCAGCTAAATTTGATAGCAAAATCGACCAACAAAAGAATTAATATAATAATATGCAGTTGTTTTCCAAGCTTAAGTTCAGATATACAAATCCTCCACTTCAGAATAAATTGGTGCATCCCTGTGGATTAGGTCAGCACATCATTATGACCCAAACTATAGAGGATTTATAACTCACATTTCTGGCACGATGTCTTGATTTACTGTTTCATAACATGAATTGTTTTGTAGATCTAATGAGTCCGGTCTGGTATAGCATGAATTGTTGTGTAGTTCAATCGGGTTTTGCACTGAGTAACATAAATTGTTTTGTAGGACACTTGGACTGATTCTCTTGGTATAACAGCTATTATCTTGTAAATCAACTTGAGGTATAATGTTATTCAGAAACTTTTCTGTGTTTCCATCGTTTCCATTGTTAACAGATCTGCAAGCTTAAGTAATGTCATCACATATTGAAACAACTAATGTTGGCTACTTATTGCGAAACATTTATTGAGCTCATTGAAAAAGTCTTCAATGAACTGAACGATACACTTGTTGTGATTTCCACAGTGACCAGAGGATAGTCATACTGCATTGACAGGGGCACAATGTTGGCTGCATCAGTATAATCAAGCTCATAGTTAATGGGGCCGTCATTAATCTGATAGCTAACTTCTATATTTCACTATCTACTGGTTGGTACACTCCCAGTATGTCTCCTTTCTGGAACTTTAGTGGAGGGTTGGGGGCATATTCATAAACGTTCAAAAGATAATTGACCCTGTGAGAATTTGAGGTGAGAAGATTGAAGCCAACTTTTTGGTAGTTAGCACCATCCATGCTGCGCCATATTTGTAGCTCAGGTAATTGTCCAGAAGATATGTTGGTCTGATGTTTAGCTCCCACTATCCACTTAGCGATGAAGCCATTACAGGTGAAGGTGATTTCTGGGAAGAGACGCTGGTAAGCATTGACTCCTACATCATTAATGTTGGCACTCGTGACCCACTGGTCAAATTCATTGGAACTTGGAAAATTACTTATACAGCAGAGCTGGGGCTGTCTGTAAAATGATAGCCGCAGCAATAAGTGTTAAAGCATGCTTCATTTCTTACCAGTTTCAGGAGATATGAGAAGTTGTTTGCCGTTCATAGCATTGAATGACTGCCGTACAGTCCCAGCTAACAGTGATGGTGGATTACTAATCTGAGAGACAGTAGTGCAGCATATTCTACTCATAGCAACATCATCATTATCACGATAGAACACTGTGACAGCACTGCTACTCCTTGGCGGCTGGTATACTCCCAAAACATCTCCACTCTGAAATGACATTGGAGGATCCAGGTTATACTTGAGCACTCCTTCACGACTGAAATCTCCAGGATTCAGTCTGATCTGTTGACTGTCCTGTCTAGTGGAATTCATAGAATTCAGTCTCCATATTTGAATCTCAGGATACAAGACATCAGACCCTTTAGAAATTGATGCCGCATTTATTGTAGCTCCTAAGAAAACACTTGTTATAGTCTTCCATCACAGTTGAAGCTCACATCAGGAACTAGCACAATTGAGCATCCAACTTGTTCGTGGATTCTGATGCTTCTAGCTTTGTAGCTCTTTCAGTCAGTAACTCCAAATGCATAAACCCTCTGGTACAAGCATCAGCAGATACTGCAGTCATATCAATGCAACAAGACAAATGACTATACTTTATTATGTCATACCTTTCAAAAAAGTGATACAAAACAACATTAGAGCTGCTAGCTCAGCCATGTCTACAAACTGCATCCTACGTAGGTGTGAAATGAATTTAACAAATGTAACTTGAAAGAAGAGGTGTCAATGCACTATGGTACGACACTATTGGTGATAACAGGGTCCATAATCATCCGTGCCTATTTAGCCTATAGCTACCGGTGATCGACCGTGCCTATTATGGACTCCTGGTCATGGTATAACTATTATTTCAGTGATTATTGTAATGCATAAAATGTGCTAAAATTGTTAACTTGTCACAGATTTTGGTAGCTTTGTCAGTGCCATGTTGTAAGATAACCAACATCACATTATTTTCCTTACTACAACATGTAAAAACTAGCTGATCCGTTTTGTAACTCTTGTAACTAGTACAGTAGCTCTGACTATCTACTCAGTTAGTATAGAGCCATAACAGCTAGTGAAGTGATTCCTGAGCTGTTGACCAGTAGCTATTATGCATATGAAGCTATAGCCATAGAATGTGTTGTTTTTTCAAAAATGAACAGCTTTTGTATGGCTTATCACAGAATAGCACAGCAATCTAATGATTTTTAACAATATGGATTTCTTAGATTAGACCAAGATTATATTAGTTACAACAGGGGATCTTCAAATTAATCATGCACCTCATGATATATATACAGTACTTGGTCTTAAATTTAGCTACATGTATGCATGGCGCAATTCCTCTATTTTGTCATTATTATTGCGAAATCTCCTCACATCGCTGATGCACGTATATAGCTGCGTACTCCGCCATCTGCTTTGGGTACACGCTTCCTCTTAAAAAGTCGACCATGGGCAACTAGGTTGGTGGGTAATCTTAAGGGGTAGGTTTGGACACAATTAGTACGATACAGCAGATACTAGCTGTAGATGACATCCTCTGAGTTGATCACTATCAATGTCGCTATAGCTCACTGTTCTTGAACATGCACTGTTAGACACACTCACTGATAATCACTGTGATAGAGCCAAGGGGTAGTTGCTCGTATTAGACGTTTTCGACGTAGAACTGATAACTCAAAGAAATGGAGCTAAATTGGTAACTGATCTTACATTACAAAAAGAAGAGTATTTATAGTAAAGAGAAGTTTCTAGAAGAAAAATAGTCTAGAATTGTCAAGTAAAGTCTATACATAAAAAGTAAGGAAAGGAATTATCTAGAGGGTTCTATAGTAATCAGTTGAGTTTAAAGTTTAAATAGGGAAAATCCCTGGGGCGGGCTCCTTCTACCACACTCCTCCCTCCTTCTTGTGTGCGAAGCACTGGGTTGGTGTCTGGATCCTGGAGAGTGTGTCCGCATTCATGTTAGCTCTTCCTTTCCTGTGCTCCACTCGAAATTGGAATGGCTGTAATGCTAAGCTCCATCGAGTTAAACGACTGTGACTGTCCTTGACTCTGTCCAGCCATTGTAGAGCTCTATGGTCTGTTTGTATAGTGAATGGTCGGCCAAGTAGATACACTTGAAAAGCTTGCACCCCTAATTTGATTGCTAGGCATTCCTTCTCAACTGTGGAATAATTGACCTCTCTTGGTAATAGTTTTCGACTGAAATATGCCACTGGGTGATCATGACCCTCATCGTCATACTGGCTCAACACTGCTCCAACTCCAAGATCTGACGCATCTGTCTGTAATACAAATGGCCGTCGAAAGTCAGGATTCCATATTACCGGTGTTGATATTAGCATCTGCTTCAGCTGTTCAAATGCATGGTTACACTTGGTCGTCCATAACAGTCTGTCTGGCTCTGATCTCTTAGTAAGGTCTGTCAATGGTACTGCAATCGAAGCAAAATTTGGTATGAAGCGTCTGTAGTAGCCAGCAATCCCTAGGAATGATCGTACTTGCTTCTTTGTCTTTGGGATCGGGAAGTCCTTGATTGCCTGTAGTTTGTCTAGCTCTGGCTTCAAAGTTCCTCCACCAACGACATGTCCGAGATAGGTGCATTCTGACATGGCAAATTGGCACTTGGATGGCTTAGCTGTCAGTCCGGCTTCTTGTAGACTCGCTAGCACAGTTGTTAAGTGATCGAGATGCTCCTCCCAGCTTGAACTGAATACTACCAGGTCGTCCAGATAAGCATTGGCGAACTTGTGCATTCCTCGAATCACACGATCCATTAGCCTCTGAAATGTTGCTGGTGCTCCACTGAGTCCAAACGGCATTACTCGAAACTGGAACAACCCAAGGGGAGTAGTGAAAGCTGTCTTGTGACGATCTTCCTCAGCAACTGGTACTTGCCAATAGCCTCTCGCTAGGTCTAATGTTGTGATGTACCTTGCTTGTCCTATCTGGTCCAAGATGTCATCAATCCTTGGCATAGGATATGCATCTACTTGAGTCCCTGAATTAAGCCTTCTGTAGTCCACACATAGTCTTATTGATTTGTCTTTCTTCTTCACCAATACAATGGGTGATGCCCAATCACTTTCTGATGACTCAATAATTCCATCCTCTAGCATTTCTTGCAGTTCCTTCTCTACTGTTTCTCTGTAAGCATGAGGAAGTCGATAGGGCTGTTGCCTAACTGGTTTCCCTTTGTCGGTTCGGATGTGGTGATGTGTAATTGAAGTTCGACCGGGTCTAGCTCTCAGTACTTTGTCAAACTTCTTAAGTAGGTTGTTTAACTGATTTCTTTGGTCCCTGGACAATTGATTCCCAATTTTTGGAGTAGTGTTACTCTCCACTTCCCTCCATACTGGAATATCTTTGTCCTCTGCATCTCCCTCTTCGGTGGTTTCTTCACAAAATTAGCTTGTGCTGACAGGAGGGTACCATTTCTTTAGCATGTTGACGTGGAATATCTTCTTCCTTTTTCTTTTTCCCAGCATGTCAATCTCATAGTCTACTTTACCAATCTTACGCAGCACTCGATATGGACCTTGCCATTGGGCCAAGAGCTTGTTAGTCGAAGTGGGTAGTAATACTAGCACTTCTTCATCAGGTTGTAGCTCACGTTCCCGTGCTGTTCTATTGTACCATCGCTTCTGCCGCTTCTGAGTCTCCATCAAATTTTCTTTCACTAGGTCTGTCATCTCCTCCATCCTTTCTCTTATCGACAGCACATGTGAAACAACACTTTCATTGCTCCTCCTATCTGCTTCCCATTCTTCCTTCAGCACGTCCAATGGTCCTCTTACTTCTCGTCCATATAGTAGCTCGAATGGAGAGAATTCAGTGGATGTCTGTGGAACTTCTCGGTATGCAAATAATACGTAAGGTATAGTAGCTTGTCCCAATCTTTCCCTTCCTTTTCAATAAGCCTTCTCAGCATAGCCTTCAGAGTCTTGTTAAATCTTTCTACCAATCCATCTGTCTGTGGATGGTATGGTGAAGTACGGATTGGGTGAACATGTAGGAGTCTGTAGACTTCCTTTAGTAGTTGAGACATAAAATTGGCTCCTTGATCAGAGAGTATCTCTCTCGGGATTCCAAATTTGGAAAAGAATGCAACCAGTTCCTCTGCCACCTTCTCAGCATCAATTGAGCGAAGTGGTATTGCTTCTGGGAACCTAGTAGCATAATCACAGATCACCAAGATATACTGGTTACCCTTCCGGCTGCGAGGTAGCGGTCCTACTATGTCCATTGCTATGCGCTCAAATGGTTCCTTCATGATTGGCAATGGCACTAGTGGCACTCGCTGTTGACCTTTGGTGTCTGTCTTCTGGCATTCAGGACATCTGTGACAGTAGTCGGCTACATCTCTAAACAATGTAGGCCAGTAGAATCTCTGTTGTATTCTCCTTGCTGTCTTGTCTCTTCCCATGTGTCCAGCCAACGGTATTGTGTGAGCCATCTTTAGTACATTCTTTCGACACTGGGTTGGTAGCACTAATTGCTCCACCTTTTCTCCTTGGTACTGCTTTGGAGTCCACCAGCGATACAGCAATCCATCCCGTTTGAAGAAGTCTCCCTTGTCGATTCTCTTCTCCAAGTTCTGTATTGTTGCATCTCTCTTCTGTAGTCTCTGTAGTTCCTCCTTAGAAATATTCAGTACCCAATCGTGTTCAGCAGCAGCCTCCTTTAGAGCTCTTGCATGCCGATATCGAGCTTCTCTTTTCTGTGCTCTTGTCTGGCGCTCCTTAGTATTTCCCTCTCTTTCTGAGAAGAAGTCATTTGTGAAATTAAATTCACTTAGTTCTGAAGTTTCCGTTAGACCAGTCTCTTCCTGCTCTGCAGTTGGCAGTTGAGATATCTCCTGGTCCTCCATGTCTGAGTCGTCAGAAGACTCAGGATCCTTCACTTTTGGTAGTTTTGGTGTTGGCTCTTCGTCATCTTCTGTCTCGAGTGCTGTCTGTTCTTGCTCATGGTCCATTATTGGGGTTGGCCTTGCCCCAGACTCTTTCTGTCGTTTTTGCATTGCAGCTTCTTCTTCCTGCTGCTTTCTAGCTTGACGTCGAGTCATTACCACTAGAGCTTTTCCTTTGTGCTTGCCAGTCTTTCTCTGCTCAAGCAACTCAGACATTTCTGGAACATCAGTTCCTAGTAGGACAGATCGAGGTAGTGTATCTGACACAGCTGCCTCTACTGTGACGAGCCTTCCTTCCACTTGTAGCTCAACTATAGCTAGTGGATACGGGACTGTGTCGCCATGTGCACATATTGTGATGGTCTCTCCATCCACAATCTTTGTCTTGTCTATGAGGTCACTCCTGACCACTGTTCTGGAACATCCTGTGTCCAGTTGTATGTCCTTCACGATTTTTCCTTCAACCGTTCCTCGGCATAAGAGTCTACGCTCCTCCAGGTCAGCTCTCCTGTGCCTATCCTGGTTTCCAATTTTGCAAAATAGAGCTTTCTTGCGACATTGTGTTGTAGTATGTCCCTTCCTTTTGCACTTGGTGCAATATGGAGCAGATCCTTCACCATTCCGGTTCTCTCCATTTTGGGGTTCATGCTTCTTTTCATCATTTTTCTCATCCTGTCGATAGTAGCAGTCTTTTGCGAGGTGACCAAGTCTTCCGCAACAGTTGCACCGTTTTGTACTCCTTGTTGGCTGCCACAATTCTTTCTTCCTGGCTTGTCTGAAGTCTTCTGCTAGACTGCCTGCCTTCTCGGAAGTCTCTGGTTTGTGTTCCTTTACCCACACTTTGGCTTCCTCTGGTAGTACCTCAATGAACTGCTCCTTCACGACTGCATCAATTACTCCATCCCTGTCTTTAGCTTCTGTTAGCCATTTCTCGGCTAAGTCTTTGATTCGAGTTACCATCTCCATCGGTGTCTCGTTCGCTTTCCACTTCACTGATCTCAACCTCTGTCTGTATGTCTCCTCGTTGATGTTATATCGACGGAAAATTGCCTGTTTCACTTTCTCGTACTCTTTGGAATCGTCATTACTGAGTGCCGCAAAAGCCTGTAGCGCTTTGCCTGTTAGTTGAGGTGCCAAAACAACAGACCACTTGTCCTTCTCAACTCCATGGGCGTCAGCTGCTCTCTCGAAGGCTATGAGATAGGCTTCGATATCATCTGTGTCCATCAGCTTCTTCAGCTTCAGTGATTCCAGTCCCATTGCAACATGTTTCTTGCCTTCCAAGCTCCTGATTAACTCTTCATATCTTCTCCGGTCATCCTCTCGCTCCCTACGTCTCTCCTCTTCTCTGCTTTCCTCTGCTTTCACTCTTCTTCTCAATTCCTCTTCATATTTGCGCCTCTCTTCTTCCTGTTTTTCCTCATATCTCCGTTTCTCTTCCAGTCGTTCCTCTTCTTGTTTTCTCTTTTCTTCCTCGTATCTTCGCTTCTCTTCAAGTCGTTCCTCTTCCTGTTTTTTCTTTTCTTCCTCGTATCTTCGCTTCTCCTCAAGTCGTTCCTCTTCCTGTTTTTTCTTTTCTTCCTCGTATCTTCGCTTCTCCTCTTCATACTTTCTCTTCTCTTCTTCTCGTCTCTGCTTTTCTTCCTCTCGTTCCTTGCGACTCTCCTCTAGCCAAACTTTCATCCACTCTGGAACCTCTGCCATATTATCTCTCCTTGTTGTACTTCCAGAACGTAACAGCATTCGATAGTAACGTGATATCTCAGAGTTTGTACTGCCTCTTCACAGTATCTGGAACAAGTATCCTGGTCGTAAGGTCTCACTGTATGTCTGACAGTAATAGAATTACAAACCGCTGCCACCAAATGTGATAGAGCCAAGGGGTAGTTGCTCGTATTAGACGTTTTCGACGTAGAACTGATAACTCAAAGAAATGGAGCTAAATTGGTAACTGATCTTACATTACAAAAAGAAGAGTATTTATAGTAAAGAGAAGTTTCTAGAAGAAGAATAGTCTAGAATTGTCAAGTAAAGTCTATACATAAAAAGTAAGGAAAGGAATTATCTAGAGGGTTCTATAGTAACAGGAGCCCATAACGAGAAGGAGCGTCTAACGCTCAATGGGCCTGTATAACCATCATTTCTGAACTGTACTACCAAATATGGAAGTATTGTGGCTCTGTACTCATGTAGTGTTAAACAAGCTTGTGGCTAGGTGTTTACATTATGCGCTTTAATAAGAGTAGTGCCAAACCACGTGCAACCATGGAAACGTAACGCTAGTACTGGTTTGGCACTACTCTTATTAAAGCGCATAATGTAAACACCTAGCCACAAGCTTGTTTAACACTACATGAGTACAGAGCCGCAATACTTCCATATTTGGTAGTACAGTTCAGAAATGATGGTTATACAGGCCCATTGAGCGTTAGACGCTCCTTCTCGTTATGGGCTCCTGATAGTAATCAGTTGAGTTTAAAGTTTAAATAGGGAAAATCCCTGGGGCGGGCTCCTTCTACCACAATCACTACATTGTTTAGGATGTAACATAAACATTGTTATTATTGAGCACAAACAATAGACCAGTTGAATTGACACTGTTTAGTTATAATAATCTACAGAGTCTATCCTGTGTCTGCTGGTGTGGGACCATGTGATCTGATGAGCTACTTACTGCAGTGATACCAGTTCCTGCATAATGATGATTGATTAATACAAGTGCAGAGAGTGTTATAGAGATCATTACCTAGTGTGAGTCAAGCAGAATAGCGTGCTGCAATATCACTAGCAACTCTGTGCTCATTCATGCTCTTCAAAGCTGAGATCAGGTCACTCCAAGATGCACTGGGAGAGCTCTTTAACCATGCATCAAACACTCTAGCTTTGAGTACACCTAATCCATACACATGATAGGTGACACGAATGTCCTCCAACTGGCTCATAGTGAGATTTAGTTTAAGACCAAGAGTGTGCCAATCTGTAACATCTGTGACTGCTTCAACAAGCAGGTTCACTGACAGAGGAGGAGAGCCTGCAGTATGATGAGAATGATACAATGTCACAAGATCTAAACAAGCTTCACCTGATGTTGGTAGATCAGCTGTGGTGGGTCGCTCAACAACTGTGGGTAAACAAAAATATGGTGATAACTCATCATCAATCATGTTAGCAGGCATACCTTGTTGCTGCTGCTGCTGCTGCTGGTGTAACCAATACTGTTGTTGCTGGTTGAGTTTTCTCAGCTTGTCACTTCTATCACAATATGTTCTCTTGCGGTCTTTGTTATACACACAGATATGGCGAGAACCATCACAGGAGCAGAGAAAGGCATCGTTCTTGATCAAGACGCCTGGTATGAAATGAAGCTTCTTCTCAACCTCAACGAGAGCATTCATTATTGCTGAGCGAATGAAGGAGCAATCCTTGCTTATTTCTTCATCGTCGTCAGCACAAGGGTAGTAGATCTCCATCTGAAGATTCCTCTCTATCAGAAAGACACACCCACCACGAACATAACGGATGCTCATGAGGTTACGATACTGACGAGACTTAAGATCGGCTTTGAAATCAGACGAGTTGAGTAGATGAACAACAAGTGTGGGTAGATAGCTCTTTGGGATGGGAACATCAACCGATCCAATAGCACGCTCAGTCTGAAGCGACACGATCCACAAGCTGGTGATCTGCTCCTTTTTTCGAAGGATATCTTCAGGTGCATGAGGCAAGGCACATGGGAGGAAGAAGCTTGTTAGACACTCTCTCTCGATGCGTGCAATAACACAAAGGTGCTCTAATAAGTCGAGGAACACATCAGTGGTGAGTGGTGCTGAGAAGTGAAACGATGAATCCAGAATCTCTCGGGAGAATCTACCGTAATCTCTCAGTAATCTCTGGGCATCGGCTGGCAGGTTAGGGATGAAGATCTTGTCGAGCTTATTCTTATCGATAAAAGAGATGCCAATAAGATTGGACACATTGCTTAGTATAGGCTTTACATCGATAAACACTATGCTACCAAGCTTATCGGTTGAGAAATACATGAGGAGGTTTAGCTTATGGAAAAACGCTATGGCCTGTAGAGTTTCATCTCTACTCATTTGAAGACTTCTTCCAGCAGCAAGCACCTCCTCCAGTGGGATAATGGAGACCTTGTTCTTCTCAGCCTCATCCAGCAAGTGCAGTAGTAGACCAAACCACCTCATCTTGATTCTTGTCTTTATAGTGGTGCCTGGAGTATTGGTAATCTTGTCCTGTAGTCTCAGAGCTGCCTCTCGACGCTTGTCTGGATCAGTAGTGACTGCATTGACAGCAAAGATGACATCATTTCCTGCATCAATTCGTTCGGCTTCATAATCCTTCAATCGATCACGTAGTTTGGTGTTCTTATCAGCGATAGTCTCGCCCTGGCAGTCTCCAGCTTTGTCAGCAAAGGTGCCAACAATCATGAATTTTGCATGCTCTGATCCATCTGAGCTGGGAGTGGTTGATAGTTGAAGTGATGAAATGCTCTTGGCAAGCTGCTCTATTAGCTGCAGGTTGGTCGGTTGGAGCTCTGTGTTGCTCATTTCAATCGGCTGTCCATTGATGAAGTAATTAAATTTTGGTTTCGAATCCAGTCGCTCGTTCAGCTTCACAGTGATAAGAAACAAGGAGCTATTGCGAAGAAAGAGTGGTGCTACATCCATGAAGTGTGGCTGGCCTCCTGAGTCGATAGTCAAGACCAAGTGAGCTGTTAGGAACTCAGTTGATGCTTCAGCAGATGATATCTCAACAACAAGCTTAGCAAACACCTGGAGGCTCTCTTCTTTGTCGTCACTAGTGGCTTTAGTAGACTCATCACTCATTGATGGAGTACTGGATGCGAATTGCTGTGTAGCTGGAGTAGAGCCGGGTACTTCACGATGACGCGGCTTCTTTTGATCAACTTGCTCTCTCTTTATCTCATCAACCTTGTGCTTCATAGCTTGACACACCATGTGGAGCATTTCTTCAGTTTGTAGTTTCTGTAATCTTGTGCCGTTGGCGAAGATGGTACCTTGTGCTATGGCACGAACAGGAGTCTCTACACAGCCGGTGCTGTTGCGGACATCAGGAGCAGGTTCACCGACTGATAGATTCACTACACATGTTTTACCACTACCAGGTGATCCATTCACTACCAGGTTAGAGACACACACTCCAACCTCATGTTGAAATGCCTCTTGAGTAGCATCAGTATCAACCAGATCTGAGAGGAATAATTAATATGAGGCAGCTTTATTAACTCAACACATACATGTAACTAGAGCACATAATACTATTAAAGGCTGGTTTACAATATGATGCGGTAGCTACATGTTGAGTAGCGAATTCAAATTTTATTGCAACAGGTTATTGCTACTGCATAAGTAGATCGGAATTTTAATACCAAGAGTAAATTAATTTTGATGAGTAATAGTAAACAATAACAATGATATTCATAATGTACATATTAATGACAGATGATACCATGCCACCTACTGTAAGCACCACCTATTCTTTGCTAACACCAAAATAATAATAATACAAACAAACAACAGAACTGAAGATGCTAGTTGGTTCCTAGAATTGTTACAAGGAATGCTTTTAAATTGGGTTGGCATGAGATAGGGTACAGATGAATCATGATAACTATTAAGAGTATTGTGTGACTCAAGAGAACAGGCATTTAATAGAGATCATTATCAATACTAACCAGTAGGTTGTGAGGGTGTGGCAATACTGGAGCTTACTCTGGAACGTACTGTAAAAATGACAAGAATTTAAAAAAATATTTATAATTATAGCTGCAAATTAATACAATATACACATCATCTTTATGGACTGGTTCGAAACACCTCTTCTTATTTATCATGATTGAGTTTCAATAACAACTACAGCATCTTATGTTCATTGACACAGCAAGCTACAATGTACACACCACAAAATACCCTAGAAAGCACAATACTAACAAACAGATAGTACTTGTAATGCTAAGATAATAATAGTGAGCATTATCATAACAATTCATAACTTACCAAATTCTTCAAGATATTTGATTACTTCATCATAATATCTTGAAGCATCAGTATTTCCTCTTCTCGCCTTATCAAGTGCAGTCTCACCATACTGTATAACAAGAACAACAGTGTGAGTCATGACACACAAGATGTTTGAGTACAGGGTAAACAATACCACACACACCATGTGCTACAGTTCATATGTGATGAGTCATGTACATGTATCTTAGTCAACACAGACACAATTAAGACACGACAATCTGAGAGAATGAATGTACTGGACAATATCTACAGACCACATGTAACCAGTGATCACAGATTCACAATGACTG
This sequence comes from Haliclona indistincta, assembly GCA_964017065.1. Taxonomy (NCBI): domain Eukaryota; kingdom Metazoa; phylum Porifera; class Demospongiae; order Haplosclerida; family Chalinidae; genus Haliclona; species Haliclona indistincta. The sequence continues at coordinate 11,964,765 of OZ024787.1, read as the reverse complement.
ATACACAAGCACTACATCTACTGCAAGCACTATGGTAATGGCGCGAGGGCTTCTACATCATGTAGATCTGATTGGGCTTCAGCAACAGCAAACAGACACAAAGCGAACAGCAAGCAAGGAACAGGGTGCGCTATAAAAATATTAAATAGAACTCCACGCTCAGAACCATAATCTGAGCCGCATGGTGGGATTCCATGATGAGGTCGCGGCAATGGCGGGATTCTATTATGAGCTAGAGACCCACAGCTACGCAGCCTGATTGATAAACATCACTTAGCTGTGGTCTAAACAATGTGTAGATCACATGTTAGTGACTATATGCTGTGAGTCACTGATACAAGATACTACTAGTACTGGAATAACACAATGAACCACAAGAAGTATTAATTATTGCCCTCACACGAGGGCAATAACCGACATAATGACCGCGGGAAGTCGGTTGCCCGAGACTGTACGAGGGCAACCGACTTTCCCAAGGTCATTAATGTCGGTTATTGCCCGAGTTGTGTAGGGCAATAAATGATTTATTACATAGTTCATCTCTGTGAGCGCAATAACATTGCGAATTTTTCAAACTCGCAAAGACGCAACGGTTTGTTGCTATAGAAGACGCTATCCTCCGATTGGTGAAAGATGACGTACTATGTAATACATAGAGATTTTTAACCAGAGACATTTGAAAAAAATATTTTAGCCCTGGAATGGGGATTATCTCAGTTTTTAAACCACGCCCACCATGAATCAAAGAAGGTGGTTTACCTTAAGGAATTCATTTTCAGCATTGCTGGACCACTATGAGACTCAGTGACTACCTCACAAGCAGCGTACTGTACAGCACTTTATGCTTCTTATTGGACAGAGCTGCCATTAAGAAGTATAAAGTGCCGAAAATAATTTTCATAAATCTAATTTCAAGACACAGTTGCTGTACGAAAAATAAAATCAATTCAAATGGTTTGATCTCAAGCAAATTGAGACACCTGAGAAAATTGAGTCAATTTCTTGTAGAGACACACATTTGCTGTACAAATCAGTTCAAAAATAACCAGCGACAATATTCTAATAAAAAAATTATTTTTTGTGATAACTCATAAACTCGTGTTAGTAGTTATAATATTATAGTGAGAATAGTATTACAATATCTATTCATTATACTATAACTCACATCAGTTGAGCTGTGACCATACAACTACCAACAACACAACACTACCAGTTGATAATAACACTCACTTTATCAAGCAGAGACGGATTTGCTCCATGTTGAATAAGGACTTTAACAGCATCAAGACGACCCCGAAAAGCAGCATCATGTAGTGGAGTGTGATCATCCTGTGGAAACAAAGAGTACCAGTGTCAGACAAAGCAGTGATGTTTAGTACATGAACACTTTAACAATAATTGTAAAGACAACTATCTAAAGATATAATTTTTAGTTGATAGATCACAAATACACATGGCAATAAAATTAATGCTCAGATCATTTCAATACAACACAATATTGACATGATCACATGCAATAGTACATGTCTCAATACCTCACAATGAATACCAACGCACTTGTACCAAGGCACAAACCCTCTCATGAAGGATGGACCAGCTATGCAATAAACCTGTCACACACTGTTACGTAATCATTAAGTCCATGTACTGAAGCTATATACGTCAAGTTGATAAGGAGCTACACTGTAGGCATTGATAGTAAAATCAATCTGACTGGCTTTCTCTCTTCATCGTCTGTCCACCACACATATACAGACACACATACGGACATGCAGTGAATTACATGACCCAATGGATACAGCTGAAAATATCAAAAATAGTGGAGAGAATTACCAAAATATCTATTGAAGGCACTAGTATCAAGTGCCTACATCAGAGCATAGTATTGTACATATCACATGATACAGCATACATACACTATAGTAACACTTGTACTCTGATCCATCACAACCTCACAAAGTAGACACACTTTGTACTCACATTATTAACTGAACTGATATCGGCTCCAGCATCCATCAGCAGCTTCACTACTGCTAGATGACCATTAGCAGCACTGTCATGTAGTGGTGTGAATCCAAACTATTGACAAACAAGTAAACACAACATGTTATGATCATGTACTATGAGTGTCTCAGTAACAATGATCAACCAACAATAATCCACAATCCAGTACAAAACAATAGTAAACAAAACCAGATTTACTGTTATCATCTTTGAATATTAAATCAAGTACACTACAAATTCCATAGATCATTTTAAAATGACATGTTTTCCAACTCTCACACTATCACAAAAACCACACGTACTAAACATGTGACATGAAATCATACTCAAACTAGCTAAGTACTGCAGGCATCAACAAGTGAAAACTAATGGACAAACTTCAAGTCCACCTTATCTGTTGATTCACTAGTGCACAAGAGGATCTAGCTCACTATAGAAATGTTACCATAATGTACACGTACCTCATCACGAGCATCAATAACTATATTGCTTTGTTGTAATAGTAGCTTTACCACATCTTCATGTCCTATAATAGCACTGATGTGTAGAGGAGTCTGCTGGTACTGAAACAAAATAATAAAACATTGTCAATGACAGACACAGTTACAATATTATCCTATTATGAAAATCACACCCTCCAATCAGACAGTACACGTACTGCTAGCTGGCTATCAATATTCTTATTATACAGTGACACTAATTTTAAGTTCACAAGACGTAACCAAGGGCGTATAGAGAGAAGAGGGCATGCAACGCAATACTATCCGTGAAAACATCGAAATCTTTATTGTTACTAAGAATAGCACTTTCCGTTATCAATTATTGTTATGGTATACGGAGGGTAAACGGAAACTGACGTCACAACACAAGTAATGGCAGACCAAGCTGAAGAACACTGCACAATACCATGCTGCGTGCGCGGATCACAGCCATGCCAGTCAAAGCGGAGAAAGACCGTAGCTTCGCCTCAGTCCGATACTGCTCGTCACCTGTTGCTGGTAAAATACCGTGCAGCCGATCAGCAGGAAGCATGAGAAAGCGACAGCGCCAACGATAGACAGCAGTTTTGTTTTACTTGCGTCTCAGCCAATGCCATCAGTGATACGCGACATGGTTGGCAACCACCAGTATCCACAGCTTCATGTGAATTGTAGATTTTGTCAGCTAGTTTTCCATGGAGCACGCCTCGACACGCCTAGTCAAGTACGTTGTATGACGCGTCCACGTTTAATGAACCTTGCGTGATGTCACATCCGCGTGGGCGTAAAATCTAATGTCTCAAGTGTAGTGCAGAAGGCATATTCAGTACAGCAATAACCTTATAATGGTTTCACATACCATTCCACAACTTGAACACAAATATCCCACTACCAGTGAAGCAGTCACATTCACTATATGATCCAAAACAGATCAAACTGCTCATGGACACACACTGCATGCCACAGGAGTAGCCTCGTACCCTGTCCCTTTGATAAAGGGCCTAGTACAGACTGTCTACGCACGCGCGCATAATAACGAGTTTAAGTGGCAATAAAAAAGTGATAACGTGGGCGAGATGATTAAGGGGCGGGGAGATATAACTCACGAGATTTGTTCTTGCAAACTACTGCTCAGAAAGCTCTTGCACGCATTCCTTGACGTTTGCGAGTGTAAAAAAGCGCTAGCAAACTATGCAATGCTTGCTAAACGTCTATGATCGCGCCAAAGAAAGTAATTGCATGTCACGGACGTGTAACGAGAATATCCAATCACCCAACAAAAGTGGGGCAAATGTGACTGGGTATGAGGCTATATATGGAGCATGCGCAGACAGTCTGTACCAGGCTCTTTTCCGTGAAAAAGCCTGGGTACGAGGCTAGCCACAGGAGCTAAGAAGCCATGCCGAGTCTGAATTATCACATCTCTAGACGCTATAGCTAGCTTGCACCTTATCAACCACTTTTCTCACGGAAACAAGGTACACCTCTCACACTGCATTGCCGGTTCCAGAGGACACTACACTAGTAGCTAGACCACAGTGGGTATGACACATCACACACCAACTTATCAATGGTACGGCAGCTATTTCAGCACCAGAGACTGCATGGCTGCACACACAATCAAAAGGCTATGACATACGCTAGAGAAGCCACACCCACTGACAGTACATGTTCACCTGATTCCTACTGTTAACACACACAAGAACAGCTAGTGCTGGCGGCACAACACTACACTCTGTATCGACTCATTCTGCAGGTTATAATCACTTGATTTACACAAATGGTAGACGTGATCAAGACGTAGAGAGATGATACTATAAACCACTATTAGCACATTACCAGAAATAAAGGACATCACACGGAATTACGTTTATGCACAGAACACGATTTACTTGTAATGTAACACGATTAATATAACGGGTTGCTAATGACAACCGCTCCGTTCCGTGAAGGTCACCTTGGATCATAGTTCACTGTGTGTCTTCTTGCACAGTTTCTACTGGTCCCAGTAGCGTCTGTAGTACTGAAAAGGACTCCTATTGGTGCGCCTTGAATGTCTGTTTCCTTCGCTCTGAACCACAAAGCCTTGTCGCCGTTCGCTAGCATGGTGCAGGTAGGCAATTTCACAGCTCTACAACGCTTGCAGTAGACGTCCACTGTTTCAACACGGTTGTGTATAGCTATGCTAAGAAGCTCAAGCTTATGTATTACCTGTAACAATGTTCTTTTCAGAACAGAAAGTAAGCAGCGCGACGAAATCAGAGCTCATAGAGAATGGCGGTCACGGAATGACTTCTGGCTCCCTCCTGAGCCTTTGCTACACTAGAATTGCCAAGTACTAGCTTCTAGACAGTCTAGGGATAGTCTGAGATACTAGCGCTACAGTTTAAACTGAATAAACCATGCTCAAACTGTACTAAACGCAACTGCTGTACTTCATTTCTTCCCAGGCAAAACTTGTTTCTTACCTAACTTCACCTCAAAAGTGGAACCTACTTTTTTCTTTGGATTTCAATTTTGAACACACCATTCAAACCTTCAGACCCTGTTCTATTAGACCTGGGGTCGACCAACTCAAAATCGAGTTTAGTTTTTTAGTTACAGTCGCTCAAAAATCGATAAAAATCATATTTTGACATCAGCTAATACATTAGCAATTGGGCGATAGTCGCGACTTTGAAGTGCGTTTTGGAACGGACTTTTTTCAACTCTACTGCAACATTTTTAGCTCAATCGATAGCTAATAGGCTGAAGTTTGCTATCCTGGGTCGACCAAGTGAAAATCCAGTTTGTAGAAGTCAGGACGCCGAGTAGAAGTTCATCTTCCAATGAACACAATACATTAACTAAAGTGAATATACGGACCTAAGTTTTGATAGTATACGGAAATTGTAACAGGATGTCGTTATTAGCTGGCAATGAATATGGTACGACAGCACTAGAGAGAGATGCACACACACTCACAATAGACCAGTAGTGTATCACTGTACTACTGCACTGTCTTGACTAACAAACACTTTCAACACTCCCTGGGAACAACAATCATAGCAGGCTAGGTCGAGCCTCATACTCAGGCTCACCATGTGGTGTCGTAATGCTGCTACTGAAAACCATTGTTGCCTTTTCTTGCTGCAGTGCAAGAATGACTACAAGCACAAGATAACGTCTGTGACAATGATTCTGTAGACACAAATGTAACCACCATTGGCTTCATGGTGTGTGTGACTTTAGACAAATCCACCAATCAGAACACTTTCTAGTAGCTACTGGTACAAGGCTGCTATTGGTATTAGTGAGGGTGGTCTAGTGTATTAGAATACCAACATAAGTACATGTACAAGTATACATGTAAATCATGTGAATACATGTACTGTACCAATAGTGATCAATACCACACTGTACAAAGATGAATGATCAGTTACTGACTGTGAGTGAGAACTGATGTAGACTAAGTGTGGATTACACACCTGTTAATACATGACTCAACACAATCACACAACTCACCTCAAACAAGTCAGAACCAAGATGGCGGTGGTTGGGATCAGCTCCTTTAGACAAGAGCCTCTTTACTCCTGCCACGTTCCCATCCTCACAAGCACGATAGAGGTCTTCATTCTGTGAACACAACATAACATCATGTATCAAACAATGACAGCTGCTACACTTACAAATAACACCGGCATATAATCACAAATAAAAGTGTACGTATTTCTGATAACATGCTCTGTTTTGACTATTACTAGTTTGAGACTGAAATTATTAGTACTCATCACTCACTAATCGCTCCTGAGAATCAGCCATGATACTACTTTGGTTGAAAAGCCGAGAAAGAGATCGAGAATAGAGACGCCTTCAGGAACGCCCAAACAAGGCAAGTGGAAATCACGTGATGTTTACTTGAGCCCGCCTTCTTCCAAATCACTGCAGCATCATCAGACTAGTCGCGTGTACAGACCAAGAACAGTACGAAGTGTATCACTGCTAACAGTACGAAGTGTATCACTGCTAACAGTACGAAGTGTATCACTGCTAACAGTACGAAGTGTATCACTGCTAACAGTACGAAGTGTATCACTGCTAACAGTACGAAGTGTATCACTGCTAACAGTACGAAGTGTATCACTGCTAACAGTACGAAGTGTATCACTGCTAACAGTACGAAGTGTATCACTGCTAACAGTACGAAGTGTATCACTGCTAACAGTACGAAGTGTATCACTGCTAACAGTACGAAGAGTATCACTGCTAACAGTACGAAGTGTATCACTGCTAACAGTACGAAGTGTATCACTGCTAACAGTACGAAGTGTATCACTGCTAACAGTACGAAGTGTATCACTGCTAACAGTACGAAGTGTATCACTGCTAACAGTACGAAGTGTATCACTGCTAACAGTACGAAGTGTATCACTGCTAACAGTACGAAGTGTATCACTGCTAACAGTACGAAGTGTATCACTGCTAACAGTACGAAGTGTATCACTGCTAACAGTACGAAGTGTATCACTGCTAACAGGACGAAGTGTATCACTGCTAACAGTACGAAGTGTATCACTGCTAACAGTACGAAGTGTATCACTGCTAACAGTACGAGGTGTATCACTGAGAACAGTACGAAGTGAATCACTGCTAACAGGACGATACATGTACTAAGAAGGTGATCGAGCCAACCCATGATGGTGGTTACTAAAACCCGGGACGGGACGGGACTCAGGCGGGATGTCCCGTCCCGTCCCGCATACTAAAATGCGGGACGCATAAGGGTGGGGAGGGCGTGACTCGTACCTTTGCTCACGTGCTTGCTATTCGACGATGACGAACAGAGTCTTCGATCTCCAGAAATCTGAAATCTGTTTCTAACTTTCTATTACAGAAGTTGTTGCAATTCTAACAAGGGCAAAGGAACAGGGACTGGAGCAAGATGGTGATACGATCATTACTAGTCCTCCAAAGAAGCCAAAGGCTGGTGAACTGTATTTGTTGGCCAAGCAAGGGTAACCTAAAAACAATTTGAAATTTATCTATGATATTTACTATCATGTTATGTTTGATTAGATGACTGGAGATGTGATCAGTATCGCTGGATAAATCAAGGTGTGACCAAAGAAGTTCTATTTTGATTTAGACACTCCAGATGGGCCATCCACAGAATTTCAACGACATGGGTATCAATTCATAGGAGAAACTACCTTCACTCTGGTTCACGACCAAGGTGATCAAAGTGCAGCTGTTGACTTCTGCCACCGAAATTCTACCAAATCATCCAACCATAAATTTGTTCGCACTCTCCCATCCAAGATGAAGGAGTTCGAAAAAGCAAGTGCTATCGATCATGCCAACATCGTGTACAAGAAAGAGATCTAGCTGTACCAGTGCTTTTTAGTCCCGCATTTTAGTATGCGGGACGGGACGGGACATCCCGCCTGAGTCCCGTCCCGTCCCGGGTTTTAGTAACCACCCTAATGATGAATAAAGAGACGAGATCTAGCTTTGCCAGTGCTGTACTGGACGAGATCTAGCTGTACCAGTGCTGTAGGACGAGATCTAGCTGTACCAGTGCTGTAGGGCTAATTTGAGAAGCTATACAGGCTAAGCAACTCAGGAATCGCTTAGCCATGTTGTTGACAGGGCGGGGCTGAGACACTATTTCAGGTTAAATCATCTGCAGCTTTACATGTATTATGTCATTTGCAATCTGCAACAAACAAAACCTTACAGAAATAAACAAGTATTCCTAAATCTGTCAGTGCTTCTGTTGTAGTCGCTGGATCAAAGCTCAGTAACACACGAATCATGAGTATATCAATTCACATACTGCAGCTAATGACCAAGTATGGTATAATTATGTTTATCGCTTCAGTATCATCAGCAACAGCTGCAGAGTCCATGGTCGAGTCCCCTCAGTAGCTACAGGTAGAGAGAGCCAAGATACATCACAGCATGGATCACGAGAAGTGCTGTGACTATCCACCATCCTATGAGACAGCCATAGCTGACAAACAAGAGCTGACCACACTAGAGGGCTCATCAGCAACATCACTCATCATGGCTCCACCACCAGGCTACTACACTGCAGTGATGCAGTTACCATGCAGCAACATTAGTAGCTGATCATGATGGTGATGAGGAGTATTCTACCTCGACTAGTGAAGAGATTGAACTGAGTTGATATCGAGGTATTCAAGTAGCTCAGCTCAGGGCATACATGTAGGTACTCCTGGTAACTCAGATTCACAAACCCAGCTTCAAATCTGACGAAGGATCGAGCAGACGTCAACCAATGTCTACAAAATGATAATTTCACCACTATAACTGACGCTCAGGGCGAACAAAATGGAGTTTATATTAATATAAAAGTGTGTGATGATTAGTGTGTATTCATGTGTTCATTAGTGTGTATTAGTGTGTGATTTTTTTTAATCACACACTACTATAACTTCTCCAATTGAATTCAAGAAAGAAGACATTCTTGGAATTTACTATCATCGTAGAAATAGAAAAATGGTCCTATACAATCAACTCACCACAGGTCCAGCCAATTATTGGGATCCAGCAGGCACTCTAGGTAGTCCTCCAACTTATAACAATCTTTCTGCTAAACTTACAGATGACTATGACTATACCCACTTGTGTCAGTGGAAATTGGTGAGCACAATATTCACTATAGAATACAATACTCACAAATTCTGCACAGCATAATACTACGTAGTAATATACTCTTACAAACCTACTAAGTACGGTAATGTTATGCATCATTGTTGTTATAGTTACTTCAAGTCAGGTTCCAATACCAACAGTAGTGCAAGGTGGGATACAGCCACCTTCCATGATTGATATGCTGATTCACTGCATATATAGTGCTAAAACCAGCTGGTATCATGTATTGGCATTTTACTATTATACGTCGGACCAATGAGTGTCCCAAATTCAATTCAGCCATGCAGGTATGTCACCTGGAGTGAAGTCAGCTATAACGTCTACTAATTCAGCATAATTTATAGTTTGTCATCTGATGTACCAGTGCAATCAATCTCACTTTCATATGGTTTTACAGCTATTCAACTTGGGTTAACTTCATCCATCATAACGTCTCCAGCCTCCACCTCCACTGACAATCAACTGCCCTTAAACACACCTGAGGCAATTTTCAACCCCTCGAATGCTCTTTCACAGTCTCTTTCTATCAGTCCTTCGACTCTTCCCCAAGGAAGGTCTTTAGCTAGAAACATTGTGGTCATTTGTGGTACCATTCTGTTGGTTGTAATACTGATTTTGGCTGTTGGCACTTTCTGGGCAATTCTAGCTCTACTTCATGCGAGACGGCGAAGGAAAAGGGATTTTTCTCCTCCATATGAACTGCATCCAGCTGTAAACTATAGGCGTCCCATACAGAATGTTCCAGCTATGAATAATCCTGTATATTCAGGTGCTAACAGCTTTAATACAGGTACGTATACACAATCATAATTTGTCATTTCACAGACACTACTGATCTCGGAGGCAAACCATCTACACCAGAAAAGCATACCACAGTGATATCCAATGGATACGATACACCGTTTGAATTGATGTGCAGGCCAGGAGAAGCTGAACCCTATGTAAGAATCTGCATGCCTTATATTGCAAGCAAATTGTGTCAACTGCTTGTCATGATTGCTTTTGTAAGCATGTTATGTTAACTATAATTATCTTATATCTTCTTTACTCACGAATTTCATTGCACATGTACTATGTAGGAACAACCAATACCTACCACACCAAGAACATGTGATACCAATTGGGGAATAGTAGTTCCTACTATGGTATGCATGTGCACGCACCACCATTCATGCTGAAAGTACTTCCTATTGTAGGCAAGAAGAGTCAGACTCAAGACCATGGAAAAAAAAAAAAGCAAAATCTATGATAAGCTTTCTCCATTTGTGAGCGTATGTATGATTGTACATGAGCTTATAATTTTTCTCGACGGTGTCTACAGGAAGAGTCGTATGCAGAGCCGGCAGATGATTTTTTCGAAGAAGTTGATGACTATTGGGAACCTGGCAGTGATGCTGCAAGTATTTATGACCAACTAGCTATGCGGAGGTTTAGAGAAATACTCCGAGAACAAATCAAGTGAGCTACGTTAATTAAAAATTTGCACAATACTTTTGTCTTTGTAGAATCGAAGACCATCTTGGTTCCGGGCAGTTTGGAATGGTTGAAAAGGGGGTGTGGTACTCTCCTGATGGACCTGTGGATGTTGCCATCAAGACACTAAAGGAAGAGTCTTCAGAAGAGTTGACAGTCATGTTTCTTCAGGAGGCTGCAATTAACGGACAATTCCAGCATCCTAATATTGTTCGACTCCTTGGTGTGGTCACCCTCGAAGAACCAGTAAGAATAGTAGACCATTCAGTGTTGTTTTTTAATGCCGAATGTAGCCCATGATTATTTTAGAACTTGTAAGTAACGGAGATCTTAGAAGTTTTCTATGGAGACTTGATATAGCGTATGTATACAGCAAATTTGGTTTATGACTAATTTGATACAGTACTCCAGTCCAGGAGACATCGTACCAGCGTCACTACCTGTGCAGTTGCTAGGATACTGTCGACAGATTGCCTCAGGTATGGAGTACCTGTCCAAGAAGAGCTTTGTACACAGAGATCTTGCTGCCAGGAACATCCTAGTGGATGACAAGAAGATATGCAAGGCATGCTGATGAGATCATTCCTCACACACAGTTTAGTTGATGTTGATTTTGCAGATTGCAGATTTTGGAATGTCCAGAAACTTGTCGGACTGTGACTACTATCTGTCTCATGGAGGAAAAATTCCTATTAGGTGGACGGCTCCTGAGGTGGCCAATTCATGCATTATATATTCGTTACTGTGTATCTTAATTCATATTATAGGCGATTAACTACAAGAAGTACTCCACAGCCAGTGATGTGTGGAGCTTTGGTGTGCTCATGTATGAGATATGGAGTCTGGGACATAGACCATTTGAGGGGATAACAAATCCGGAGGTGATATTAATTTTCTGTTCTCACTTCAGTTAAAATTTCATTTGTACACACGTAGTGTGTTAGGCTAATTGATACTGGATATCGACTCCCTCCTCCTCCTGGCTGTCCCAGAGCAGTGTATCAGATCATGATGGATTGCTGGTATGTGATAGCTTGTGCTTTTACATTTTACATTAACAATACAAAATAGGCATCCCAAGACAACAGGAAGACCTTCCTTTGCTAGTTTACATCACAAGCTCTCCCGACCAGAGAGCCTGTTACTGAAATGGACAGACAGAGACAAGACTCGTGACCCACAATCTACAATGCTGGGAGCTCCTTTAGAGACTGCCTCTAATTTGCACTCTGACCTACAGCACAAATATGTTCGCTAAACATTAAAGAATTGAGACGAATATTATTTTATGTAATGATTTTTGCTTTTAATTTCACAATGGTCACCTGTAAATTTTTATTGTTAATCAACATTTTCCAGCTAAATTTGATAGCAAAATCGACCAACAAGAGAAAGAATTATTACTATAATATGCAGCATGCTCAAATTCAGATATACAAATCCTCCACTTCAGCATAAATTGGTGCATCCCTGTGGATTAGGTCAGCACATCATTATGACCCAAACTATAGAGGATTTATAACTCACATTTCTGGCACGAAGTCTTGATTTATTGTTTCATAACATGAATTGTTTTGTAGATCAAATGAGTCCGGTCTGGTATAGCATGAATTGTTGTGTAGTTCAATCGGGTTTTGCACTGAGTAACATAAATTGTTTCGTAGGACACTTGGACTGATTCTCTTGGTATAACTGGAATTTTCTTGTAAGTCAACTTGAGGTATAATGTTATTCAGAAAGTTTTCATTGTTAACAGATCTGCAAGAAATGTAATCACATAATTTATTAAAATAACTAACTTACTGTGAGTTTACCGCATAGCATAAATTCTGATCAGTCTGCATGTTTGCAAGATTTTTACGACTCCAAATAAATTTTAAGATAATTATGAGTGTGATTGATGCTGCAACAGCAATCAGTATAACAGCAACTGTTATAATGGGATAGGCAAATACTGGTAAGACAACTTGCTCATGAGAATTGGACATTTTTGATTGCGAAACATTTATTGAGCTCATTGAAAAAGTCTTCGATGAACTGAACGATACACTTGTTGTGATTTCCACAGTGACTAGAGGATAGTCATACTGCATTGACAGGGGCACAATGTTGGCTGCATCAGTATAATCAAGCTCATAGTTAATGGGGCCGTCATTAATCTGATAGCTAAGTTCTATTTCACTATCTACTGGTTGGTACACTCCCAGTATGTCTCCTTTCTGGAACTATAGTGGAGGATTGGGGGCATATTCATAAACGTTCAAAAGATAATTGACCCTGTGAGAATCTGAGGTGAGAAGATTGAAGCCAACTTTTTGGTAGTTAGCACCATCCATGCTGCGCCATATTTGTAGCTCAGGTTATTGTTCAGAAGATTTGTTGGTCTGATGTTTAGCTCCAACTATCCACTCAATGATGAAGCCATTACAAGTACAGTGAAGGTGATTTCTGGGAAGAGACGCTGGTTTGCTTTGACTCTTACATCATTAATGTTGGCACCCATGACCCACTGGTCAAATTCATTTAAACTAGGAAAATTATTTATACAGCTGGGGCTGTCTGTAAAACATTATAGCAGCAGCAACAAGTGTCATGCTTCATTTCTTACCAGTTTCAGGAAATATGAGAAGTTGTTTGCCGTTCATGACACTGAGTGACTGTTGTACAGTACCAGGTAGAATTGATGGCGGACCACTAGAGAATGTAATACAATATATTCTACTCATAGCAACATCATCATTATCATGATAGAACACTGTGACAGCACTGCTACTCCTTGGTGGCTGGTATACTCCCAAAACATCTCCACTCTGAAATGACATTGGAGGATCCAGGTTATACTTGAGCACTCCTTCACGACTGAAATCTCCAGGATTCAGTCTGATCTGTTGACTGTCCTGTCTAGTGGAATTCATAGAATTTAGTCTCCATATCTGAATCTCAGGATACAAGACATCAGACCCTTTAGAAATTGATGCCGCATTTATTGTAGCTCCTAAGAAAACACTTGTTAGTCTTCCATCACAGTTGAAGCTCACATCAGGAACTATACACAATTGAGCATCTAACTTGTTCGTGGATTCTGATGCTTCTAGCTTTTTAGCTCTTTCAGTCAGTAAATCCAAATGCATAAATCCTCTGGTACAAGCATCAGATACTGCAGTCATATCAATGCAACAAGACAAATAATTATACTTTATGTCATACCTTGTAACAAAGCGATACAAAACAACATTAGAGCTGCTAGCTCAACCATGTCTACAAACTGCATCATAGGTGTGAAATGAATTTAGCAAATGCAACTTGAAAGAAGAGGTGTCAATGCACTATGGTACGGTGATAACAGGAGTCCATAATCGGCAGGCTCTGCAACATTTGTGACGTGACTGCTTCAACAAACAGTCTGCCGGGAGGAGGAGAGTCTGCAGTATGATGGTTTCGATTACTGTATCAGCACAACATCTCTACTGCTTGTGCTTCAAGTAAAGTAGCTGATTTGACACACACACACACCAGACACCAATACGGACGCCCTGATCACTACACAAGGATCAATCATTTATTATACCCGCATTTTGGATACAAGAGCTGTTATTAATATTAATTTTTTGCAAATTCCAATTATTGAAATAATTTTCAGGTTAAAAAATTGTGTATGATGATAGTGATGTTGAATTGACAAGTTATGAAATTGATTTTATTTTCTACAATAATGTTATCGTGTATCAGTAGTTGATGTGATCCAGTCTTCAATCTCTTGTGCTAGTGCATTCTCCTCTACTATTGGAGAACGTAGAGTATCTATAATGGTAGCCCAAGTGAAGGGAGGGTCAGCTTTGTTCTCCCACAAACTGAACACTTCAATGTAGCATTGTATAGCATCTTGATGGTGAGACTGTGTGATAGCTCTCAACTGGTGTTGCTCTAGGTTTAGTTCTATTCCAATTATTCTCCACTTGTCCATGGCTCTGCTAGCTACTCTGCGCAGTAGATCACGCATTGTGAGTGGTTTTGCTGTAGTATTGTATAATACATTATTCTGTTGTGACATATGATCTAAACAAGCTTCACCTGATGATGGTAGTATTGTACCTGATGTACTAGTGGGAACTACTACTGATGATGATGATGCTACTGATGATGGTAGATCAGCTGTGGTGGGTCGCTCAACAACTGAGGCTAAACAAACAGATGGTGATAAGTCATCATCAATCATGTTAGCAGGCATACCTGGTTGCTGCTGCTGCTGCTGGTGTAACCAATACTGTTGTTGCCGGTTGAGTTTTCTCAGCTTGTCACTTCTATCACAATATGTTCTCCTGCGGTCTTTGTTGTACACACAGATATGGCGAGAACCGTCACAGGAGCAGAGGAAGGCATCGTTCTTGATCAAGATGCCTGGTATGAAATGAAGCTTCTTCTCAACCTCAACGAGAGCGTTCATTATTGCTGAGCGAATGAAGGAGCAATCCTTGCTTATTTCTTCATCGTCGTCAGCACAAGGGTAGTAGATCTCCAGCTGAAGATTCTTCTCTATCAGATAGACACACCCACCACGAACATAACGGATGCTCATGAGGTTACGATACTGACGAGACTTAAGATCTGCTTTGAAATCAGACGAGTTGAGTAGATGAACAACTAGTGTGGGTAGATAGCTCTTTGGGATGGGAACATCAACCGATCCAATAGCACGCTCAGTCTGAAGCGACACGATCCACAAGCTGGTGATCTGCTCCTTCTTTCGAAGGATATCTTCAGGTGCATGAGGCAAGGCACATGGGAGGAAGAAGCTTGTTAGACCTTCTCTCTCGATGCGTGCAATAACACAAAGGTGCTCTAATAAGTCGAGGAACACATCAGTGGTGAGTGGTGCTGAGAAGTGAAACGATGAATTCAGAATCTCTCGGGAGAATCTACCGTAATCTCTCAGTAATCTCTGGGCATCGGCTGGCAGGTTAGGGATGAAGATCTTGTCGAGCTTATTCTTATCGATAAAAGAGATGCCAATAAGATTGGACACATTGATTAGTATAGGCTTTACATCGATAAACACTATGCTACCAAGCTTATCGGTTGAGAAATACATGAGGAGGTTTAGCTTATGGAAAAACGCTATGGCCTGTAGAGTTTCATCTCTACTCATTTGAAGACTTCTTCCAGCAGCAAGCACCTCCTCCAGTGGGATAATGGAGACCTTGTTCTTCTCAGCCTCATCCAGCAAGTGCAGTAGTAGACCAAACCACCTCATCTTGATTCTTGTCTTGATAGTGGTGCCTGGAGTATTGGTAATCTTGTCCTGTAGTCTCAGAGCTGCCTCTCGACGCTTGTCTGGATCACTAGTGATTGCATTGACAGCAAAGATGACATCATTTCCTGCATCAATTCGTTCGGCTTCATAATCTTTCAATCGATCACGTAGTTTGGTGTTTTTATCAGCGACAGTCTCGCCCTGGCAGTCTCCAGCTTTGTCAGCAAAGGTGCCAACAATCATGAACTTTGCATGCTCTGATCCATCTGAGCTGGGAGTGGTTGATAGTTGAAGTGATGAAATGCTCTTGGCAAGCTGCTCTATTAGCTGCAGGTTGGTCGGTTGGAGCTCTGTGTTGCTCATTTCAATTGGTTGTCCATTGATGAAGTAATCAAATCTTGGTTTCGAATCCAGTCGCTCATTTAGCTTAACAGTGATAAGAAACAAGGAGCTGTTGCGAAGAAAGAGTGGTGCTACATCCATGAAGTGTGGCTGGCCTCCTGAGTCGATAGTCAAGACCAAGTGAGCTGTTAGGAACTCAGTTGATGCTTCAGCAGATGATATCTCAACAACTAGCTTAGCAAACACCTGGAGGCTCTCTTCTTTGTCATCACTAGTGGCTTCAGTAGACTCATCACCCATTGATGGAGTACTGGATGCGGATTGCTGTGTAGCTGGAGTAGAGCTGGGTACTTTACGATGACGCGGCTTCTTTTGATCAACTTGCTCTCTCTTTATCTCATCAACCTTGTGCTTCATAGCTTGACACACCATGTGGAGCATTTCTTCAGTATGTAGTTTCTGTAATCTTGTGCCGTTGGCGAAGATGGTACCTTGTGCTATGGCACGAACAGGAGTCTCTACACAGCCGGTGCTGTTGCGGACATCAGGAGCAGGTTCACCGACTGATAGATTCACTACACATGTTTTACCACTACCAGGTGATCCATTCACTACCAGGTTAGAGACACACACTCCAACCTCATGTTGAAATGCCTCTTGAGTAGCATCAGTATCAACTAGATCTGAGAGGAAAAATTACTATGAGGCTGCTTTATTATAACTCAACACATACATGTAACTAGAGCACATAATGTTAGTAAAGGCTGGTTTACAATATGATGTGGTAGCTAGCACTGTGTTGAGTTGCTAGTTCAATTGTATTGCAACAGGTTATTACTACTTGTAACGGCATAAGTAGATCATATCAGGAATTATAATACCACAAGTAAATTTGATGTGTAACAGTAAACAATAATAATGATATTCATAATGTACATAGTAATGAGTGATGGTACCAAAATCATAATACTTTAATAGTTACAAACAAACAACAGATCTGAAGATGCTAGTTGGTTCCTAGAATTGTTACAAGGAATGCTTTTAAACTGGGTTGGCATGAGATAGGTTATAGGTGTACCATGGTTTTAAAGGCGCCGCCCGTGGTGTATTCCAGTTATACCACGGAAATACAGGATTTTCTATGGAATATCTGCATGGATATTCTACAGGAAATCCTGTGGAATATTTATTTTTTTTTTATTTTTTTTTTTTATTTTTTTTTTTATAATAATTATAGACACAACACAAATAGCAAAATGCTAATGCAAGGTGTAATGTCTCTGTAGTAAATATTTAAAGGATTGAACAGAAGGAGAATTAACAGTAACACTATCTAGCTTATTGGATAACAATTAAGTACAGTGAAAATAAAAATAATGTAGAATAGCATAATGAGGCCAGGTACATGAAAGGAAGAGGACTGAGGTCAGGCAGTAGCCACAAGTACAAGTGAATGGTTTAGAAGAGGTCAGCAGCCACGAATAATATAATAATAGGTAGGGTAGAGTCTAGACAAGAAAACAGTAGATTGAGCAAGCGGACTTAGTAGAGGCCGGTTAGAAGGCGATTAGGGCAGGAACTTTCAATGGAGAGAAAGAATTAGAATAATAGATAGAAGTAGAGACAAAAAGAGAGAGGCGTGAGAGAATACTGCCGCTCGAGTAGAAGTGAGAGGGTTGGATAGAGGAGCAAGAGGAGTAGGAGTAGGAAGAAGAAAAGGAGGACGTCTCATGTGAGGTTTCCGAGACAACGAGTTAGACTCAGATAGACATGGTGATACACGTTGCGGCGACTTAGAAGGACAAGAGAGAGAAGTAGTAGACCGCTGGCTTTGAGGCGAGCCCTGACAGCTAGGAGACCGACTCCGAGCAAGACTGGGCGCGGGTGACCTGGAGGAGGCACTTTCTTCATGAGTACCATGGACCTCCTTGTTACCACCAGCTAGGCGTGCACTCCTCCGAGGCACAGCCACCAAGGCCGCAGTCCCTCCGCCACGACTCCTTCTGCCACCGCCACCCGCCGCGCCATGACCCTTCTAAACTCAGTTGGCAACAGAGAGCCACGCCTACATAGTCACATGACTCCCACAGGGCAAAAAAAGACCATCGAAATCGGGGGTTCCAACGTCGGAAATTTCTTACCTGAAGCCAATTTTTCAGTTTGCCCCGTTACCCACCACGTCATTTTGCATCATTATAATGATATTCATAATCAGGGTTAGACTATTCATGGTGTTCATTATATTCACGCAATACCACATACTTAATATTCATGTGTCGATCGCGAATACTACGCGAACGATGGCTATGTAAGTGCAGCAGCCGAAAAAAGCGCTGTTACTGTGGCTGTGGTTTTGAAACAGCAGCCCTCAGTGACTACCACGCAGCAGGGCAAGCCATGACAGCAACAAGATGCAATGCCTGCATGGTCAGCTACTTTCCCAAGGCTGCAATAGTTCCACTACCTCTTGACTTCAATTTTTCAAACTTTCCAGCTTTAAGAACTCTTGAGTTCTCAGCTCTAGTTCTACAACAGTTGTGTCCTTGTGCACTGCTAGTAGAGCAAGTATAGCTAACTTCTAACTGAGTGCCAGCTTGTTTTTTGTGTATGCAAGTTTCTGTTTAATCCTTCATTTTACTTCAGTGATATCTTACATATGTACATATTGATTTCAAAACAATATACAATTTCTTATTATGTACAATTATTACTTACTGAGCTACACTGTTAATACTATGGTATTTCAACATGAGCAATGATTGATCATTACCATGCAATTAATCTACTCTACTGGTGAATATTGTCAGAAAATAAACTGATTTAATGGACATGATGTAGAAATTATGCACATATCTGGTCTGAAATAGATCAGAAACTCCTAAAAATGCCTGTGCTATTTTTTCAACAAATGGACTTTTTCCAAATTGGTCTTTACCCACCAACCCTCTTTTTTGACTTCGGGTCTGAAACTTTTAGTACTGAAACCCCCTGATCAAAATGATCTACCTTCCAGAGAGAAGGGGTGAGAGTTGTGAGTCAACCTCACCAGTGAACTATAAAGAGTGTGCAAGCCGCCCTTATTTATCCTATAGAAACCTACAGACATCAGTGGGCTTGTGGTTGCCATGGTACAAGTCAGTTATACCATGCCTACCTGTGGTGTATCATGAATAAACTCAGCAATAACCATTAATCCCTCAGGCTACGCCCTTGGGATTAATAGTTATTGCTTCGTGTACTCGTGATACACCACGGGTAGGCATGGTATAACATAATACATAATAATTATTAAGGGTGCAGGCCCTAACAACCATTAACTTATTCAGGAATGTACAAGTTGGATATTGTTACAACACCACAAATGATATTCACTGTTTGTACAAGCTTGACAGTAGCTAGGCAAGATCACAAACAATACATTCCTCAATAAACTCTGTCTGTGGCCATCAGAATAGACCCAAACTTGGATATAATTATGACTATTAGCGAGCAGATAAAGACCGTAACATAGTGTTTTTTTAATAAACACCCTATAAGTAGGAAAACCATGAGGTAAGCAGCTCATAATCGCACTTTCAAGCACAATACACAAAAAAGCTCTATGTTACTGCCTTCGCCTTGTTGAAGTACGTATAATTGTATCCACAATCTGAAGTTCTACAGCCTGAGTGAACGAAAGTTTTATTAGCCTAAGCGTTGTATCTAGCCGCGCCCGTCACGTTTCCGTCTGGAACTTTCAGCGCTCATAGTTTGCCATGTGTACAGCCTACACCAGTATTGTAACATAGGTCTTTGGTTTTTTGGAATATCAGCAGTAGTTTCTGACATACAGTCCCCTAGCAATCAGCCAAAAATACATGCGTGCGCATGAATCCGCACCCTTAAGAGTATTGAATGATTCAAGAGAACAGGTATTTACTAAAGAGCATTATTAATACTAACCAGTAGGTTGTGAGGGTGTGGCAATACTGGAGCTCACTCTGGAACGTACTGTAAAAATGACAAGAATTTTAAAAATATTTTTATAGCTGCAAATTAATACAATACACATCATCAAACATCTTATGGACTGGTTTGAAACACCTCTTCTTATTCAACTACAGCGGTTTTATTTCTCCTTGCAACAGCCACAAAAGTGTAAAGCGTCATCCGTGCCTTATTTGGAATGTTTATTACATTGCGTGATCTAGATTGAACACGGTTTACGCTCTATGGTTGACGCTTTTAGATTGGAAGAAGTAGTGAAACCGCTGTATCATGATTGAGTTTCAATAACAACTACAGCATCTTATGTTCTTTGACACAGCAAGCTACAATGTACACACCACAAATACCCTAGAAAGCACAATAGCTACAAACAGATAGTACTTGTAATGATAAGATAATAATAGTGAGCATTATCATAACAATTCATCACTAACCAAATTCTTCAAGATATTTGATTACTTCATCATATCCTTTTGCTCTATCAAGTGCTGTCTGACCATCCTGTATAGCAGAATAACAGTGTAAGTCAAGACACAAAAGATAGTTGAGTACAGGGTAAAAGTAATACGTACCACATACACCGTGTGCTACAGTTCATATGTATTGAGTCATGTATCATAGTCAAAACAAACAAGACAGGACAATCTGAGAGAATGAATGTACTGGACAATCTATATACAGACCACATGTAATCAGTGATCACAATGACTGATACATAAGCATTATATATCTACTACAAGCACTATGGTAATGGCGCAAGGGCTTCTACATCACGTAGATCTGATTGGGCTTCAGCAACAGCAAACAGACACAAAGCGAACAGCAAGCAAGGAAAGGGGTGCGCTATAAAATATTAAGTAGAACTCCGCGCTCAGAACCATAATGTGAGCCGCATGGTGGGATTCCATTATGAGGTCGCGACAATGGCGGGATTCTATTATGAGCTATAGAGACCCACAGCTACGCAGCCTGATTGATAAACATCACTTAGCTGTGGTCTAAACAATGTGTAGATCACATGTTAGTGACTATATGCTGTGAGTCACTGATACAAGATACTACTAGTACTGGAATATCATTAGTGACTACTGTGAGTCACTGATACAAGATACTACTAGTACTGGAATATCATTAGTGGCTACTGTGAGTCACTGATACAAGATACTACTAGTACTGGAATATCATTAGTGACTACTGTGAGTCACTGATACAAGATACTACTAGTACTGGAATATCATTAGTGACTACTGTGAGTCACTGATACAAGATACTACTAGTACTGGAATATCATTAGTGACTATACTGTGAGTCACTGATACAAGATACTACTAGTACTGGAATATCATTAGTGACTACTGTGAGTCACTGATACAAGATACTACTAGTACTGGAATATCATTAGTGACTACTGTGAGTCACTGATACAAGATACTACTAGTACTGGAATATCATTAGTGACTACTGTGAGTCACTGATACATGATACTACTAGTACTGGAATATCATTAGTGACTACTGTGAGTCACTGATACAAGATACTACTAGTACTGGAATATCATTAGTGACTACTGTGAGTCACTGATACAAGATACTACTAGTACTGGAATATCATTAGTGACTACTGTGAGTCACTGATACAAGATACTACTAGTACTGGAATATCATTAGTGACTACTGTGAGTCACTGATACAAGATACTACTAGTACTGGAATAACACAATGACACACAAGAAATAAGACATGTCATGTAGCAGACATTTTCAACGAGAGACGTTTGAAAAAAGGATTATTTTAAGCTGATGATCAAGGAATATCACAGTTTCTAAACCATGCCCACCATGAATCAAAGAAGGTGGTTTGCCTTCAGGAATCCATTTTTAGCATTGCTGGACCACTATGAGACTCAGTCACTACCTCCCATGCAGCGTACTGTACAGCACTTTATGCTACTTGATGGACCGAGCTGCCATCAAGAAGTATAAAGTCTTAACGAAAAAATTAATCAAACGTTTAGACCTCAATCAAAGACACATGAGAAATTGAGTCAAATTATTGTAGAGACACACATTTGAACAAATCAGTTCAAAATAACCAGCGACAATATTCTCAAATTATTATGATAACTCATAAACTCATGTTAGTAGTTATAGTGAGAATAGTGTTATCTATTCATTCTAGTTCACATCAGTTGAGCTGTGACCATACAACTACCAACAACACAACACTACCAGTTGATAATAACACTCACTTTATTAAGCAGAGACGGATTTGCTCCATGTTGAATAAGGACTTTAACAGCATCAAGATTTCCCTCATAAGCAGCATCATGTAGTAGAGTGTTACCACGCTGTGGAAACAAAGAGTACAAGTGTCAGACAAAGCAGTGATGTTTAGTACATGAACACTTCAACAATAATTATAAAGACAACTATCTAAAGATAGAATTTTTGTTGATAGATCACAAACACATGCACATGATAAATGCTCAGATCATTTCAATACAACACAATATTGACATGATCACATGCAATAGTACATGTCTCAATACCTCACAATATTGTATGAATACCAACACACTTGTACCAAGGCACAAACCCTCTCATGAAGGATGGACCAGCTGTGCAATAAACCTGTCACACACTCTTACGTAATCATTAAGTCCATGTGCTGAAGCTATATACGTCAAGTTGATAAGGAGCTACACTGTAGGCATTGATAGTAAAATCGATCTGACTGGCTTTCTCTCTCCATCGTCTGTCCACCACATATATACAGACACACATACGGACATGCAGTGAATTACATGACCCAATGGAACCAACTGAAAATTTCGAAAATAATGGAGAGAATTACCAAAATATCTATTGAAGGCACAAGTATCAAGTGCCTACATCAGAGCATAGTATTGTACATATCACATGATACAGCATACATACACTATAGTAACACTTGTACTCTCATTGCCAGAAATGCAATACATTTGCGGTCATGTACAGATTTCTCTACAGTTTTCACTCCATGATGTCTTAACAGTCATCTACACATCCAGAAGACACAAGAAAATAGCTAAGAGTACAGTGCTAGGTCGCTGAAGCAGTATAGCTACGATAAAACTGAAAAATAATGGTGACCGTAATTTTACTTTTCTAATTATCAGTAAATCTGAGTACAAAAATCACCAAATTTTACTTCTGGGGGACAAATATGCGCACGTCTACCGGAGCTAAAGCAAACAGCAGGTGAGTCTATTTATAGCCCTGAACAACAATCCGGTTCGAAAAACTCGTAAGATTTGCCCGTTAGCCTGGTCTAGTCGTACGAAATTTTGAAAACGATTGACTATTGTATTACAGCAATGGGGCTGCCTCGCGAATTGCTCGTTGTCTGAGGGACAAATTTGCGCTCATAGTGGCGCTTACTTAGAGGCATGGTGGGTTAGCTAAGACCTTCTAGTACAAGTATCCAGTTCGAAAAAAGTGTGTTAGTCGTTTGTTGACTGCAGGTGCCTGGTTGTTTGCTTGTCCCGAATGCCCGTAATACAAAATGTCGCTGTTAGTATACGGAGAAATTTCCGGACAATTATTGTCCGTGTCATTTTTTTTCTGGTAATGCTGATCCATCACAATCTCACAATGTAGACACTCTTTGTACTCACATCATCAACTGAACTGATATCGGCTCCGGCATCCACCAGCAGCTTCATTACTAATGGATGACCCACAGTAGCACTGTCATGTAGTGGTGTGTATCCATACTATTGACAAACAAGTAAACACAACATGTTATGATCATGTACTATGAGTGTCTCAGTAACAATGATCAACCAACAATAATCCACCATCCAGTACAAAACAATAGTATACAAAACCAGATTTACTGTTATCATCTTTGAATATTAAATCAAGTACACTACAAATTCCATAGATCACTTTAAAATGATATGTTTCCCAACTCTCACACTATCACAAAAACCACATGTACTAAACATGTGACATGAAATCATACTCAAACTAGCTCAGTACTGCAGGCATCAACAAGTGAAAAGTAATGGACAAACTTCAAGTCCACCTTATCTGTTGATTCACTAGTGCACAAGAGGATCTAGCTCACTATAGAAATGTTACCATAATGTACACGTACCTTATCACGAGCATCAATAACTATATTGCTTTGTTGTAATAGTAGCTTCACCACATTTTCATGTCCTCTCCGAGCACTGATGTGTAGAGGAGTTCGCTCCCACTGAAACAAAACAATAAAACATTGTCAAGGACAGACACAGTTACAATATTATCCTATTATGAACCTCACACACTTCAATCAGACAGTGCACGTACTGCTAGCTGGCTATCGATCAATATATTCTTATTATACAATGACAATAATTTTAAGTTCACAAGACGTAACCTAATGATTAGTCTGCCTCTAGTGTAGAAGACATGTTCAGTACAGCAATAACCTTATAATGGTTTCACATACCATTCCACAACTTGAACACACCAAATATCTCACTACCAGTGAAGCAGTCACATTCACTATACGATCCAAAACAGATCAAACTGCTCATGGACACACACTGCATGCCACAGGAGCTAGGAAGCTATGACCAGTATGAATTATCACTTCTCTTGACACTAGCTAGCTTGCACCTTATCAACCACTTTTCTCACGGAAACAAGGTACACCTCTCACACTGCATTGCTGGTTCCAGAGGACACTACACAAGTAGCTAGACCACAGTGGGTATGACACATCACACACCAACTTATCAATGGTACGGCAGCTACTTCAGCACCAGAGACTGCATGGCTGCACACACAATCAAGAGGCTATGACATACGCTAGAGAAGCCACACCCACTGACAGTACATATACACTAACCCAGCATACTACCAGTTCACCTGATTCCTACTGTTAACACACACAAGAACAGCTAGTGCTGGCGGCACAACACTACACTCTGTATATCGACTCATTCTGCAGGTTATAATCACTTGATTTACACAAAATCGACGTGATCGTGACGTTTAGAGATGATACTATAAACCACTATTAGCAATATGGTACGACAGCACTAGAGAGAGATGCACACACACTCACAATAGACCAGTAGTGTATCACTGTACTACTGCACTGTCTTGACTAACAAACACTTTCAACACTCCCTGGGAACAACAATCGTAGCAGGCTAGGTCGAGCCTCATACTCAGGCTCACCATGTGGTGTCGTAATGCTGCTACTGAAAACCATTGTTGCTTTTTCTTGCTGCAGTGCAAGAATTACCACAAGCACAAGATAACGTCTGTGACAATGACACCAATGTAACCACCATTGGCTTCATGGTGGGTGTGGCTTTAGACAAATTCACCAATCAAAACACTTTCTAGTAGCTACTGGTACAAGGCTGCTATTGGTATTAGTGAGGGTGGTCTAGTGTATTAGAATACCAACATATGATTGTACATGTACAAGTATACATGTAAATCCTGTGAATACATGCATGTACTGTACCAATAGTGATCAATACCACACTGTACAAAGATGAATGATCAGTTACTGACTGTAAGTGAGAACTGATGTAGTGTGGATTACACACCTGTTACTACATGACTCAACACAACTCACATCAAACACACCAGTACCGGGACGGTGGTGGTTGGGATCAGCTCCTTCAGACAAGAGTCTCTTTACTCTTGTCACGTTACCTGAATCACAGGCATCCCAGAGGTCTTTATTCTGTGAACACAACATAACATCATGTATCAAACAATGACAGCTGCTACACTTACAAATAACACATAATCACAAATGAATGAAAAGTGTATTTTTGATAACATGCTCTGTTTTGACTATTACTAGTTTGAGACTGAAATTATTAGTACTCGTCACTCACTAATCGCTTCTGAGAAACAGCCATGATACTATTTTGCCGAAAAGCCGAGGAAGAGATCGAGCCTTCAGAACTTGACTAGACACGCCCAAACAAGGTATGTGGAAATCACGTGATGCTCACTTGAGCCCCGCCTTCTTCCAAATCACTGCAGCATCATCAGACTAGTCGTGTACAAACCAAGAACAGTACGAAGTGTATCACTGCTAACAGGACGATACTAAGAAGGCCTAGTGATGAATAAAGAAACGAGATCTAGCTGTACCAGTGCTGTAGGACGAGATCTAGCTGTACCAGTGCTGTAGGACGAGATCTAGCTGTACCAGTGCTGTAGGACGAGATCTAGCTGTACCAGTGCTGTAGGACGAGATCTAGCTGGACCAGTGCTGTAGGACGAGATCTAGCTGTACCAGTGCTGTAGGACGAGATCTACCTGTACCAGTGCTGTAGGTAGGGTCCGCAATGAAAAAATAAAAGTCAGAGGATCTAGCCTTTACTGCAGTTACAAACAGCACTATATACGTAACAAACAACTGCATATTCAAATCTCTGAAATCGTTGCTCGTTGCTCTGCAATCGCTAGCTGAAATCGGCAACTTTCGTGACCTTTGACCTTGGGGTTAAATAATGGTGCATTCTGGACTCTTCGCGACAGTTAGCAGTCAGCGCTCTGTTTGCGCGTGCTTAGTACCGTCTCGGCAGTTCTTGCAACAGCTCAGATTGACAGGCTCACCTCCCCAAATAAGCGTTTCAGGACTAGCAATGACTCGTGATTCAAACATATTTGGGCTTTACTTTTTGTGAAATTGAACAGACAGATCCCTACCAATATTTTCTGATAGTACTAAGCCTAAGCACTGCATATAAAAAATTTCAGCTGAAATGCTTACTGTTTGCCATCTGGCTGAAAAGGCTCAAGATATTAACCGTAATACAGAGAACTATGACCATAAACGCGGCATCACCAGCACAAAACTAGCATCTAAGGAAAGATATCCAACCGTAGCATCAGTTTCAAGTACAATCAGCAGCCATACGCAACTTTTGAGCCTGCATTGTCGAGAAGAAAAATAGTGCTCTCTGGTGGGCGTGGTTCTAGTTTGAGGGAGGCCACGCCCCCCGGGTGAGCACTATTTTTCTTTGCGAAAATGCAGGCCCAAAGTAGCGTGTGACTGCTAGTTGTACTTGCAACGGATGCTACGGTTGGAGACCTTTCCTTAGATGCTAGTTTTGTGCTGGTGATGCCGCGTTTATGGTCATAGTTCTCTGTATTACGGTTAATATTTTGAGCCTTTTCAGCCAGATGGCAAACAGTAAGCATTTCAGCTGAAAATTTTTATATGCAGTGCTTAGGCTTAGTACTATCAGAAAATATTGGTAGGGATCTGTCTGTTCAATTTCACAAAAAGTAAAGCCCAAATATGTTGGAATCACGAGTCATTGCTAGTCCTGAAACGCTTATTTGGGGAGGTGAGCCTGTCAATCTGAGCTGTTGCAAGAACTGCCGAGACGGTACTAAGCACGCGCAAACAGAGCGCTGGCTGCTAACTGTCGCGAAGAGTCCAGAATGCACCATTATTTAACCCCAAGGTCAAAGGTCACGAAAGCTGCCGATTTCAGCTAGCGATTGCAGAGCAACGAGCAACGATTTCAGAGATTTGAATATGCAGTTGTTTGTTACGTATATAGTGTTGTTTGTAACTGCAATAAAGGCTAGATTCTCTGACTTTTATTTTTTCCATTGCGGACCCTACTGTAGGACGAGATCTACCTGTACCAGTGCTGTACGACGAGATCTAGCTGTACCAGTGCTGTAGGACGAATTTGAGAACCTATGCAGGCTAAGACAACTCAGGAATCGCTTAGTCATGTTGTTGACAGGGCGGGGCTGAGACACTATTTCAGGTTAAACCATCTGCAGCTTTACAATTATATCATCGATTTGCAATCTGAAACAATTAACAATTAATAGAAATAAACAATTGGTTCGAAATCTGTCAGTGCTCAGTAACACACGGATCATGACTATACGACAGGACTCTCGTGGTGATGATCAGAATTAATGATCAATATAAGAATAATAACTGAATCAACTAGGCACCGAAGGTGCTTATGCCTCGGTGGAATGTTATGCATACATGCCTGTCTGACTAAATATGCTGAACTGAAATACACAAGCAGTAATGAAAGTCTGCTGTTGCTAGTTGAACACTATGCTAGTGGCTGACGACTTATAAAATTATTACGAAGTTCAGCACCTCATAATGAGAGACAATAAATCTGACATGGTATTCAATAATGGCAACGAATATTTTACATAATATTATACTAGTGAGATGTAAGGAGTAGAGAAAAGAAAATAAACATACACGTACAGTAAAGTTAAACTGCAGCTGTTGTACCTTCTGTGCAGCAATCACAATGCAGTATAATAGTTGTGCAATCAGAAGCCAATCAGTGCTGACCACTAATAATTGAACTGGGCGTGTCTATATGTTGTTCAGTATGGTGGCCCTTCTCGGCCACCATAGTTCAGGGCACAGCACGTACAACGAGCGAGATAGCGTCCATAGCTTGCTTGCACAATTTCTTTAGACATACGATGTAACCTATCAGCTTCTAGGCAGTCAACTGTGGATATTTTTGTCTACGGAAAACTCTAGATCGCCAGCAACGGCCATAGAACGCGAGGTAAGCAAAGCTACGCCATAACTCTAGAACGCAGCTTCATATACAAGTCTGCCGTGCTGTTCTGAAGTAAAGGCGAACTCACTAGCTGTAAGGCAGCCAGCAATAGACAATTCTGTCTTTACATCAGCAACTAGATCGCCAGCCGTCGATCGCGAGGTAAGCAATCACGCTATAACTCACGAACAGAGCCTTATAACCAAAATCCTTACAATTCATTTTCAAGCAAATATCGACTTTAGCTTGTGTTGCAACTTTCAGCGCTTAGTTTTCTGCGAGCGACGAGAAATCCTGCCGACAGACAGACACACACACACACACACACACAGATACACAACACGACTACTGTATGCCCCGTGGCTCCGCCCACCGAGGCATAATCACATACTGCAGCTAATGACCAATTATGGTAATGTTTATCGTTTCAGTATCATCAGCAACAGCTGCAGAGTCTATGGTCGAGTCCCCTCAGTAGCTAGAGAGAGCCAAGATACAACACAGCATGGATCACGAGTAGTGCTGTGACTAGGACCACCATCCTATGAGACAGCCATAGCTGACCAACAAGAGCTGACCACACTAGAGGGCTCATCAGCAACAGCACTCATCATGCCTCCCTATCAGGCTACTACTACACTCACAAATACGGTAACTTTATGTGTTGTTGTTATAGTTACTTCAAGTCAGGTTCCTACAAAACCAACAGTAGTGCAAGGCGGGATACAACCACTTTCCATGATCGGTATGCTGATTCACTGCATAGTGCTAAAACCAGCTGGTATCATGTATTGCCAGACATTTTACTATAGTAGAACCAGTGAGTGTCACAACCAGTTCAAACCAGCCAAGTATGTCACCTGGAGTGATTGAAGTCATGCAGCTATATAACGTCTACTAATTCAGCATATAGTTTGTCATCTGATGTACCAGTGCAATCAATCTCACTTTCACATGGCTTTACAGCTATTCAACTTGAGTTAACTTCATCCATCATAACGTCTCCAGCCTCCACCACCACTGATTATCAACTACCCGAAATCACACCTGAGCCAATTTTCAACCCTACAAATGCTCATTCACCATCTCCTACTAGCAGTTCTTCGTCTCTTCCCCAAGGAAACTCTTTAGCTAGAAACATTGTGGTCATTTGTGGTACCATTCTGTTGGTTGTAATACTAATTTTGGCTGTTGGCACATTCTGGGCAATTCTAGCTCTGCTTCACGAGAGAAGGCAAAAGAAAAGAGAATTTTCTCCTCCATATGAACTGCATCCAGCTGTAAACTATAGGCGTCCCATACAGAACGTTCCAGCTATGAATAATCCTGTATATTCAGGTGCTAACTGCTTTAATGCAGGTATACACGATCATAATTTGTCATTTCACAGACACTACTGATCTCGGAGGTCAACCCTCTACACCAGAAAAGCATACCACAGTGATATCCAATGGATACGATACACCGTTTGAATTGATGTGCAGGCCAGGAGAAGCTGAACCCTATGTAAGAATCTGCATGCCTTATATTGCAAGCACATTGTGTCAACTGCTTGTCATGATTGTTTTTGTAAGCAAGTTATGTTAACTATAGTTATCTTATCTCTTCTTTACTCACGAATTTCATTGCACATACCTACTATGTAGGAACAACCAATACCTACCACACCAAGACGATGTGATTCCAATTGGGGAATAGTAGTTCCTACTATGGTATGTGCATGCACCACCAAAATCTTTAATGGTGCATGCAATCATGCTGAATGTGTTTCCTATTGTAGGCAAGAAGAGTCAGACTCAAGACCATGGAAAAAGAAAACTGCAAAATCTATGATAAGCTTTCTTCACTTGTGAGCATAATGATTAAGCAAGAGTTAGTAATTTTTCTCGACGGTGTCTACAGGAAGAGTCATATGCAGAGCCGGCAGATGATTTTTTTCGAAGAAGTTGATGACTATTGGGAACCTGGCTGTGATGCTGCAAGTATTTATGACCAACTGGCTATGCGGAGGTTTAGAGAAATACTCAGAGAACAAATCAAGTGAGCTACGTAAAGAAAAAAATGCACAATACTATTGTCTTTGTAGAATTGAAGACCATCTTGGTTCCGGGCAGTTTGGAGTAGTTGAAAAGGGGGTGTGGTACTCTCCTCATGGACCTGTGGATGTTGCCATCAAGACACTAAAGGAAGAGTCTTCAGAAGAGTTGACAGTCATGTTTCTTCAGGAGGCTGCATTTAATGGACAATTCCAGCATCCTACGTAATATTGTTCGACTTCTTGCATGGTGTGGTTACCCTTGAAGAACCAGTAAGAATAGTAGACCATTCAGTGTTGTTTTTTAATGCTGAACGTAGCCCATGATTATTTTAGAACTTGTAAGTAACGGAGATCTTAGAAGTTTTCTATGGAGACTTGATATAGCGTATGTATACTGCAAATTTGGTTTATGACTAATTTGATACAGTACTCCAGTCCAGGAGACACCGTACCAGCGTCACTACCTGTGCAGTTGCTAGGATACTGTCGACAGATTGCCTCAGGTATGGAGTACCTGTCCAAGAAGAGCTTCGTACACAGAGATCTTGCTGCCAGGAACATCCTAGTGGATGACAAGAAGATATGCAAGGCATGCTGATGAGATCATTCCTCACACAGTTTAGTTGATGTTGATTTTGCAGATTGCAGATTTTGGAATGTCCAGAAACTTGTCGGACTGTGACTACTATCTGTCTCATGGAGGAAAAATTCCTATTAGGTGGACAGCTCCTGAGGTGGCCAATCATGCATTATATATTCGTTACTGTGTATCTTAATTCATACATAGGCGATTAACTACAAGAAGTACTCCACAGCCAGTGATGTGTGGAGCTTTGGCGTGCTCGTGTATGAGATATGGAGTCTGGGACATAGACCATTTGAGGGGATAACAAATCCGGAGGTGATATTAATTTTCTGTTCTCACTTCAATTAAAATTTCATTTGTACACACGTAGTGTGTTAGGCTCATTGATACTGGATATCGACTCCCTCCTCCTCCTGGCTGTCCCAGAGCAGTGTATCAGATCATGATGGATTGCTGGTATGTGATAGCTTGTGCCTTTAAATTTTACATCAACAATTTCAAAATATAGGCATCCCAAGACAACAGGAAGACCTTCCTTTGCTAGTTTACATCACAAGCTATCCCGACCAGAGAGCCTGTTACTGAAATGGACAGACGGAGACAAGACTCGTGACCCACAATCTACAATGCTTGGAGCTCCTTTAGAGACTGCTTCTGATTTGCACTCTGACCTACAACACAAATATGTTCGCTAAACATTAAAATTGAGATGAATATTATTTATAATGATTAATTTTTTGCTTTTAATTTCATATGGTCACTTGTAAATTTGCATTGTTAATCAACATTTAACAGGTAAATTTGATAACAAAATCAACCAAGTAAATACAGTTGCTTCCATGTCTCTCGAATTCAGATATGCAAATCCTCCACTTCAGCATATGCATAAATTGGTGCATCCCTGTGGATTAGGTCAGCACATCATTATGAGCCAAACTAAAGAGGATTTATAACTCACATTTCTGGCATGATGTCTTGATTTACCGTTTCATAACATGAATTGTTTTGTAGATCAAATGAGTCCGGTCTGGTATAGCATGAATTGTTGTGTAGTTCAATCGGGTTTTGCACTGAGTACATGTAGCATAAATTGTTTTGTAGGACACTTGGACTGATTCTCTTGGTACAAGAAAATAAAAAGATTTCTAACGAAATCAAAAGGATGTAGGGATAAAGAAATCTGCTACTGGTCCACAATGTAAACCAACAAGGAGCAAGCATGGAATGGTAACACGATTGACTTGCTAACAGACCATAGATCCCTACATCAGTGGCTGTACATAACATTTTGACTATACTATAATTATTTTGTCACAAGCTAACCAATGCATGTCAGGTGTCAGTCAATAGCAACTAGCAGAACTGCTGTAGTCAGCCACTGATGTAGGGATCTATGGTCTGTTAGCAAGTCAATCGTGTTACCATTCCATGCTTGCTCCTTGTTGGTTTACATTGTGGACCAGTAGCAGATTTCTTTATCCCTACATCCTTTTGATTTCGTTAGAAATCTTTTTATTTTCTTGTTTGTGTCCTTTTTTCTTTTACAGTGAGTTTCAAATTTTTGGTGCAGTTCGAATTCGGCAAGATAATGTATCTCTTTTTTGTTTCCATCATTGGTTTGGTTTGCTTTTCTTGATAATTGCCTTTTAACTTGTAGCTCCTAAATGGTGAAACTAGCTCATGCATTCATGCATGCTGCAGCGAGGGGTCCGACACTGCGTGATTTCGCGTACGAGATTTCACTGATTTCAGAGTGATTTCACTGGTTTAATTAAGCGTGGGTGTTAGTATACGAGAAAATGGTCAGTATACGGGGAAAATACGGTGATTTCACCAGATTTCAACTGTGATTTCACCAGTCAGCGTACGAGATTTCACTTGTGTCGGACCCCTCGTGCTGCAGCCAGCATACGAGCCCCGCCCACTCTGGTTTAGAATTTTCTGTATGGCTGTGATACTATCTGGCAAGCAGCAGAACGGTGATACTACACGACCTTACTCTGTGAGTTGTTCTTCGAAGACTCCAGACGCCAATATGCGCTCTCCATATGGCGATACTCTACATGTGTGTTTGGTCACGTGCGTATTACGTAATCACAATAATGGCGTCAAACACTTAGCTGACAACTGTTCGTGATCGTGAGCTCGTCAAATGTATATAGTCGTTTCGCTAAAAAGTAAGTTCAAAAGGCACATGCCAGGAGAATTTCACGACTGTTCGTGGGTGTTTTGGTCTTGACACTGCTCGCGTAAAGGCGCTAGGCGAGTGGAAGAAAGAAGAATAAGAAAACGAAGATGACGAAAGTCGATTTTCACCGTTTCCAGGTTCGTCACTTTAGTAACAATTTCGAGCAATCTCCTTGCTACTGTAAGATGGGGCAACGCCAGAGAGCAGATCTAAGTGTCTTTGGACGTATAAAAGTTATCACCAGGCGAAATATCAGCGTTTGAACGCTAATACATTGTATGTAGCCGCCATCTTGTTTTCACGTTCATCCCTACATAGGGAGACACTACCGTGTCTCCCTAATAACAGCTATTATCTTGTAAATCAACTTGAGGTATAATGTTATTCAGATAGTTTTCTCTGTTTCCATCATTTCCATTGTTAACAGATCTGCAAGTAATGTAACCACAGTCATATTGAAACAACTAATGTTGGCTACTTACTGTGAGTTTACTGCATAGCATAAATTCTGATCAGTCTGCATGTTTGCAAGATTTTTACGACTCCAAATAAATTTTAAGATGATTATGAATGTGATTGATACTGCAACAGCAATCAGTATAACAGCAACTGTTATAATAGGATAGGCAAATATTGGTAAGACAACTTGCTCATGAGAATTGGACATTTTTGATTGCGAAACATTTATTGAGCTCATTGATAAAGTCTTCGATGAACTGAACGATACACTTGTTGTGATTTCCACAGTGACTAGAGGATAGTCATACTGCATTGACAGGGGCACAATGTTGGCTGCATCAGTATAATCAAGCTCATAGTTAATGGGGCCATCATTAATCTGATAGCTAAGTTCTATTTCACTATCTACTGGTTGGTACACTCCCAGTATGTCTCCTTTCTGGAACTTTAGTGGAGGATTGGGGACATATTCATAAACGTTCAAAAGATAATTGACCCTGTGAGAATTTGAGGTGAGAAGATTGAAGCCAACTTTTTGGTAGTTAGCACCATCCATGCTGCGCCATATTTGTAGCACAGGTAATTGTCCAGAAGATATGTTGGTCTGCAGTTTAGCTCCCACTATCCACTCAGCGATGAAGCCATTACAGGTGAAGGTGATTTCTGGGAAGAGACGCTGGTTTGCTTTGACTCCTACATCATTAATGTTGGCACCCATGACCCACTGGTCAAATTCATTGTAACTTGGAAAATTACTTACACAGCTGGGGCTGTCTGTAAAACATTATAGCAGCAGTTAAAGCATGCTTCATTTCTTACCAGTTTCAGGAGATATGAGAAGTTGTTTACCGTTCATAACATTGAATGACTGCCGTACAGTCCCAGGTAACAGTGATGGTGGATTACTAATTTGAGAGACAGTAGTGCAGCATATGCTACTCATAGCAACATCATCATTATCACGATAGAACACTGTGACAGCACTGCTACTCCTTGGCGGCTGGTATACTCCCAAAACATCTCCACTCTGAAATGACATTGGAGGATCCAGGTTATACTTGAGCACTCCTTCACGACTGAAATCTCCAGGATTCAGTCTGATCTGTTGACTGTCCTGTCTAGAGGAATTCATAGAATTCAGTCTCCATATTTGAATCTCAGGATACAAGACATCAGACGCTTTAGAAATTGATGCCGCATTTATTGTAGCTCCTAAGAAGACACTTGTTAGTCTTCCATCACAGTTGAAGCTCACATCAGGAACTATGCACAATTGAGCATCCAACTTGTTCGTGGATTCTGATGCTTCTAGCTTTGTAGCTCTTTCAGCCAGTAAATCCAAATGCATAAATCCTCTGGTACAAGCATCAGATACTGCAGTCATATCAATGCAACAAGACAAATAATTATACTTTATGTCATACCTTGTAACAAAGCGATACAAAACAATATTAGAGTTGCTAGCTCAACCATGACTACTAACTGAATCCTACGTATTGTAGGTGTGAAATGAATTTAACAAATGTAACTTGAAAGAAGAGGTGTCAATGCACTTTGGTACGACACTATTGGTGATAACAGGGGTCCATAATCATCTGTGCCTATTAAGCCTATGTAGCTACCGGTGATCGACAGCACCTATTATGGACTCCTGGTGATAGTATAACTATTATTTCAGTTACTATTGTAATGCATTAATGTGCTAAAATTGTTAACTTGTCACAGATTTTGGTAGCTTTCAGTGTTGCATGTTGTAAGATAACCAACATCACATTGTTTTTCTTACTACGTATGTAAAAACTAGCTGATCAGTTTTGTAACTCTTGTAATTAATACAGTAGCTGTGAATATCTACTGAGTTAGTATAGAGCCATAACAGCTAGTGAAGCGATTCCTGAGCTGTTGACCAGGATATGCTATAGCTATTATAATAGAATGTGTTCTCTTTTCAAAAATGAACATGTATTGTCTGGCTTATCACAGAATAGCACAGCAATCTAATGTTTTAATTTAATAATAATTATGGATTTCTTAGATTAGACCAAGATTAGTTACAACAGGGACAAGTATGCATGGCGCAATTCCTCTATTTTGTCATTATTATTGTGAAATCTCCTCACATCGCTCATGCACGTATATAGCTGAATACTTTGCCATCTGCTTTGGGTACAAGCTTCCTTTCAAATAGTCGTGATCGACCATGGGTAACTATAGGTGGGTGATAACTTGGAGTGGTAGGTATGCACACAATTAGTACGATACAGCAGATACTGGTGATGACATCCTCTGAGTTGATTAGTGTCAATGTCGCTATATAGCTCACTGTTCTTGAACATGTGCGCACTGTTAGACACACTCACTGATAACCACTGCATTGTTTAGGACGTAACATAAAAATTGTTATTATTGACCACAAATAATAGACCAGTTGAATAGACACTGTTCAGTTATAATAATCTACAGAGTCTGCGCTGCATGTGTCTGCTGGTGTGGGACCATGTGATCTGATGAGCTACTTACTGCAGTGATACCAGTTTCTGCATAATGATGATTGATTGATACAACAGAATGAGTGTTACAGAGATCAATTTACCTGGTGTGAGTAGCGTGCTGCAAGATCACAAGCAACTCTGTGCTCATTCATGCTCTTCAAAGCTGAGATCAAGTCACTCCAAGATGCACTGGGAGAGCTCTTTAACCATGCATCAAACACTCTAGCTTTGAGTACACCTAATCCATACACATGATAGGTGACACGAATGTCCTCCAACTGGCTCATAGTGAGATTCAGTTTAAGACCAAGAGTGTGCCAATCTGTAACATCTGTGACTGCTTCAACAAGCAGTCTGAGAGGAGGAGAGCCTGCAGTATGATGAGGTTGATACAATGTCACATGATCTAAACAAGATTCACCTGATGATGGTAGTATTGTACCAGATGTACTAGTGGGAAATACTACTGATGATGATGATGCCACTGATGATGGTAGATCAGCTGTGGTGGGTCGCTCAACTACTGAGGCTAAACAAAAAGATGGTGATAACTCATCATCAATCATGTTAGCAGGCATACCTGGTTGCTGCTGCTGCTGGTGTAACCAATACTGTTGTTGCTGGTTGAGTTTTCTCAGCTTCTCACTTCTATCACAATATGTTCTCCTGCGGTCTTTGTTGTACACACAGATATGGCGAGAACCGTCACAGGAGCAGAGGAAGGCATCGTTCTTGATCAAGATGCCTGGTATGAAATGAAGCTTCTTCTCAACCTCAACGAGAGCGTTCAATATTGCTGAGCGAATCAAGGAGCAATCCTTGCTTATTTCTTCATCATCGTCAG
Organism: Haliclona indistincta; assembly: GCA_964017065.1. Lineage (NCBI taxonomy): Eukaryota > Metazoa > Porifera > Demospongiae > Haplosclerida > Chalinidae > Haliclona > Haliclona indistincta. Next base: position 11,927,391 of record OZ024787.1, on the reverse strand, counting down.
CACAAGGGTAGTAGATCTCCAGCTGAAGATTCCTCTCTATCAGATAGACACACCCACCACGAACATAACGGATGCTCATGAGGTTACGATACTGACGAGACTTAAGATCTGCTTCGAAATCAGACGAGTTGAGTAGACGAACAACAAGTGTTGGTAGATAGCTCTTTGGGATGGGAACATCAACCAATCCGATACCACGCCTGGTCTGAAGCGACACGATCCACAAGCTGGTGATCTGCTTCTTCTTTTGAAGGATATCTTCAGGTGCATGAGGCAAGGCACATGGGAGGAAGAAGCTTGTTAGACCCTCTCTCTCGATGCGTGCAATAACACAAAGGTGCTCTAATAAGTCGAGGAAAACATCAGTGGTGAGTGGTGCTGAGAAGTGAAACGATGAATCCAGAATCTCTCGGGAGAATCTACCGTAATCTCTCAGTAATCTCTGGGCATCGGCTGGCAGGTTAGGAATGAAGATCTTGTCGAGCTTATTCTTATCGATAAAAGAGATGCCAATAAGATTGGACACATTGCTTAGTATAGGCTTTACATCGATAAACACTATGCTACCAAGCATATCGGTTGAGAAATACATGAGGAGGTTTAGCTTATGGAAAAATGCTATGGCCTGTAGAGTTTCATCTCTACTCATTTGAAGACTTCTTCCAGCAGCAAGCACCTCCTCCAGTGGGATAATGGAGACCTTGTTCTTCTCAGCCTCATCAAGCAAGTGCAGTAGTAGACCAAACCACCTCATCTTGATTCTTGTCTTGATAGTGGTGCCTGGAGTATTGGTAATCTTGTCCTGTAGTCTCAGAGCTGCCTCTCGACGCTTGTCTGGATCGGTAGTGATTGCATTGACAGTAAAGATGACATCATTTCCTGCATCAATTCGTTCGGCTTCATGATCCTTCAATCGATCACGTAGTTTGGTGTTCTTATCAGCAATAGTCTCGCCCTGGCAGTCTCCAGCTTTGTCAGCAAAGGTGCCAACAATCATGAACTTTGCATGCTCTGATCCATCTGAGCTGGGAGTGGTTGATAGTTGAAGTGATGAAATGCTCTTGGCAAGCTGCTCTATTAGCTGCAGGTTGGTCGGTTGGAGCTCTGTGTTGCTCATTTCAATCGGCTGTCCATTGATGAAGTATTCAAATTTTGGTTTAGAGTCCAGTCGCTCGTTCAGCTTCATAGTGATAAGAAACAAGGAGCTGTTGCGAAGAAAGAGTGGTGCTACATCCATAAAGTGTGGCTGGCCTCCTGAGTCGATAGTCAAGACCAAGTGAGCTGTTAGGAACTCAGTTGATGCCTCAGCAGAAGATATCTCAACAACTAGCTTAGCAAACACCTGGAGGCTCTCTTCTTTGTCATCACTAGTGGCTTCAGTAGACTCATCACTCATTGATGGAGTACTGGATGCGGATTGCTGTGTAGCTGGAGTAGAGCTAGGTACTTTACGATGACGCGGCTTCTTTTGATCAACTAGCTCTCTTTTTATCTCATCAACCTTGTGCTTCATAGCTTGACACACCATGTGGAGCATTTCTTCAGTTTGTAGTTTCTGTAATCTTGTGCCGTTGGCGTAGATGGTACCTTGTGCTATGGCACGAACAGGACTCTCTACACAGCCGGTGCTGTTGCGGACATCAGGAGCAGGTTCACCGACTGATAGATTCACTACACATGTTTTACCACTACCAGGTGATCCATTCACTACCAGGTTAGAGACACACACTCCAACCTCATGTTGAAATGCCTCTTGAGTAGCATCAGTATCAACTAGATCTGAGAGGAAAAATTAATGAGGCAGCTTTATTAACTAGATTATTAATAATTATTATGTATACTTGTAATTAAGAGCACATAATTTATTAAAGTCTGCATGTGGCAGGGGGTTCCAGTACTAAAAGTTTCAGACCCGAAGCCAAAAAAGAGGGTGGGTGGGTGGGTAAAATTATATCATTTTGGAAAAAATTCCATTTATTGAAAAAATTAATAGTACAGGCATTTTTTCGGAGTTTCGTATCTGTTTTTGACCAGATATGTGCATAATTTCTACTATCATGTCCATTAAATCAGTTTATTTTTTGACAATATTCACCTGCAGAGTAGCTGAACTGCATGGTAATGATCAATCATTGATTACAGTGATAAATACCATAGTATTAACTTAGCCTCGTACCCAGGCCTAGAATATTAGGCCTGGTACACACTGCTCGCGCATGCGTTTAATTAAAATTGCGCGCGAAATAGCTGGAAGCGGAAATGACGAATAGATGAAGGCTGGGTTTACCGTATGACGTAAATAAAGGCGGGTACGTTTAGAAATAACTGAACACGTGAACTCCAATGGAAACCACGCAGAGTAGAGTGTGCAGGCTCTGCACAGCAGTAGTACCAAGTGTGAAGGCCATTAGCTTATTCACGGTTACAGGATTGGGCAGACAGTGGCCTCAGCGTATACAGTGTTTACTGGACGTGGATGTCAGCGCTGGAGATGGTATATCGAGATACATTTGTGGGCCTTGCCGTACCAGGATCCAGCAGCTGGAAAGAGCTGTTATTGACATTTAAAGAGCTAGCAAAGCGTTCGGCCATGAGTAATTCAGCGGCATCAGCTAAGAGATCAAAATCTACCAGTGGTGACATCGGGGTTTCGCCAGACACCATGAGATTGCGGCCCAGGTCTAAAATCCCTAGAAAACGCTTGGATTTCCAATGTAAGTGCATTTACAATCAGTATATCTGACTTATCAGTACAAATAATGCATTAAACAGGCATTCAAGTTGCGCAAAGTAGTGAAGGAACTACTGATGGACCAACAGAATGCTTTCAACCAGAGATAGATCAACTTCCACAGCCCTTGGTAGCCACTTCACCGGTAGTATTAAAGGATATTCCCTTATCACGTAAGATAGTTAGAAATTAAAATTATTTTACAATGTATGACATAACTTCGTACATAGAGATTGAATCTAATTCTAACAAACAATCTACTCCACATCAACCAAAGAAACTTGTGACAGTATGTATATACCTGTATTACACAATGATGATGTGATTATAAATAATTTATTTATAATTATAGGTCACAGTTTCGACTCCATCTCGAACTCCATACAGCATGCAGATCGTTGGGTGATCAAGAGGGAAAGGTTGCACGTAATCTGCTAGGTGGGCATGCTCCATCAATTGCCAAGGCAGTTATGGCAATGGAGAATGTGAGAGAGAGCTTGATTCACCTCTTTCTGTTGGCTATCAATGAAGAATGTAACGTCTTGTGTCAGCGATCAGAAAAGTCCCTTTTTAGAAAGATGTCAGTGGTTCAATCTTTGGAATTTCAGTGGACTCCATTTGTTGATGAACTGAAAGCCAAGTCTCCTCTTCTCTATTCTATTCTACAATCAATCGTCACCCGTGGTGATAGCAGAAACACATTGAAAGTTGGAGCAGCCCATAATCCAGCCATATGCATGACAGCTGCTGTAATCTTGAAGGAGAGAAATCGAGAGATGAATGGAGTACAGACGCTAATGTCTCTACTAATGTACTCTTGTCATTGTGAGAAAAAAGGTCATTAATAATAGCCCTGTAATACACCACTGTGCATGTAATGCTATTATTATCTTTCGTACAGGTGTATGAGAGATTGAATCAAGTTAATGTCTGTGTTAGCTACCCAGCCACCTTAGCACACATGGATGAAGTAGCTCGTCTCTACACTGTTCCCATAAAGCAGTGGATAGCTCAGGATGATGTCTTCAAATTCTTTGGAGACAATGTCAATAAAAAGCAGAAACGACGTGATGAACGATCTGACAACAGCCCTGAAATGCTCAATATGTTCAGCATTATTGTAAGCAAGAGTCGCACACCTGCTCCTTCACTACTCCACACAGGCCAAGTACGAAGACTTTCAGAACTGCCTACCACTGTGTTCTTACCTTCACACAATGACGTGGAAAACATCAAGTCAAATTTGGTTGTCATTGTCAGTCGAGTGCTCACCAAATACATAACAAGTCTAGCACCATTTGCAAAATCAATTGAGCAACACATACCACACATGTACACAAAAGAGATGGTGAAAAAGTCAGAAATTGCCGTTATGGACATCTTGATGAAAGATGAGACAAAACACTCCGATATGATCGCCATAATGGAGACGATGCAGGGCTATCTTGGTACTGACTACAACGAAGAACGACGTGTACTTAGCGGAGGTGACTTGTTGACGTGTGAGAGGCAAAAAGGCTCCCAGAAGCATATGATGTGTGGCGACACAATGAGAGAACGACTAGAAGTGTTGGAACCAGTCAATGAGGATTGGCATTGTCTTCTTTGCTTACTTGAGGTAAGTATAATTATTAAAATTGTAGCATGCATAATAATTATGCAGAAGTACAGATTTGCAAGATGCAACGATTATTATGCCTCTAATACCTATAGGTGATATGGAAGACACTGTAAAAAAAGTCTGCTACGTCTCACGGCACTTTAATGTTTTTTCGAAACAAGCTCAATCGAACCTCCCTGTCCAAGGATGTGAAGAAGCATGTCGATGCTACTATTGACCTCATTTACACTGTTGTGAAGGGGCATTGGGTTGCATGTGCTTGCGACATATACTAGGTATCTCCACTGCTGAAGGCATTGTAGTGATCCCTGAAGAGCTAAAGAAGGCAAAACCAATCGACCAATGCAAATTTGTCAGTGAAATTGCAAGCAAGGTAGTAGAAAGACTTACATTGGTTAGTTCAGCATTCCTTGATCCTGGAAAATTGAATGACTCTAGAGACACCTGTTACAACTATGCACGTGTCTTATGCCATTACGGCAGCCTAGTGATGGAGTTTAGAGACGCTTGGGCTGAAGGTGATGGAGAGAGAGTTATAAGAAGCTGGCGGATGTTTCTTCCTCACTTTCGGGCAGCTGGTCGTACCAAATACAGCCTAGCAGCATTGACCGTTCAACTACAAACGAAAGCAATCTTGTCTCCAAATGCTGCACACCAAGTGACTTGGCACAGGTTCGTAAATGCACAAGGAGGAAAAGGTCGTAACATACCTTGCGATTTATTCAATGAGCATATAAATAAACAAGTGAAGTATATTATTCGAAACATGGGATCTAATCTAACTGAAGGCGCCCTTCAGAGAGCTGCACACAGTGTTACCTCTTTACAAACAATCTATGAACAATATGATTCTCACACTGGAGTACCATATACTACGTCAGCACACAAAACCAAACCAGACACAAATGATGTACTAAAGGTGATGAAAATTGTTTCAGACTATAATCTACTTACACCAAAACCAGGAAGAAACCATACCGCCTTCCAACGACTACACCTTGACCCACTTCGTAAATGGGATATTGCTAAGACGAAGAAATGGATTGAGACCAAGAAGAAAGAGATTGAGAAGTTTCGAAGATGTGAGAATGAAGAAGACAGCTGCAGTGATGATGAAGACAGTGATGAAGAAGACAACTACTATGATGAAGGCGATGAATACTAACTGCATTTTATGTAAAATTATAAGTTACATTGTATAATGGTATAATTATTTCCAAACAATTATTCATTATTATCATGATTGATTGTTTTGCTTACAAGAACATACATCACAGCACCTGTTATCATTTTTGTGCGATGCAAAGGATAAATCAAAATGTGAGAGTAAAACCTTTCGCCGGCACTCATCTGTGTTCTCCAAATACCGCCTGACTGAAATTACTTCATGGTCACGTATACTTGATGGTTTTGCTTTCACAGGACAATCACGGACTCACCAATATACAATCGATCTGGCATTGGAACCACTGCGTCCACCTCTACCACTTTCTTGGAAGTAGTCATCTAGGCTCCTTGGAGCACCATAGTGCATGATAGTGTCTACGTCTTGTAAGTCAATACCCATTCCCAGTGCAATGGTAGCAAAAACCACTCTAACTACTCCATCTTGCTGACGTAAACTCTTTAGTATAGTCTCTTTGTTCCGCTGTGGTGTACACGAATGATACATGGCAAACAATCTATTTGAAGTGAGTTCCTGTGCACCGGTGGGATAGTAAGATTTGTCACCTACAAAATGTTAAGTTTGAATCAACAGCAGTGGATATGTGTACAATACAACAAACCTTACCTAAAGAATACAAGAAGTGTGCAAACAGATTTGAGCATGTATCCAGTGACTGACAATACACGATCACTCGTGGAGTATTGTTCGCCTTGTGTCTTAACAGCTCGACAAGGTCTGACATATCGTTTTCGATCTCTGTACGATTGCAGACTTCGTAATAGATATTAGGTCTGTCTGGAGACACACTGATTTGCAAACAGTTTTTCATCTCAAGAGTTTTGATAATCTCTTCGCGAACACTCCTTGTAGCCGTAGCAGTACAGGTCATGCAAGGCGTACCTGATGGTATCAGTGAGCGGACTTCAGCCAGACGAGAAAATGATGGTCTAAAGTCTTTACTCCTGCAACAATGAAAATGTGATGTAGTGCATGTGACTGTATACATTCCTTTCCTCACCATTTTGATACGCAGTGTGCCTCATCGATCACAAAAGCTACTACTCTCCTGGACACTTCCAAACGATCAATAGATTGTCTCCATTGTGACTGTACTAAAGACTCAGGTGTACAGAAAACTAGAGAATCTGTTAGAAGACTGCTGTCTGTAGCCACGAGATCCTTACTGATCGAGTCAACACTGGAGGCAATGATACTACACTTTACTTTCCTGGATCTCAGGCTGGTAGTCTGATCGACCATAAGCGCAATCAGTGGACTCACAACTAGTACCAAACCACTCTCCTGCAACTCTGCAACACCCAGTTTGTAGTCTAAAAGAAACGGTAGTGCCTGGTAGCAAAGGCTTTTCCCGTATCCTGTGGGTAGCCACACAAAAACGTCCTTCCCACGATAGATTCCCTCCATGGCTGAGAGCTGCTCTACTTTTATCTTGATTTCGGTCATTCCCAGCCGCATGCAGAAGTGCATAAGAAACGCAGTCTGTAAAACTACGCACAGCAGAAGCCATGGTAGATGAGATAGTCATATCGCGTAATCATAACACGGAGAAGAATACTAAAATATCTACGTTTTAACCGGATGTTGGATAAATTATACGCATGCGCGAACAGTGTGTACCAGGCCGTCCGCCAAAGCAGGCCTGGGCACGAGGCTAAGTATTAGCTGTGTTCAGCAGGTGCTCAGCAAGTAATAATTATACATAATAAGAAATTGTATTGTTGTTTTGAAATCAATATGTAAGATATCAAGTAAACTGAAGAATTAAACAGAAACAAGCATGCTCATACAAACTAGGCACCAAAGGTGCTGATGCCTCGGTGGAATTCCATTGTACACAGCACTGGACTAGCTACAGTAAACTCCACCTATTATACAAGCTATAGCACAATTCCTGTACAGTAACTATCCACCATTCCACAAACACAGCAACTGCAGATGCGTCTATACAGGATTTCTGTACAGCAATCACAATGAAGTGCTTTAGTTATGGAATCAGAAGCCAATCAGTGCTAACCACAATTCAACTGGGCGTGTCTACAGTGTTTAGCACAGCACACGCATACCACGAGCTAGATAGCTTCCATAGCTGATTTCTCTGGACCTGCGCTGCTATCCTGTAGTAAAATTCTAACCTATCAGCTTCTAGGTAGTCAACTGTGGATAGCTTTGCGTTTGAAGAACTTCAGATCGCCAGCAACAGCCATGATCAATCGCGAGTGAGTAAATAGCGCCATAACTCACGAACTAAGCTTCGTATAAAGTTTTCACATGATAGAAAGCGAGATAATACCGTGTTCTACTTGCATTGCTAGTTTCAGGGCTTAGCTTTCAGCGCGCGCTACAAAACCGAACCAGGTGACGCAGTAACTCACGAACAGAGCCTTATAACCAAAATCCTTACAATTCATTTTCGAGCAAATATCGATTTTAGCTTGTGTTGCACGTTTCAGCGCTTAATTTTCAGCGAGCGACGAGAAATCCTGCCGACAGACAGACACACACACAGACAGATACACAAACCGACTACCGTATGCCCCGTGGCTCCGCCCACCGAGGCATAATTACTAGCCTCGTCCCCAGTCCCTCAAAAGAGGGCCTGGTATACACTGACTGCGTATGCTCCAGATTTCCCAGATTTTCTGGGGAAATAGGATACCTTCGGTACACGTCCGTACCACGTATGACGTAGTAAATAATACAGTGCACTGTCAGTGAACAGCTGCTGGTCAGCTACGCTCGAGCCCCTCCTAGAGCATTTATACAGAGATGTCGTTTGAGGATGCTCTATTTTTTGCACTCCAGTCGTTGGTGTGTCCAACGTCATACTTTCGACACCTGTAATTAATAATTCATCATGCGCACGCGTTTTCCCATGCGTGCGCAGTCAGTGTATATTAGGACCTCGTTTGAGGGACTGGGGACAAGGCTAGCAAATACAAGCAGCCTGGCATTCAGTTATATTAGTAGTTAGCTATACTTGCTCTACTACATGTAGCAGCGCACAAGGACACAACTGTTGTGTAACTAGAGCTGAGAAATCAAGAGTTCTTAAAGCTGGAAAGTTTGAAAAATCGATTTCAAGAGGTAGTGGAATCGAGGCATGAATATTAAGTATGTGGTATTGCGTGAATATAATTAACACCATGAATAATCAATCGCCGATTATGAATATCATTATAATGATGCAAAATGACGTCGAGGGTGGTGGGTAACGGGTGAAAAAACGGCTTCGGGTCTGAAATTTCCAATGCTGGAACCCCCCAGCATGTGGTTTACAATTGTTACATGGCAAACTCTCAATGCAAATTTATGGAATGGGAGCTCAAAGTGGTACAATCATATTGTACCACTCATGAGCGGGTCTGGCGCCAACAATGAATAAATCTCATGGTGCACAGCAGAACAGTTGTGCCTGCTTTGCCAACTATTTTAGGTAAGGCGTATGCCCTACAGGAAAGTGAAGAGCTCTGTAGTCCGCACCTTATATACACAACGAGCACGCTATCGCTAGTGGGACTTCGAACGAGTATTAACAAAACAATTAATGCATGGCTCCTAGTGCAACATTGAATTTGTCCGCACTTGCTTCCGGTCTCGTTGTTAAAAATAGACCTCAAGCTAGTGTGAACAAATCAAATGTTAAATGCAAAGCCTTACATTAACTATTACTTGTTACTAGGAATGGTTTGGGTTGGCATGAGATAGGTTACAGATGATAACTAGATCATTATTAATACTAACCAGTAGGTTGTGAGGGTGTGGCAATACTGGAGCTCACTCTGGAACGTACTGTAAAAATGACAAGAATTTTGTATCATGAAAAAATTAATAATAATTTAAATCTGCAAATTAATACAATACACATTAACGAGCGTTAATGAGGGCTATAAATCGTGTACAGCCCGCACGCGTTTCAAGATGGCCGCCGCGTTCGAGAATCCACAAAGAAACGGCGCTCGTGCTGCTCTGCGGTCTTCCTGCGACGTAAGATAGCCAGCTAGACGTCAGGCAAGCAGCGCACTATGGTTTAAAGTAGTTATATACCTCACAGTCGGCGTTTAAGCATTTAAAGCCCTTGGGCTACGCCAGCGGGCTTTAAATCGCTTAAACACCTCCTGATCGGTATATAACTACTATATATTATGCTGTAAAAATTTTATCAAAGGTAATACAATCTTTAAATCAGGTCTGAAGTTAGTCAGGCGTGGCCTGACTATTCGCGTTTCACGTAATAGTCAGGGGACAGTAGAACACTGTATCTGTACCTCTGCAACTATAGTTGCAGAGCCAATCAGATTGCAGAACCGTTACGAAGAATGTAGTGATGACGTAATATGGGCGTAACCTCGCGTTTCAGGTACTAGCTATGGCATCTGGTAACTATGGCTAGTCTCTCAATTGTGGCGAGTCTCTCGATTGTGGCGAGTCAGTACTCCACAGCCAAGGCAGGCCACTGCCTTTGCTTCTGATTGCGAAAGTACAGCTGCAGCCAGCATCATCGCGGTTAGCCACGCCCACAAAATTACATCTATGTTGCGTAATTAAATTCCTCGGGTACAGATACAGTGCTCTAATGTCTCCTGACAATTACGTGAAACGCGAATAGTCAGGCCACGCCTGACTAGTCTGAAGTATGGTATATCAGTATAGATTATGTGCATCAAATATGACTGCTCACAACCAACTATTGCAAAAGTTATCAACTATTTATTATAAGTCACTGGCTAAGCTCAGTAGCTGAAGCTTTTAGGCTAGGAAATGGCTATTTGGCTGAGTTAAGAAAATTTACTTTACAAACAGCTCACAGAATGGCTCATCTTTCAATACAGCAAGTTTGCAAGCTCAACTTCCTTGAACAACGTTGTACGGTGCAGAAATGGACCAAAAACGTGTGTTTTGGGAGTCACTGAAGTTTTAGGCTTGCATTTGCGCATTTTTGCGAGTTAAGAACACAAATTTGTGCAATGGATAGCCAGATACCTGAAATTTTTACTTGCGTTGGAATTATAAGTGTAGCTTAAACCATGTCACGCACGTGATCGTCGAGAAAGTGCAGTTCTGCAGTTCTTCGTCGCGTTAATGAGATTCATCTAGTGAAAGTAGTTTATCGATGACTCGTTTCTGCTCGCGCAGGGCTGCTCTTGTTGACTGGTGACAAGATGGCTCCTGAACGACAGCCCTAGTTTTGCTTCGTTCTCGATCAGTTGCAGTTATTTAACAAAATGATTGACTTTTTATCCGGTAAAACTGCACTGCAACTGATCGAGAACGAAGCAAAACTAGGGCTGTCGATCACCAGCCATCTTGTCACCGGTCAACAAGAGCAGCCCTGCGCGAGCAGAAACGAGTCATCGATAAATTACTTTCACTAGATGAATCTCATTAACGCGACGAAGAACTGCAGAACTGCACTTTCTCGACGATTGCGTGTGCACATGGTTTAAGCTACACTTATAATTCCAACGCAAGTAAAAAGTTCAGGTATCTGGCTATCCATTGCACAAATCTGTGTTCTTAACTCGCAAAAATGCGCAAATGCAAGCCTAAAAACTTCAGTGACCCCCAAAACACACGTTTTTGGTGCATTTCTGCACTGTACAACGTAATGCAAGGAAGTTGAGCTTGCAAACTGCTGTAGTGAAAGATGAGCCATTCTGTGAGTTGTTTGTAAAATAAATAGCCATTTCCAAGCCTAAAAACTTCAGCTACTGAGCTTAGCCAGTGGCCTATAATTAATAGTTGATAACTTTTGCAATAGTTGGTTGTGAGCTGTCATAATTATTTTGATGCACAATGATATACCATACTTCAGACCTGATTTGAAGATTGTATTACCTTCGATAAAATTTTAACAGCATAATATTATGTAAAAACATCACAACTGGACTCTCTAAGCTGGAAGAACTGTATCATGATTGAGTTTCAACAACAACTACAGCATCTCATGTTCATTGACACAGCAAGCTACAATGTACACACCACAAATACCCTACTAAGCACAATACCTACAAACAGATCTTGTAATGATAAGATAATAATAGTGAGCATTATCATAACAATTCATCACTTACCAAATTCTTCAAGACATCTGATTACTTTATCGTGTCTTGATTCATCAAATCCATATTCTTTAGCATTATTTTTTCCTGCTCTCACTCTATCAAGTGCAGTCTGACCATACTGTATAACAGAACAACAGTGTGAGTCAAAATAAGTGAGCACATGGTTAATAATGCTACACACACCATGTGCTACGGTACATTTTGTAATGAGTCATGTATACATAGTCAACACACACACAAGCAAGGACCATGTGACAGAGTGAATGTACTGGACAATCTACAGGCCACATGTAATCAGTGATCACAATGGCTGATACACAACGGTACTACATCTACTACAAGCACTATCGTAACGGCACAAAGGCTTCTACATCACATAGATCCGATTGGGCTTCAGCAATAGCAAATGGAAACAACGCGAACGGCAAGCAAGGACACGCGGTATATACGCTATAAAAAAATTTCAGTAGAACTCCACGCTCAAAACCAAAATCTGCGCCGCATGGTGGGATTCTATTATGAGGTTGCGGCAGTGGCGGGATTCCATTATGAGCTATAGAGACCCGCAGCTACACAATCTGATTGCCTAGCTGTGGTCTAAACAATGTGTAAAACACATGTTAGTGACTATACTGTGAGTCACTGATACAAGATACTACTAGTACTGGAATATCATTAGTGACTACTGTGAGTCACTGATACAAGATACTACTAGTACTGGAATATCATTAGTGACTACTGTGAGTCACTGATACAAGATACTACTAGTACTGGAATATCATTAGTGACTACTGTGAGTCACTGATACAAGATACTACTAGTACTGGAATATCATTAGTGACTACTGTGAGTCACTGATACAAGATACTACTAGTACTGGAATATCATTAGTGACTACTGTGAGTCACTGATACAAGATACTACTAGTACTGGAATATCATTAGTGACTACTGTGAGTCACTGATACAAAATACTACTAGTACTGGAATATCATTAGTGACTACTGTGAGTCACTGATACAAGATACTACTAGTACTGGAATATCATTAGTGACTACTGTGAGTCACTGATACAAGATACTACTAGTACTGGAATATCATTAGTGACTACTGTGAGTCACTGATACAAGATACTACTAGTACTGGAATATCATTAGTGACTACTGTGAGTCACTGATACAAGATACTACTAGTACTGGAATATCATTAGTGACTACTGTGAGTCACTGATACAAGATACTACTAGTACTGGAATATCATTAGTGACTACTGTGAGTCACTGATACAAGATACTACTAGTACTGGAATATCATTAGTGACTACTGTGAGTCACTGATACAAGATACTACTAGTACTGGAATAACATGAAGCACCTAAGGTGCAGATACCTCGGTGAAATGACACTATATCCACAAACACAACTATCCACCATTCCACAAACAGAGCACTAACTGCAGAAAATGTATACAGGATTTCTGTGCAGCAATCACAATGCAGTGCTCAATCAGAAGCCAATCAGTGCTAACCACAATTCAACTGGGCGTGTCTATACAGTGTTTAGCACAGCACACGCATACCACAAGCGAGATAGCTTCCATATAGCTTGCTTACACGATTTCTCTGGACCTGCGCTGCTATCCTATAGTAAAATTATAACCTATCAGGTTCTAGGCAGTCAACTGTGAGTAGTTTTGTTTTCTGAGAAGTCCTGATCGTCAGCAAAAGCCATCTAGGTGAGCAAACCACGCCATAACTCTAGAACAGACCTGCACTGCTACCTTCTAGTATAAACTTGACCTAAAAGCTGCTAGGCAGTGAGCTGTCGGTAATTTTGTCTTCAGAGAAGTGTAGATCATCAGCAACAGCAGTCTTGGTGAAATTATCACGCCATTACTCGTGAACAGAGCCTCAGAATTCAAAATCTTAAAATTAATCTTTCAGCAAATGTTGATGTCTTCTTGTGTTGCAAGTATCAGCGCTCTGCTATTATTGAGCGATGTGTTACATCGTTAACAGACGGAATATGACACATACACAAACGAACTACTGTATGCCTCGTGGCTCCGCCCACCGAGGCATAACAATGAACCACAAGAAATAATACATGTCATGTAGCAGACATTTTCAACGAGAGATGTTTGAAAAAAAAAAGGATTATTTTAAGCCGATGATCAAGGAATATCACGGTTTCTAAACCATGCGTACTGTACAGCACTTTATGCTACTTGATGGACCGAGCTGCCATCAAGAAGTATAAAGTTCTTAACATTATTTTCCGGCATAAATCTAATTTCAACACACAGTTGCTGCAAGAAAATATAAGCACCAAAGGTGCAGATGCCTCGGTGGAATGCCACAATTTCACATAATTATACAATAAAAAAAGTAATTTAAAATTTTGTCTGACACTGAAATAATATAGAGCAAATGGTATCCAGCTTTTACTAACACCATAAGGCTAGCAAGTACACAGCAGGACTATAGCTACAGTAAACTCCACCTATTATACAAGCTATAGCACAATTCCTGTACAGTAACTAGCCACCATTCCACAAACAAGCAACTGCAGATGCATGTATACAGGATTTCTGTACAGCAATCAAACACAGCAACAGCAGATGCATGTATACAGGATTTCTGTACAGCAATCGCAATGCAGTGCTTTTGTAATACAAACAGAAGCCAATCAATGCTAACCACAATTCAACTGGGCGTGTCTACAGTGTATAGCATGCACAGCACACGAGCGAGAAAGCTTCCATAGCTTGCTTACACGATTTCTCCGGACATGCGCTGCTATCCTGTAGTAAAATTTGAACCTATCAGGTTCTAGGCAGTCAACTGTAGACAGCTTTGCCTTTAGAGAAGTCCAGATTGCCAGAAACGGGCATCGAGGTGAGCAAATCATGCCATAGCTCTGGAACTAAGCTTCGTGTAAAGCTCTCACATGATCAAAAGCGAGATAATATCGAGTTCTACTTGCATTGCTAGTTTCAGAGCTTACCTTTCAGCGTATACGCCGCAAAACTGAAGTAACAGACGGAAGGACTAGCTACAAGTACAGCAATCACAATGCTATAATAGTTATGCAATCAGAAGCCAATCAGTGCTGACCACTAATTCAACTGGGCGTGTCTATGTTGTTCAGGGCACAGCACGTACAATGAACGAGCGAGATAGCGTCCATAGCTTGCTTGCACTATTTCTTTAGACATACGATGTAACCTATCAGCTTCTAGGCAGTCAACTGTGGATATTTTTGTCTACGGAGAACTCTAGATCGCCAGCAACAGCCATAGATCGCGAGGTAAGCAAAGCTACGCCATAACTCTAGAACGCAGCTTCATATACAAGTCTGCCGTGCTGTTCTGAAGTAAAGGCGAACTCACTAGCTGTAAGGCAGCCAGCAGTAGACAATTTTGTCTTTACATCAGCAACTAGATCGCCAGCCGGCGATCGCGAGGTAAGCAATCACGCTATAACTCACGAACAGAGCCTTATAACCAAAATCCTTACAATTCATTTTCAAGCAAATATCGACTTTAGCTTGTGTTGCAACTTTCAGCGCTTAGTTTTCTGCGAGCGACGAGAAATCCTGCCGACAGACAGATACATACATACACAGATACACAAACAGACTACCGTATGCCCCGTGGCTCCGCCCACCGAGGCATAAAAATTAAATCAATTCAAATGGTTTGATCTCAATCAAAGACACCATAGAAATTGACTCCAATTATTGTTGAGACACACATTTGGTTTACAAATCAGTTCAAAAATAACCATGCAGCGACAATATTCTCAAATTATTATGATAACTCATAAACTCATGTTAGCACAGTGCTTCCAGTCTAGACATTCCAAAATTGCACATTTCACTAACATGAAATGTTTTTACTCATAAAAACTAAACGATAGGTTTTATAACAGTCAAACTTGGTGAGAAGGCTGATACATCCTTCTAGAGTAAGTGTGCTTAGTCTAAACTGCAAGCCTTACTTGATCTCAAAGATACAAATGGTGAAGTGGCAGTTGTCGGAAACACCCAATTAGCTTTTATTTTTAGACCATAAAATCTGTAAGAAGCTTAGTTAAGGAAAAATCTTTGGTGTGCAGGCGAAAAACTAGTTCATCTACCAAATACTCTAGAGCCAATGCTTAACTATCACGCAAACTAAAGTTCGGTCCAAAACAAACTCAAAAATCAACAAAAAATCAAAGTCAGAAAGTTTTTAGACTCAAAAATCTGCAACTTTGCGAGTTAAGAAAAAGCTCTCCGCAGGCAAGTAGCCTTATGCCTTAGCTAATCACAGCTCTTCGCTCGTGGCTGTAACTTACACCTCTTCGCTCGTGGCTGTAACTTATACCGTCGGCGAATACGAGGTGCTGGTAGCAGCAGCACTCGCCCGCTCTGTTCGTCTTCGTCTTAGTTATGACGTGAAAATGACTGTTGCCAGATTGATGACGTCAATTTATCTGCATATCCGATAGAATATGCGGGAATGTACGGTCATCAACTTGGAAAACGTCATTGACACGTCATAAACTAAGACGAAGACGAACAGAGCGGGCGAGTGCTGCTGCTACCAGCACCTCGCATTCGCCGACGGTGTAAGTTACAGCCACGAGCGAAGAGCTGTGATTAGCTAAGGCATAAGGCTACTTGCCTGCGGAGCGTTTTTTCTTAACTCGCAAAGTTGTAGATTTTTGAGTCTAAAAACTTTCTGACTTTGATTTTTTGTTGATTTTTGAGTTTGTTTTGGACCGAACTTTAGTTTGCGTGATAGTTAAGCATTGGCTCAGGAGTATTTGGTAGATGAACTAGTTGTTCGCCTGCACACCAAAGATTTTTCCTTAACTAAGCTTCTTACAGATTTTATGGTCTAAAAATAAAAGCTAATTGGGTGTTTCCGACAACTGCCACTTCACCATTTGTATCTTTGAGATCAAGTAAGGCTTGCAGTTTAGACTAAGCACACTTACTCTAGAAGGATGTATCAGCCTTCTCACCAAGTTTGACTGCTATAAACTATTATCGTTTAGTTTTTATGAGTAAAAACATTTCATGTTAGTGAAATGTGCAATTTTGGAATGTCTAGACTGGAAGCACTGTAGTTATAGTGAGAATAGTTACAATATCTATTCATTATACTATAATTCTCATCAGTTGAGCTGTGACCATACAACTACCAACAACACAACACTACCAGTTGATAATAACACTCACTTTATTAAGCAGAGACGGGACAGCTCCATGTTTAATAAGGAATTTAACAGTATCAAGATGTCCCCAATAGGCAGCATAATGTAGTGGAGTGCTACCATCCTGTGGAAACAAAGAGTACAAGTGTCAGACAAAGCAATGATGTTTAGTACATGAACACTTCAACAATAATTATAAAGACAAATATCTAATGATATAATTTTAGTTGATAGATCACAAATACACATGATAATAAATGCTCAGATCATTTCAATACAACACAATATTGACATGTCTCAATACCTCACAATATTGTATGAATACCAACACACTTGTACCAAGGCACAAACCCTCTCATGAAGGATGGACCAGCTGTGCAATAAACCTGTCACACACTGTTACGTAATCTTTAAGTCCATGTACTGAAGCTATATACGTCAAGTTGATAAGGAGCTACACTGTAGGCATTGATAGTAAAATCGATCTGACTGGCTTTCTCTCTCCATCGTCTGTCCACCACATATATACAGACACACATACGGACATGCAGTGAATTACATGACCCAATGGATACAGTTGAAAATATCAAAATAGTGGAGAGAATTACCAAAATATCTATTGAAGGCACAAGTATCAAGTGCCTACATCAGAGCATAGTATTGTACATATCACATGATACAGCATACATACACAATAGTAACACTTGTACTCTGATCCATCACAATCTCACAATGAAGACACACTTTGTACTCACATTATCAACTGAACTGATATTGGCTCCAGCATCCAACAGCAGCTTCATTATTACTGGATGACCCCAAGTAGCACTGTCATGTAGTGGTGTGTATCCAGCCTATTGACAAACAAGTAAACACAACATGTTATGATCATGTCATGTACTATGAGTGTCTCAGTAACAATGATCAACCAACAATAATCCACCATCCAGTACAAAACAATAGTAAACAAAACCAGATTTACTGTTATCATCTTTGAATATTAAATCAAGTACACTACAAATTCCATAGATCATTTTAAAATGACAACTCTCACACTATCACAAAAACCACATGTACTAAACATGTGACATGAAATCATACTCAAACTAGCTAAGTACTGCAGGCATCAACAAGTGAAAACTAATGGACAAACTTCAAGTCCACCTTATCTGTTGATTCACTAGTGCACAAGAGGATCTAGCTCACTATAGAAATGTTACCATAATGTACACGTACCTTATCACGAGCATCAATAACTATGTTGCTTTGTTGTAATAGTAGCTTTACCAGATCTTCATGTCCAAAATGAGTACTGATGTGTAGAGGAGTTCGCTGGTACAGAAACAAAACAACAAAACATTGTCAATGACAGCAGTTACAATATTATCCTATTTTGAACCTCACACACTCCAATCAAACAGTGTATGTACTGCTAGCTGGCTACCAATATTCTTATTATACAGTGACAATAATTTCAGGTTCACAAGATGTAACATAATGATTAGCCTACCACAAGTGTAGAAGACATGTTCAGTACAGCAATAGCCTTATATGGTTTCATACACCATTCCTTCAACCCATGTCTGTCACAAAATACAAAATGTATCTCACTACCAGTGAAGCAGTCACATTTCACTATACGATCCAAAAAGATCAAACTGCTCATGGACACACACTGCATGCCACAGGAGCTAGGAAGCTATGTCCAGTCTGAATTATCACTTCTCTAGACGCTAGCTAGCTTGCACCTTATCAACCACTTTTCTCACGGAAACAAGGTACACCTCTCACACTGCATTGCTGGTTCCAGAGGACACTACACTAGTAACTAGACCACAGTGGATATGACACGTCACACACCAACTTATCAATGGTACGGCAGCTACTTCAGCACCAGAGACTGCATGGCTGCACACACAATCAAAACGCTATGACATACCCACTGACAGTACATCTATACTAACCCAGCATACGACCAGTTCACCTGATTCCTACTGTTAACACACACAAGAACAGCCAGTGCTGGTGGCACAACACTACACTCTGTATCGACTCATTCTGCAGGTTGATTTACACAAAATCATAGACGTGATCATGACGTTGAGAGATGATACTATAAACCACTATTAGCAATATGGTACGACAGCACTAGAGAGAGATGCACACACACTCACAATAGACCAGTAGTGTATCACTGTACTACTGCACTGTCTTGACTAACAAACACTTTCAACACTCCCTGGGAACAAAAATCGTAGCAAGCTAGGTCGAGCCTCATACTCAGGCTCACCATGTGGTGTCGTAATGCTGCTACTGAAAACCATTGTTGCCTTTTCTTGCTGCAGTGCAAGAATGACCACAAGCACAAGATAACGTCTGTGACAATGACGCTGTAGACACCAATGTAACCACCATTGGCTTCATAGTGTGTGCATGCATGTGACTTTAGACAAATCCACCAATAAGAACACTTTCTAGTAGCTAATGGTACAAGGCCGCTATTGGTATTAGTGAGGGTGGTCTAGTGTATTAGAATACCAACATATGTACATGTACAAGCATACATGTAAATCCTGTGAATACATGTACTGTACCAATAGTGATCAATACCACACTGTATAAAGATAAATGATCAGTTACTGACTGTGAGTGAGAACAGATGTAGTGTGGATTACACACCTGTTACTACATGACTCAACACAATCACACACAACTCACCAACGAGCCAGTACTATGGTGGTTGGGATCAGCTCCTTGTGACAAGAGTCTCTTTACTCCGGACACATCACCTGACTCACAAGCATCCCAGAGGTCTTTATTCTGTGAACACGACATAACATCATGTATCAAACAATGACAGCTGCTCCAGTACACAATTAAATGAATGACTCGGAAAGTGTATTTCAGATAAAATGCTCTGTTTTGACTATTACTAGTTTGAATATGAAATTATTAGTACTCATCACTCACCAATCGCTCTTGAGAATCAGCCATGATACTATTTTGGTTGAAAAGCCAAGGAAGAGATCGTGAATAGAGGACGCGCCTTTAGAAACACTCCCACACAAAAAGGTATGCGGAAATCACGTGATGCAATTTACTTGAGCCCCGCCTTCTTCCAAATCACTGCAGCATCATCAGACTAGTCGTGTACAGACCAAGAACAGTACGAAGTGTATCACTGCTAACAGTACGAAGTGTATCACTGCTAACAGTACGAAGTGTATCACTGCTAACAGTACGAAGTGTATCACTGCTAACAGTACGAAGTGTATCACTGCTAACAGTACGAAGTGTATCACTGCTAACAGTACGAAGTGTATCACTGCTAACAGGACGAAGTGTATCACTGCTAACAGTACGAAGTGTATCACTGCTAACAGGACGAAGTGTATCACTGCTAACAGTACGAAGTGTATCACTGCTAACAGTACGAAGTGTATCACTGCTAACAGGACGAAGTGTATCACTGCTAACAGTACGAAGTGTATCACTGCTAACAGTACGAAGTGTATCACTGCTAACAGTACGAAGTGTATCACTGCTAACAGTACGAAGTGTATCACTGCTAACAGTACGAAGTGTATCACTGCTAACAGTACGAAGTGTATCACTGCTAACAGTACGAAGTGTATCACTGCTAACAGTACGAAGTGTATCACTGCTAACAGGACGAAGTGTATCACTGCTAACAGGACGAAGTGTATCACTGCTAACAGGACGAAGTGTATCACTGCTAACAGGACGAAGTGTATCACTGCTAACAGGACGAAGTGTATCACTGCTAACAGGACGAAGTGTATCACTGCTAACAGGACGAAGTGTATCACTGCTAACAGGACGATACTAAGAAGGTGAGCCACCTAATGATGAATAAAGAGACGAGATCTACCTGAACCAGTGCTGTAGGACGAGATCTAGTGTACCAGTGCTGTAGGACGAGATCTATAGCTGTACCAGTGCTGTAGGACGAGATCTAGCTGTACCGGCCTGTGCTGTAGGTAGCGATGCCAGATACTAATGCAAACAACAAAAAGACTTACAGCGAAGAGTCTTTTTTTCATAAGAAACAAATTTGCTCATACTTTGAGATACAACCCCAGCGCTTTTTAGCAAACATTGTTCTGTGTTCTTTGACCGAGTAGTTCTCGAGATATTGAACGTCGAAAGTTTACTTCTAACAACAAGGTTAGTTGGGTTTAGGATTATTTTGTTATGCTGATTTCGATTCTGGCATTCTTTTTGTGGTACTTGCTTGTTGAGCTCAAATAAAATTGTGTTTAGGCTGATCTGCTGAAGGTACAAGAAGATAACAGCCAAATATTAATTTAGCATGTAGAACTATACATACTACCAGTTTAGAAGGGTGTATGGAAAAGAAGGAAACGGAAAACTGAAACGGACGGCGGAAACGGACGACGGAAAATGGGCGTGGTCTCGCACTCAAGAGCCCAAAAACTAAACCCAAACCCAAGACCCTAAAAACCTTCGCCTAACAGCGCCAGTATGGACCTAACATACAGCGCCCAGTATTCGGTACGGGCTCAAATGCGGACCGGACCGGACCGCGCGGACCAGCTCACGTGATCATTGGCCGTTCGACAGCCTGCTGAGCTGAGCCGGTCGTATTGCAGAGTGGACGACACGTCATGTGATGGCAGTTCGTGATCTGCTGCTTGCATGCTTCCATAGTTCTGCTGCTTGCATGCTTCCATGGTTCTGCTGCTGGCTTGCATTCTACCATGGTTCTGCTGCTTGCATGGTTAAGTTCTGCTGCTAGCATGCTTCCATGATACTGTTTTGATGCTTCCATAGATCTACTGCATGCATACGTGCTGTCGTAATTATGCATCTGCTAATTGCATACTAGCATACATGCTACTGCAAGGAGGCATAGGCTGCATCTTTGGTCCTTTATTTTTATTGTTATTTCCACTGACTTTTGTTACTGTTTACTGGTTATCTGTCTTTGTTCCTTTTGTGTGTCCTGTTTTTCACTGGTTGGCCTTTGTATTAGCTTTCGCTAGATTGTCACACCTGCCTTTGGCAAAGATTTTAAAAATGCCAAACTGAGCTAATGATACAAGTAAGCATAAGTCAAATAAGTAACACGAGAGTGCAGACACTTAATTCAGCAGATCTCAACATCTGTTCCCCAAGTGTAGTTTTTCTTCATTCTGTCAACATGTCAGTTTCACTACAGTAGATGGGTGGCACAATGAAACGAAATGTCTGGGGTTCTTCTCAATAACATCCACGATCAATGAATGCTCTTACAGATTGGTGATTTTCTTCTGTTCATACATGCACCACCAAGATGAAAAAGAAACTTCAAAACAGGCAGTTGCCATCACCAATAATAGCATGCCTGCAACTACGTGAATAGTCATGCAGAAAGTTGTCCACTGCACATGAGCTTAGAGTGTGAGTGTGGACTGCAACAGATAGTGAGCTCTGTGTAGCTGCTGCACTGTTAAGACCAGAGATGGTGCAAAGTACACATCCATGGGTGTAAGCAGCCCTGGCACTGCAAGCACCTTCCTCCCAAATTTAGTATAAATTATAAGTTGCTCCATGAATGCAGATGCAGGTTTATTTACGCTGCTTACCAGTACTGTTGCTTTGTGCTGTAACACTGTTACTTAGTGTTGCTATACTGCTGCCTTGTGTTGCAACAGCACTGCTACATACCTGGCTAGTTGAATATCTAACTCAGTTCAGAAGCTGACATCAGTGATTGTTAATAATTAGTGCATGTACACTTATTGAAACTGTGATGTCATCATGGTCCTCAGCACGCAGTAGCTTAAAAATTGCAGCACAGCTAGGCGCGCTATGCGCAAACTTTGCCGCGCGCCGCTGGCCAATAATCACGTGAGCTGGTCCGCGCGCGGGTCCGGTCCGGTCCGCATTTGAGCCCGTACCCCAGTATTCGCCCAACAGCGCCCAGTATGGACCTAACCATGCCTAACGGCGCCAGTATGAACATAGCGGCGCCAGTATGGACCTAACGGCGCCCAGTACTAGTATGGCATGTTAGGCGAATACTGGGCGCTGTTAGGCGAATACTTACAAGAGCTTATAAGATGCTTGGTCTTATCCGAAGGTGTTTTAGCCACACTGTCTCAGTTCCAGTCAGGAAATGCTGTATACCTCTCTTGTTCGCTCCCATCTAATTTATTGCTAAGTTATTTGGAGACCCTACTTGCGCAGAGATATCATTGTTCTTGAAAAGCTACAAAGAAGAGCCACTAAATTTATCCTTAATGACTATACCTCTGACTACAAAACCCGTCTGTCCTCCCTTGAATTGTTACCTTTGTCTATGACATTAGAGCTTCATGATATTATTTTTTTTCTAAAATCGGTCAGATCCCCCTCTCCTTCTTTCGATATCTTGAACTACATTCATTTCTCTGTCTCATCTGGTACTCGTTCATCATCAAACAACAAACTGTTACATCCTTTAACCTCTAACGTATCCTCCAGCAATTTTTATTTCAACAGATTCCCTCGACTATGGAATAGTCTGCCCTCTGTCGATGATGATGTCTCCACTTCAGTTGTAATATCCCGCCTGAAGGCTCTCTTTTGGTCGCATTTCCTTCTCAATTTTAACAATGATGATCCCTGTTCGTACCACTTCCTCTGCCCATGTTCATCATGTGCCTACTCAAGTCCTAACTTTACCTATCTGTAGTGTTATTTAATTCCGGCTGCTGCACTTCCTGTGTGTGGTTGTCCCTCAGTGCCTATCATCGTTTATTTTTCAGTCTACCTTTCTTAATCTTAGCCTATCACTTTTCTGTATTGTGCACTGTTTAACATCCTGCAGGCACCGTAACCACGACTCACCTTGTACTACTGCACTGATCCTCCTGTTCTGACCGCAGACCGCAATAGTCTGAGTGGGTTGGCGAAAGTGTAGGAGGGGTGGAGCCTCTGCCCGACACGCCCCAAGATGGGCGTGATCGGGGAGGGGCCTGGAGGTGGAGCCTCCATTTTCCCCAGTCCTCACACTGATCACGGGAGGGTGATGCACCCTCCCGGAAAGTTGGAGAGTGGGTGGGTGGGTGAATACGTCGCTCTGAGCACCAGCGGTTCAGAGATGTTGCTGTCCTGTACTGGCGCGTGGGTCCTTGTACGCATGCGTGTCGTGGTTTTTGGGGCGGTGCAATCTCTTGCTCCGCCCCAGCGTCGCCTATTGGGTGTTAACTGCGTCTAACCTACGGCTAAACTCCATTTAACATCCTGCAGGCACCGTAACCACGACTCACCTTGTACTACTGCACTGATCCTCCTGTTCTGACCGCAGACCGCAATAGTCTGAGTGGGTTGGCGAAAGTGTAGGAGGGGTGGAGCCTCTGCCCGACACGCCCCAAGATGGGCGTGATCGGGGAGGGGCCTGGAGGTGGAGCCTCCATTTTCCCCCAAGCCACCCCTCCATCCCCAAGCCAATGCACACACCTCCCTTACTTTGACCACATAATATCTTTTTATTTTTATTTTTTACATATGCATACAGCTAATACCTCACGCGTCCCCTACTAGTCAGCTGCTAGGATCCTTGTGTAGCTTGCCAGTTCCGCCCTTGGGATCTTTACGTATCTCAAGTACGCCAAGCTCTCCCACCTCCCGAGGGTCTTGATCACTGCGTCCTCTACGCCCCTTGCTGCCGCCGTAGTGGCCGCCCCGATCCTGAAGCTGTGGCTGCAGTAGTCCTTTTGGCTAATGCCCGCTTCGCCCAGTCCCTTCCGAAGCGCCTCAACGAACCTCCCTCTCGTGAGTGGGCGACCGTCCTCGTACCGAAAAAGCGGACCTGGGCCCGCCCCTCTTCGCTGTAGGTAGCTCCACACGGCTGATACTGGGCAAAGGCAAGAACCAGTGCGCCCCACGAACAAATCCACCCCCTTTCGGAATGGATCTGTCTTGGACTGCTTGATCGTTACTTTCAGTAGCGACGGAGACCGGCGGCAGTCTACAGCTATGTCCTTCACCGTTAGGTGGCAACTAGGGTCAAACGCGCTGTCTGACGGTACCGTGAGCTCCCCTATTCTGAGGAAAGCAAAGAAACTGAGGCAGCACGCTGCCCACATCATGCTGGTGTCAAAATCTTTTGTCGCCCACACCCGGTTTAGCTGACGAAGGATGTCGGGCGTGATCGGCAGCCTGACTCTGCTGCTAGCTCCTTTTTCGGCTTCGGTTCGCTTAACCCCTTTTAGCACATACTCCAGTTTTGGAAACGGGGCACTGAACGGGTCGGGCATGTTCTCTTCGATTTGCAAGTGCCGCACAGCTGACAGATACACTTTTATGGTACGAAATTTTAACCCTTGTACAGCTAAGTAAGATACAAACTGACATAGCACCGCCTCCTTCACAGGAATTGGCTCCGCCTCTGCCGCTTGACAGAAGTTAAGGTATCTGTTCTTTCCACTCCGATAGGTCCGCTGTGTGGAGACTGTCAGACCTTTTGCAAAATACCCACGAACAGCTGCCTCCAGGTGGGGGAGGTCCAGTCCGGTTGGTGATGAATCAGGAGCTGCTGGAGTTCGTCTGGAACTGGCGTTGGGCGATGCTTTTTTGCGGCGGGCACCTGTTGAAAGAACCGGGGGATATTATCGCGGGATAGGGCATCCGCCGCTATGTTATGCTTTCCAGCTATGTGTGATGCTTTTAGTGAGAAACCGAAAGATGTCTGAAAGAAGAACAGGCACCGAGCAAGGTGCATGGCCAGCGGGTCCTTGCTCTTTCCTGAGTTTATGATACTCACCGCAGCCGAGTTGTCAGAGAACCACTGTATCTTCTTTCCCGCCCACGACCGACCCCAGAGTACACTTGCCATGACGATAGGAAGTAACTCCTTGACTGTTATATGCACTTGTGCCCACGACTCTGGCCAGGAGTACTGGAACCAGCGACCACTCCTGGTGAATGCGCCACAACCCCAGTTTCCTGATGCATCCGACGTAACTATCCCTGTGCTCCCCGGCGCTTCTCCTTCTGCCAGCATTCCAATGCCGTTCCAGTCTGCGAGAAAGAGAGACCACCATTCCATGTCCGACCTGAATCCTGCGTTCAACCTAATGTGATGGTGCAAACGCGTAACGACCTTCGACAGATCAATGATTCTTCTCACGAAACTCCTACCCGGCCTGACCACCTTACCAGCATGATGCAGGTGTCCCAGAAGCGACAGCAACTCTCTCTTTGTGCATGTTGTTCTCGACCTCCACCCCTCGATTGACCTTCTTAGCCTCAAAAGCTTCTCCTCCGGTAGGCGCAACTCCAACCTTTCTGTGTCCAGCATTATTCCCAGGAAGGTCAGCTTTGTTGTCGGTCCCTCTAACTTCTTCTGGGATACTTTTACCCCCAGCTGGTCGCACACTTGTAGCGTCGTCTGCAGAGAGCTTGCGCAAACTCCTGAGTTTCTTGGACCACATATCAGGTAATCGTCTAGGTAGTGGATTACTGTAACCCCCTGCTCTCTGAGTATCCACTGCAGACAATCCGCCACTGTATTGAATATTTTTGGCGCTGACCTGAGGCCGAATGGAAGTGCTGTGTCTACTAAGAGTGAGCCCCGCCATGTCATTCCCAACAGAGGACGATCGTCTGGGTGGACTGGCACCATCCTGTAGGCACTTTCCAGGTCTACCTTCGCTAGCAGGGCCCCTCTTCCTGTCGCTAGGATCATTTTGGCTGCCCAGTCTACCGACGTATATGTGAGTGAGCACAATGATGGGTCGATTCCATCGTTCACACTGCTTCCCTCTGGGTGTGACAAGTCTAGTATCAGCCTCCATTTTTCCTTGTCATGTCCCTTCGGAATCACTCCAAAACGGTTGACTTGAACATTAGCCCTGCTGATACCGACTGGACTCACTATCCTCCCTTTTTCCTTTTCCTCTCTTAGGTACTCCTCCACTACCTGTGGGTTCTGTTTTGCCGACAACATGTTGCTCCGAGCGCTCTTGTGCTCACATTCTCTGTAGTTGAACCCAATCCTGAACCCCTCTGATAACCCTGTTAACAGGTAGCGGGCACATTCCCTGTCAGGTAGAGCCCTCATGTGCCACTCCCATGCCTTCACTGACAACGGTGAGACCACCCTCTTCAAGTCCTCTGGTAGTTCCACTCTCACTTGTGGCGCCCTTGCTGAGAATATCAGTAACTCCTCCATATATTCGTACTGACCTCCTCTGAATGGGTCCGGAAGCTTTACCTCTGCAGCAGATGAGAAGAACAGTCACCTCCCTCGTAGCTCCTATAGAGCTACACACACCTATCTTGCCTATATCTCTTTGTTTATTAATTTTTTATTATTATTACTATTTTTTGTTGCTCACAACACACTGCACACAATACATAAATGTGTCATGACCTCCAACGCTGACTGTTAATCATACTGGCGATATATATAGAAGGATAAATACCACTTCCACGGCACACTGGGATAAATGATAACTTGTGCCATGATCCGGGTCGTGTGAAGACCAGTTGAATGCGCTATGTCCTTTGTTTACTTCCTCTGCTCCGCCCCGTTCTGGCCACGCCCCTTTCCGCGTGCACAATCAATAGCCTTGTGATCCTCGTTACAGCCTAGTGTCGAGCAGACGTGCCTAAACTTGCAGTACGGCTCGAACCTGCATCTCCCCGTATTCCACGAGTGGCATATCTTGTCCCCTCGTGCTCTACTGGATGGTCTGGAATCCGCCCTGGTGCTCGATCTCTCCGCGTAGCCGTACCCGGATCGTGGCTCCTGACCCAACTGCAAGGCACACTCCGAACTCGGATGGTCGGCCTCTTGGCAATGCCGGCAAACTCGCGGACCCCTCCCCGCTACTTGTTGCGCCAGGAAGGTGACCGCGTATAGGGAGCTGTTCAACTTCCCCCACTCCAGGTCTACTGCTGAGGCTGCTTGCTGGCGAAACATGCTGTCATAATCTCGCCATCCATTACCGCCACAGCGGCGCGCCTCTCTCATGATCAGAGCCATGTAAGCCCAGAGCTCGCGGGTCTTGTGAGGGTATTTCTCTCCGAACACCGCGGCGTAAGAACAAAAACATTGCGCCCATGATGTGACATCGGGCACCTCCCTCCTGCCTGCTCTCCCTCCGATCCAGGAGCATACGGCCGCTGCAATCCCACCCGCTCCTCCTTGTTCTACTCTCCTGCGACCCACCTCGATATTATCTTTTAGGAGTTCCGCCATGTCAACATACTCTCCTTTCTGGATTTTTGTTACTAGCTTTGCTGGCACCACTGGCAACCCCTCCCCTAGCGTGAATGGGGCATGAGGTGCCGTCTTATGGCCAGGTACCACCAACCCGCCTGCCTTCTCTTTTCCTTTGCTTGGCGGCTCCTCCTCCTTGTCCTTTTCGCCCTCTCCGCCGCCCTCCTCAATAAGCGGCACCTCCTCCAGAGTTGGGTCTAGGGTATCGTCGGGATCTTCCTCACCTGTGGGGGTACCCAATAGCTTGTGGAGTTGTAGCTCAAACGGTGTGTGTGTGTGTGTGTGTGTGTGTGTGTGTGTGTGTGTGTGTGTGTGTGTGTGCGCGCCACCAAGTTGCATTTTCCAGCAATCAACCGGGACCCCGTTCTACCCCACGTTCGTCCTGACCCCACGCAGGACCCAGCGTCTCGACCCCGTGCGAGAGAACTGTCTGTCCTGACCCCGTGCAGGGAACTCTCTGCATCTCGACCCCATGCGAGACTATCAGTCCTGACCCCTTGCAGGACTCACTGTATCCCGCCCTGTGCGGGATTCCTGTCCTGACCCTCCGCTGGTGCTCGTCTTGTCCCAGTGGGCCAAACTTCCTCCCTGCCTGGCTGAGGCCCGCTTGCCTCCTCCGGTACCACCGTCCGGCTGGATTCCCTCTTTTACATTTTTTCTTTTTTTTTACAACAAATGCCTGTTTTATGCGTGCACTAGTGTTGTTTCCAATGCTTACCCTCGCTAGGTTCTCTCATGACCGTCCTCAACTCGTCTCTCAGCATTGGAAGGAGGCCTTTCATTGTCGACTCTACAAGCCCACGGATCTCGGCGGCTGTCATCGCTGGGTTGTCGCCGTCCTCGCACATCCTTGTGAAGGTAGAGGGAACTGTCGAAGATGCTTTTTTGAATACGTCGCTCTGAGCACCAGCGGTTCAGAGATGTTGCTGTCCTGTACTGGCGCGTGGGTCCTTGTACGCATGCGTGTCGTGGTTTTTGGGGCGGTGCAATCTCTTGCTCCGCCCCAGCGTCGCCTATTGGGTGTTAACTGCGTCTAACCTACGGCTAAACTCCATAAAGTATATATAATAATAATAATAATAATAATAATAATAATAATAATAATAATAATAATAAAATACTGGCGCTGTTAGGTCCATACTGGCGCTGTTAGGTCCATACAGGCGCCGTTAGGTCCATACTGGCGCCGTTAGGTCCATACTGGCGCTGTTAGGCGAACGTTTTGGGTGTATTAGGGAGGCACGGTAGTGCCTCCCTATGTAGGGTTGAACAAGAAAACAAGATGGCGGCTACATACAATGTATTAGCGTTCAAACGCTAATATTTCGCCTGGTTATGAATTGTATACGTCAAAAGACACTTAAATCTGCTCTCTGGCGTTGCCCCATCTTACAGTAGCAAGGAGATTGCTCGAAGTTGTTACTAAAGTGACGAACCTGGAAACGGTGAAAATCGTGTTTCGTCATCTTCGTTTTCTTCTTTCTTTCTTTCTTTCTTTCTTTCTTTCTTTCTTTCTTTCTTTCTTTCTTTCTTTCTTTCTTTCTTTCTTTCTTTCTTTCTTTCTTTCTTTCTTTCTTTCTTTCTTTCTTCAGCGCGCCTAGCGCCTTTACACGAGCAATGCCGAGACCAAAACACCCATGAACAGTCATGAAATTCTCCTGGCAGGTGCCTTTTGAACTTAGTTTTTAGCGAAACGTCGATATAAATTCCGCGATTTCTCGATCGTGATCCATTGTCAGCTGAGTGTTAGACGCCATTGATGTGATTGCGCAATACGCACGTGACCAAGCAGTGGTTAGCGCACGTGACCAAGCACTAGCTTGAGTATCGCCGCGCGCCTTATGGATCACGGAGAACACATACATGTACATGTATTTGTCTGGAGTCTTCGAAGAACGGTAAGCTCGTATAGGATCACCATTCTGCGCTTGCCAGATAATTACAACCGCCGTACATGTCTACAAACAATTGTGGGCGGGGCTCGTATCCACTGCATGCATGCATGTGTAGGCGAGCTGATATGTACAGCATAACAATTATTGTTAGCTACAAGTTTAAAATTCTTAATAATAAAGAAAAGCCACCAACAACAGGAAAACTAAACCAATGGTGGAAACAAAGACAGCTCAGTACGTGCATGATATTGAACTGCACTTCGCTGAAAAAGGAAAAAAGGACACAAACAAGAAAATTAAAAAGATTTCTATCGAAATCAAAAGGATGTAGGGTTGTGAAATCTACCACTGGTCCACAATGTAAACTAACAAGGAACAAGCATGGAATGGTAACACGATTGACTTGCTAACAGACCATAGATCCCTACATCAGTGGCTGTACATAAGATCAATATTTTGTCACAAGCTGAATGCACGTCAGGTGTCAGTCAACAGCAACTAGCTGAACTAGCTATAACCAACCACAGCAGCCACTGATGTAGGGATCTATGGTCTGTTAGCAAGTCAATCGTGTTACCATTCCATGCTTGTTCCTTGTTAGTTTACATTGTGGACCAGTGGTAGATTTCACAACCCTACATCCTTTTGATTTCGATAGAAATCTTTTTAATTTTCTTGTATGGAAAAGAAGGAAACGGAAAACTGAAACAGACGGCGGAAACGGACGACGGGAAATGGGCGAGGTCTCGCACTCAAGACCCCAAAAACTAAACCCAAGACCCTAAAACCTTCTAAAACCTTCTCCGCTAACTGTGCAAAGTCGGGAGGGTATCCTAACCCGGGCCTTCGGCCCTTGGTAAGCCTAAGGATCGTCGGGAGGGTCGTCCTAACCCGGGCCTTCGGCCCTTGCTAACTGTCAATTGCGCACATAATTAACGAGGTGCCGTTCTTTCCAATTGATCCAAGGTTTTTAGGGTCTTGGGCAGGTCTTGGGTTAGGTTTAGCTTTTGGAGTCTAGTCTTGAGTGCGAGACCACGCCCATTTTCCGTCGTCCGATTCCGTTTCCGCCGTCCGTTTCAGTTTTCCGTTTCCTTCTTTTCCATGCACCCAGTTTAGAACTAGTGTTATTTTTAACGGAAAAATGCGGAAATGCAATATTCAAATTTGTTGTTCTTTTATATGATATCATAGAGGAGCCGAAATGGCAACAGCTAGTAGTGCAGAAAGATACGCTGGGGATCACTGCAAGAAGCTGGGTCTCTCTATCAACCGGTTTTATTCCACAAGCCAAGTGATGAAGATAACGAACATTACTAGAAGGGTGCAGTGTATGAGCTCTGCCAAGTACGAAAGTCTAGGGGTACTCCTTGGAGAGATTTCTATGAGTTGATGAGAGCAGTGTGTGATGAATCGTTTACAGTCTCATTTGAAAGTTTTAAAGTTATGGTTGGTAGGCTAGAAAAGAGGAGAAGTTTACTATTGCGAAATAAGAAAAGAGATGATATTGAGGTTTTATTAGCAGAGCCGTTTTGTGGCATGCATACCATTCCAGAGCCTGTTACTGACTCGGAAGACAGTGTGCTAGCAAAGGAAAGAGCAAAGACTGAAGAGTTAACTGCTAAACTCCAGCATCTCAGTGTGAGAAACGTCAACAAGAGGATCAAAAGACGTGATTTTAAGATTGCTGAGTCCACAGCTGTGGTGTTATGTTACATTAATAAGTGCTAACTAATGCATTATAGTCCCACTATTACTAACTCAATGAGTGAATGTAAAAGGACTCGTGTCTTACTCATTTGTATTATTCGATATTCGATTATTCGATTTTACTCTATTCTATTCTTCTATTGCTGCCTTTCTAATAAAGTCTTTCTAACTATCGAACCCCCGAACGCTACATGGTGGCAGCGGTGCTCTCGGCTCACCCGGAGCAAATCTATTCCACGGCAGCGAAGTTCTCCTAGTGCTCTCGGCTCACCCGGAGCAATACTTCTGACGGCGAAGCTCTATCTCTCTACTGTAAGACGCCGAAGTTCTACCCCTCTACTGCGGGACGGCGAAGCTCTCTCTCTCTCCACTGCGGAAAGCCGAAGTTCTACCCCTCTACTGCGGGACGGCGAAGCTCTCTCTCAACTGCGAAAAGCCGAAGTTCTACTCCTCTACTGCGGGACGGCGAAGCCCTACCTCTCTACTCTAAGACAGTTACTCTACTACACTGAACGATGGCAGCAAAAGTAGGAGTTACTCCACCGGAACCATTTCCATTTAGTAAACCAGAAGAGTGGTCAAGATGGATAAGACGGTTCGAGAGGTTTCGGATTGCTTCCAAACTGAACGGGGAGGAAGACAACGCGCAACTAAACATGCTCTTATACTGTATGGGCGACAGAGCTGATGACATCCTCCAGTCATTCAAGTATGCTGAGGGAGAACAAGAGGACTACGCCACTGTAAAGAAGAAACTAGATGACTATTTCATTCCTCTAAGAAACGTCATCTACGAACGAGCTCTCTTCAATTCAAGAAAGCAGGAACCAGGAGAACCAGTGGAAGAATTCATAACAGCGTTACACACACTCGTCGAGTATTGCGACTATGGAGATCTCCGTGATCAGATGGTACGTGACAGAATCGTCGTGGGTCTCGCCAATGCCAAGTTATCAGAGAAACTTCAACTGGACCGAAAACTCACACTGGACTCAGCAGTCACACAAGCCAGACAAGATGAAACTGTTAGAAAGCAGCAAGCTACTTTGAGAGGTGCAACAAAAGACAGCAGTGTCTCAGCAGTACACAAAGGAAAACACCTACCCAGAGAAAAGAAGATCACTACGGGCAAGTCTCAGCAAGACTCCAAGGGACCTCGTCAACCCACACAGTGTCCATGGTGTGGCAAATCACCTAAACATGATCGACAGCACTGTCCAGCAAGAGAAGCTAACTGCAGAAAGTGTAAGAAGAAAGGACACTACCAAACTGTATGCCGTTCTACTGCACAAGTTGCTACTGTCGAAGAGGAAGAGCCTAAAGAAGATGCTTTTCTGGGAGCCCTGACAGACACCAGTAGAGATCGATGGAACGTGACACTACAACTCAACAGTCACCCTGTTCTATTCTGCATCGACACCGGAGCTGATGTCACTGCAATTCCTGAACGAGTTATCTGGAAAGACATATGCAAGCCACGACTACTTCCCTCCAACCGAAACCTGAAGTGCCCAGACACACACTCACTCTCATCAGTCAAAGGAATGTTGAAGGCGAAGCTAGAGAGTCAAACTCAACAAGCACAAGAAAGCGTGTATGTGGTGAGAGGCTTGACCAAATCACTCTTGGGTCGACCAGCCATAGAGCAGCTAAACCTTGTTTCTCGTGTTGCCGCTGTCAGTGAGCTACCCACTCTAGAGCCAACCACTGAGTTCCCGAAGCTGTTCACAGGACTAGGGAAGCTGGAAGGAGAGTACACTATTCAGCTGGATCCTGGAGCCAAACCATTTGCCTTGTCAACTCCGAGACGTGTTGCAGTACCACTCATGGGAGCAGTCAAGCAAGAGCTGGAACGAATGGAGACTCTAGGAGTGATCTCGAAAATCCAAGAACCAACTGACTGGTGTTCTGGAATGGTGGTAGTCCCAAAATCTGATGGCAAAGTACGAATCTGTGTAGACCTAACCAGACTCAACCAAAGTGTACGTCGTGAAAGACATCCATTGCCAGCAGTGGACCAAGTACTTGCACAACTCGCTGGAGCTACTGTCCTGAGCAAACTAGACGCCAACTCTGGATTCTGGCAGATCCCTCTCTCACCTGACTCAGCCAAGCTGACGACATTCATCACTCCCTTTGGTCGATATTGTTTCAACCGCCTACCCTTCGGAATCTCTTCCGTTCCTGAACATTTTCAAAGAAGAATGTCTGAAATTCTAACAGGCTTACCAGGAGTAGTGTGTATGATGGACGATGTGCTGGTACATGGATCTACACGAGAAGAACATGATGCTCGCCTACGAGATGTGCTCAACCGTCTTCAAACAGCAGGAATGACCCTGAATGAAAAGAAATGCCAGTTCGCCAAGACATCACTAACATTCTTAGGCCATGTGGTAGGAAGATCAGGAATCAGCCCAGACCCAGAGAAAGTCAAAGCAATCACCGAGTTTCCTCAACCGACAAACACTGGAGATGTCAGGAGATACCTAGGAATGGTAAACCATCTCGCTAAGTTTGTTCCGAATCTTGCAGAGACTACTCAACCGTTAAGAGAGCTACTTGTGAAGAACAGACTGTGGACGTGGACTGAGAACCAGCAGACTGCCTTCGACAAAACAAAACAGCTACTCACTCTCAGCCCGGTACTCACTCTCTTTGACCCTAACCTCGAGACTGCGGTCTCAGCAGATGCATCCTCTTTTGGTCTCGGCGCTGTCCTGAAACAAAAGAATTCAGATGGAGAGTACAAACCAGTGGCGTACATCTCCAGATCACTGCACCCCATGACCCCAACAGAGCAGAGATACGCGCAAATTGAGAAAGAAGCGCTGGCCTTCACCTGGGCATGCGAACGTCTCTCTGACTACTTGATCGGACTACCATTTCACATTTGGACCGATCACAAACCTCTTGTACCACTGTTCAGTACCAAGGAGCTGGAACAGATCCCTATTCGAGTACAGCGTTATCGTCTTCGAATGATGCGCTTCTCATTCACCATTGCTCACAGACCAGGAAAGGAACTGATCATAGCTGATGCACTCTCCCGATCTCCATCCCAGGATTCTACAGATCCAGATAGCGACCTCCTACATCAAGAAGCAGATGCCTTCGTTCAAATGGTGATGCAGAGCCTGCCAGCCACAGAGAACAGGATCAAGCAGATCAGAGATTGCCAACAACAAGATGAGACATGCAAGTTAGTCACCAGCTATTGCCTCTCCTCAACATGGCCCGACAAGAAGACAGCACCAAGTTTGGTAAAACCATACATACCCCTTGCAGAAGAGTTCTCAGTTGAAGATGGACTGTTGATGAGAGGGTGTCGTATCGTTATTCCCAAGTCTCTACAGCAAGAAATATTGACTAAGCTTCACATGGCACACCAAGGAATCACCAAATGCCGCGACAGGGCTAGACAGTCAGTATGGTGGCCAGGTCTGTCGACTCAACTAGAGGAACTTGTCAAGAACTGTGAGATCTGTTGCAAAGAGCAGCACCAGAGAGCTGAATCACTCATACCATCTGAGCTACCGTGGCAGAAAGTTGGTACCGATCTCTTTGAATGGAAGAACAACAACTACCTACTCATTGTGGACTACTATTCTCGATTTATTGAAGTCGTCAAGCTAAACAGAACAACTGCAACTGAAGTCATCAATAGGACGAAAACAATCTTCGCAAGACACGGCATCCCTGAAGTCGTTTTCTCTGACAACGGACCTCAATACACAGCGGAAAAATACGAGAAGTTCTCCCAGGATTACCAATTCGAGCACAAGACCAGCAGTCCTTACTATCCTCAAGCAAACGGAGAAGCGGAGAGAGCCGTACGTACAGTCAAGGAATTGCTAGTGAAGAACCAAGATCCCCATCTTGCACTGCTGAACTACCACTCAACCCCAATCCAAGGAGGAAGATATAGCCCCTCAGAACTACTCATGAGCCGGACATTGAGGACAACTATCCCTACTACAAGAACGCAAAGACTTCCCCGAGTGCCAGACCGAGAAGAAGTCCGAACCAGAGACCAGAAGATGAAGCAAAGACAGAAGAAGAACTTTGACAGTCATCATGGAGCCAGAACTCTACCAGTCTTGAAATCAGGAGACAGAGTATGGATCCCAACAAGGCAGAAGGAAGGAACCATTCAATCAGGAGTAGCACCAAGATCACTAGTCGTTACAACTGAAGATGGATCAGAACTTAGAAGGAACAGGAAGGATATCATCAAACTTCCACAAACCAGAGTTGAAGGACAGGAAACTCAGATTGAAGAACAAGAAACTCAGACTGAAGAACAGGATACTCAGACTGAAAGAGAACAGGACAAATCACCAATCTCTAATCCGCAAACACCTCCACAACCTCGTCGGAGTAACCGCATCCCTGCCCCTAGACAGCACTTCGCTCCTCTCATCGGACAATGACTTTTAGATAGGGAGATGTGGTGTTATGTTACATTAATAAGTGCTAACTAATGCATTATAGTCCCACTATTACTAACTCAATGAGTGAATGTAAAAGGACTCGTGTCTTACTCATTTGTATTATTCGATATTCGATTATTCGATTATACTCTATTCTATTCTTCTATTGCTGCCTTTCTAATAAAGTCTTTCTAACTATCGAACCCCCGAACGCTACAACAGCCAAGATCAAAGTAATGGACAGAGAAAGAGAATCTCGGGATAAATGCATCACCAAACTTGAAACTCAATTGCACACTGCTCATAGCCCTGTCCACTGTCTTCGACAAACGCTCTATCGATCCAAAGATAAGGTTGAATTTGCATCCCATGAAAGCGTTGATCTACACGGCCAGCTCATCGACATGGAAGAAGAATTTACTGCCAAAGTTGCTGCTCTTGAAGAAAAGATTGATTTGCTGATCAATGAGGTTGGAGTTGCACAACATGAGCGTGACATCCTGTCTGAGCGTTTAGATGATTTACAGTCTAACACCATACAAACCAAGAAAGGCCAAAGATTTTTTTTTTTTTTTTTCTATAATATTTTTTGCAAAAGCAAAGGAACCACAAAATAGCAAAGCTAATACAAATGTGATCCAAAAAAGAAAAAACAGAACACAAAAACAGAGATAATTATTATCTTAACTTAATTAACAGTGATTTAAAAGAAGAAAAGGATAAAGAAGAAGTAATTTCAGAAGGAAGGGAGTTCCAGTCAGATGGTGTACGCCAATGCTGCCTTGAACTATTAGCAATGAATGTTGCTACCAGTCAAGTTGAACCCGTGATTCGCTCAGTGTTAATCAATATTGCGTCCATTGAAGCAGGAGAGTTGCCTAAGTCAAGTACTCTACAAGACTGTATACAAGACTGGAGCGAGTTGTCACAGGCAGAACAAGACCAACTGTCGATCCTCGTTGAATAACTTCTTTTGTGGCATGCATGTCCTTGTAGGTATGGCTGATACTACATCAAGCACACTCTTGCAGTGGGAGAACACGCATTTTGATTCACCTGTTGGTGCTGCTGCATCTGTCATCACTGCCAGCAAAACAGAATCAAGAATTGTGCGATTGGTCCGAACCACATGCAAAGCGATGTGCCGACATGGTAATGAACAGAGTGGTGTGTACCAACCTTTCACGACGTTTCTGAAGTCGCAAGGCCTTGCAAAGAACCCACTTGCACCATTCAGGGGCAACAGGTTTAATATTCTTTTTTATGATGCTGGAGCAGTTTTTCATCTTTCCTCACCAATTGAGAAGTTTCTTACCGATGTTTGGCAGACACCAAACAAGCTGCTAAAATCTGTTCTTGCTGACGTCAAAGTGCCAGAATTTTTAGCCGGATGCAAGGCCTTGGGTCTAATCAACAAGATAGTCACTGGTCCTCTGTGGCGTGTCATCGAGTCAAAGGATATATCAATTTTGGACATGAACACTCACTACTGCCGTCTTCTAGATTGCTTTAAGGAATGGGCTGTGGATGCATCTGAGGTGGTATCGGGAGAAGCTAGGCTATTCCAAGACTATAGTCCAACAAAAGATGAGATTTTCAACTCGTTGACAAAGTTGTGTGACCTTGACTCGACTGTACAAGAAATCCTACAGTGATATTCACCTCACTCGTCGTCTTGATAACCCGATTACTTGAAGACCATTTGCCTGGTGGGGTGTTAGAGAAACCAACTAAGCAGTTAGTCACCGAGACAAAGTCTGTTCCAAACTCAAACACGGTTAGTGAAAGAGATTTTGCTAAGCTTGATCGTTTACTAAGAGAGAAGCCTAATGCAACAACAATCGCATTAGAAGGGCTTGTGTTGTTCTCAAACAATAAGACCGCTCAATGGCTAAACGAAAAGTCTTTTGAGGACAGAGAAGCTTTGTTTAAAAAGGCACGGAAGATAGCACCTGAGTTCAAAGATCTGTACAAACAAAGAAGGAGGAAACTGTTAGAAGACCGAGCAAAGGTATTACGTGACAAACAGCTGGCTTTGCAAAAGTTACGAGAGAAAAAGTTTCGCGAAAAGGAAAAATTGACGGAGGAAATCATGGTATATGGCTTATGGCAGAATGAATCTAAAGTGACTAGTGGCCTTGAAAAACTGAGTTCTACTTCTGAGAAGCTGAAGGCTTTAAAATGTCAACTGGATTTTCGCAAAAAGGTTCTGGAGCAAGCTGGTCCAAAAGAAGTCTTCGTTATGACCAAGAATCGAAAGAAACTCACTGTAGACGAAGTTGCAAGCAATCTGTTTGCTCTGTTTTCACCAGCACACAGGCCAGTAGTAAGCTCATCAACTTTTATTGCTACCCAAGAAAGTTTGGTGGGGAGACGAATCTGCTACAGGTGGCGAGAAAGTGATGGAGCTGAACATTTGTACTATGGTAAAATCTTAAGTTTAGTTCCAGGTACCACAGATTGGTTTAATGTCATTTATGATGGAGAAGACACAGTTTTGTCACTGAAACTCTTTATAGATATCGAAAGGGGACTGAGATTTAGACTTGTTGACTAGTTTCTTTTTATGTGCCAGTTATATTTTGTCATTGTTAATTGTAATTTGTGTGTTTTCTTGAACTCGAACCACTAATTAATGACATCACTAGTCATGTATAAACAAAAGTAAAAAAGTTTAATAAAAAAAACTAAAAAGTGTAGGGATGACTCTTGCAAAAGTAAAGGAACAAGATGGGATCGATAATGCTTGCAAAAGTAAAAGAACAAGATGGGATGATGCTTGCAAAAGTAAAGGAACAAGATGGGATGATGCTTGCAAAAGTAAATTAAAGGAACAAGATGGAATAATGCTTGCAAATGTAAAAGTCCCAAGTATCCCTACATCAGCGGCTTGCTGCGATGACGTGCAACTGACAAAATTGATGCGGAATCCTTTTCCTACACCTTTTACAACCGTCAATTACTTCATCGGACTGCGTCCTCCAAATACAGCTACCTGCAGCTTATTTACAACTGTCAACTACTTCATCGGACTGCGTCCTCCAAACACAGATACCTCTAGTTATTTACAACTGTCAACTACTTCATCGGACTGCGTCCTCCTAAACAGATACCTCTATATTTATTTACAACCGTCAATTACTTCATCGGACTGCGTCCTCCTTCAAGCAGCTGATGTAGGGATACTTGGGACTTTTACATTTGCAAGCATTATTCCATCTTGTTCCTTTACTTTTGCAAGCATCATCCCATCTTGTTCCTTTACTTTTGCAAGCATCATCCCATCTTGTTCTTTTACTTTTGCAAGCATTATCCCATCTTGTTCCTTTACTTTTGCAAGAGTCATCCCTACACTTTTTAGTTTTTTTTATTAAACTTTTTTACTTTACTTGTTCCTGTTACTTTTTTGATGACTATCAGTTTAAAATTATCAGCTGTATTCTATGCTAGCTGTTATTTCATTTTTACAACTCTGTGAGCAGCAGTTACTAGCTAGTAGATGAGAAGGTGCATAGCCTCTATAGTCAGAGAGTCAAGAAACATGGAATGTTAT
Source organism: Haliclona indistincta (assembly GCA_964017065.1). NCBI lineage: Eukaryota > Metazoa > Porifera > Demospongiae > Haplosclerida > Chalinidae > Haliclona > Haliclona indistincta. The sequence continues at coordinate 11,887,763 of OZ024787.1, read as the reverse complement.
TATCGGCAATCACAAAAAGGTTTAAATTAGTTAGAGGTTGACTTGACAACATGATATTTCCTAGCACTGTAATGGATGAAGAAGAGACTAACGCTGACAACTCAGTGGAACACTATGGTGATCATGGCTGCAAGACTCTGAGTCCGCCGGGATAGAGGATTCGAGTAGACACGCCTAGTAGAGCCTTGTTGATGGCGATATCACGATCACAGAGGCTTCTAGCCATTTACAATGACCAACGTCCAGTTGTCAACAGCACAGGGTTCCTATAGGTACAGCTCACGCCACGTAGCTAGTGTAAGAACTAAGAAACCTAGCCTAGTAGATCGGGTAGTATCACCGTCGTCCGGTTCGCGTCTGCCGTGGGTCATGATGACAGCATAGACAGATCAGTGTTACCCAGGGTATGGTATACTGCTTGTTCATACCTCTAGGCTCTAGCTTGCGCGCTGAAGCGCCCATGAGCAGAGAGAAAGCGAGAACCAAGCTCACTTTCAAAACTGATGTGGGCGGAGTCAATGATCAGCAGCGACAAGAGGGTTAATTAATGGAGTCGCTCTTCTAACAGCCCAAAACGGTCCAAAAACCATGTTTTTCAAGGATTACTCGCTTCTGGTAGTGTTTGATGCCTATCTAAGCACTAAGTGCACTACCCCAGATATATACACGTGCGATGGTGCAGGTTTGATAGTGATTCGTTCACTCAGGACAGCGCTAGGCTTGTCAAAAGAAGAAGAAGAAGAAGAAGAAAGAAGATGAACAATTCGCGTGGGCGGCGATTTTGTTTTACCTCTTTAGAAACGTCTGCCAGCTTCGCCAAAGGTATTTCCATGCTCAGAACAATCGCCTGATCAATCCTAGTTGTCTGGAATTTCGATGAACGCTAAAACAGCGAAGATCTGCAACTTGCTCCCTGAGAGTCGCCATCTTGATTTTCGTCGTCGAGCAAGCAATCCCGGCGACTTTCATGGACTTCCTATAAGCGCTTACACTTCAGATTCCCTCAGAGATAGTTAAAATGCAGTAGAAATGTATAACAAAAGAGATATGTGCGAAAACTAATTTTCACACATGAGTAGCCGCCATCTTAATTCGTGGTCATCCCTAATGATAATTACATAACAAGGTGCCACAGTTTGTACAGTGAAGTGGTGCACAAACTATTGGCTATTTGCCTTATTATGCCGAGGTGTGGGCGGAGCCACGAGGCATACAGTAGTCTGTTCGTTTGTGTGTGTGTGTGTGTGTGTGTGTGTGTGTGTGTGTGTGTGTGTGTGTGTGTGTGTGTGTGTGTCCGCAAAGCGTATCTCGGCAACCGCTTGCTACTAAGCGCTGAAACTTGCAATACAGGTAGATCTCGATAGTTTATGAAAATCAGATTTGACAGATTTGCTATTAAAGCCTTTGTTTTGAAGTTATGGCGTGATTTGCTAACCTAAACAGCCGTCTTGAGCGCTCGGGCCTACTTCATAGACAAAACTGTCTACAGATGGCTACAGTGCAACTTGAAGGCTTGATCTGTGATAGTACAGCTCGCGCGACTCCATTGGCAGCAGTGAAACTAGCGAGTGAAAGCGTGTTTGAGTTCACTTAGCTGCTCGACAGGTGAGCCGGAGCGAGCAGAGCAGTTACAGTCACGCCCAGCTACATTATTCTGTTTGGCTACAATACAACTTTTGTACAACAGCTTGTACAGCTGCTGGATAGCTGCCACTAGCCTGCGCTTCCATAGAACTGTTGCTATGATCTGCTGCTTGCCTGCTGCTGCTGCTGCTGCTGCTGCTGCTGCTGCTGCTGCTGCTGCTGCTGCTGCTGCTGCTGCTGCTGCTGCTGCTGCTGCTGCTGCTGCTGCTGCTGCTGCTGCTGCTGCTGCTGCTGCTGCTGCTGCTGCTGTTGAAGTTGTTGTTGCTGCTGCTGCTGCTGCTGGATAGCTGCTACTATAGCCTGTGCTTCCATAGCACTGTTGCTATGATCTGCTGCTGCTAAATAGCTGCCACTAGCCTGCGCTTCCATAGCACTGTTGCTATGATCTGCTGCTGCTGGATAGCTACCACTAGCCTGCACTTCGATAGCACTGTTGCTATGATCTGCTGCCTGCTGCTGGATAAGCTGTCACTAGCATGCACTCACAGCACTGTTGCTATGATCTGCTGCTGGATAGTTGCCATGCACTAGCCTGCGCTTCCATAGCACTGTCACTATGATCTGCTGCTTGCCTGCTGCTGGATAGCTGCCACTAGCCTGTGCTTCTATAGCACTGTTGCTATGATCTGCTGCTTGCCTGCATGTTCCATGGATCTGCTGGTCACTTCTACTGTAGCTTGCATTGCATGCTTCTATGAGATGCTTCTATGGATCTACTGCATTCATGCATACGTGCTGTCATTTATGCATCTGCTAATTGCATGCTAGCATACATGCTACTGCACCGAGGCATCTGCACCTTTGGTGCTTTATTTTAAAATTTATTATCTCAGGATTGGTTGCAGCTAACGACTTACTTTTTGATGAATGATATAAAACAACAATAAATTGTAGAATTTTTGGAATGTTTAACTACCTATTTAAAAAGCAAAAAAAAATTCCCTGGCATCGCTACTGTAGGACGAGATCTAGCTGTACCAGTGCTGTAGGACGAGATCTAGCTGTACCAGTGCTGTAGGACGAGATCTAGCTGTACCAGTGCTGTAGGACGAGATCTAGCTGTACCAGTGCTGTAGGACGAGATCTAGCTGTACCAGTGCTGTAGGACAAATTTGAGAAGCTAGATAGGCTAAGACAACTCAGGAATCGCTTAGCCATGTTGTTGACAGGGCTGGCCGAGACGCTATTTCAAGTTAAACCATCTGCAGCTTTATATCTCATCGATTTGCAATCTGAAACAAACAAAACAGAACTTGATAAACAAGTATTTTGAAATCTGTCAGTGCTTCAGTTGTATGTCACTGGATCAAAGCTCAGTAACACACGACTATACGACAGGACTCTCGTGGTGGTGATCAGACTCACTTAATGGTCAATAAATAATTATGTAACTGAATCAATTCACAAACTGCAGCTAATTAATCACCAAGTAATTAGTCGTTTCATGCAGTATCATCAGCAACAGGTGCAGAATCCATAGTCGAGTCCCCTCAGTAGCTAGAGAGAGCCAAGATACGGCAACACAGCATGGATCACGAGAAGTGCTGTGACTATCCACCATCCTATAAGACAGCCATATGCTGACCAACAAGAGCTGACCACACTAGAGGGCTCATCAGCAACATCACTCATCATGGCTCCACCACCAGGCTACTACACTGCAGTGATACAGTTACCAGCAGCATTAGTAGCTGATCATAATGGTGATGAGGAGTATTCTACCTCGACTAGTGAAGAGATTGAAGTTGATATCGAGGTATTCAAGAAGTTCAGCTCAGGGCATACATTATGTGGATGATACAATTGGCTCTTTCTCTTCTACTACAGACTATATATATTCACAGTCAGCAGGCAATGCATCAACAATTACTATTGACAAATCAGACTTAATAACTGATGAAAGACTTCTACTTACTGTAGAAACAAGTAAGCTGTATGAGTATTTGGTCATTACAATCAAAATGTTTCACACAGCTCCTTCTCAATGCATGGGTACTGAGTTTTTTACTCCTGAACTGCTGAGACAAAAGACATTAGATTTGAATATTAATCAATTGGGTGCAACAACAAGAGAACAGTGTCTTTTCCCAGACATCACCTTCACCTGCAACGGTGCCATCACCAAGTGGATAGTGGGTGTAGGTATACTCCTGGTGACTCAGATTCACAAACCCAGCTTCAAATCTGGCGAAGGATCGAGCAGACGTCAACCAATGTCTACAAAATGATCAATTTCACCGCTATGACTGACGCTCCAGGCGAACAAAATGGAGTTTACAATCACACACTAACTTCTCCAATTGAATTCAAGAAAGGAGACATCTTTGGAATATTATACTATCATCGTAGAAATAGAAAAATGGTCTTATACAATCAACTTACCACTGGTCCAGCTAATTATTGGGATCCAGCAGGCACTCTAGGTAGTCCTCCAACTTATAACAATCTTTCTGCTGTTTATACAGATACCTATGACTACACACTAAGTCTTGTGTCAGTGGAAATTGGTGAGCACAATATTTACTATAAAATTATTGTACAATACTCACGAATTCTGCACAGTATAATACTACGTAGTAGTACTATTACAAACCTACTAAGTATGGTAATGTTATGCATCATTGTTGTTATAGTTACTTCAAGTCAGGTTCCAATACCAACAGTAGTGCAAGGTGGGATACAACCACCTTCCATGATTGGTATGCTAATACACTGCATAGTGCTAAAACCAGGTATCATGTATTGACATTTTACTGTATAGAACCGGTGAGTGTCACAAATTCAAACTAGCCAAGTATGTCACCTGGAGTGAAGTCAGCTATAATGTCTACTAATTCAGCATATATAGTAAGCCATCTGATGTACAAGTGCAATCAATCTCACTTTCACATGCTTCTACAGCTGAGTTGAGTTCATCCATCGTAACGTCTTCACATTTACCAGCCTCTACCACCACTGACAAGCAACTACCCGTAAACACACCTGGGGCAATTTTCAACCCCTCAAATGCTCTTTCACTGTCTCCTACTATCAGTTCTTCGACTCTTCCCCAAGGAAACTCTTTAGCTAGAAACATTGTGGTCATTTGTGGTACCATTCTGTTGGTTGTAATACTGATTTTGGCTGTTGGCACTTTCTGGGCAATTCTAGCTCTACTTCACGTGAGAAGGCAAAGGAAAAGGGATTTTTCTCCTCCATATGAACTGCATCCAGCTGTAAACTATAGGCGTCCCATACAGAACGTTCCAGCTATGAATAATCCTGTATATTCAGGTGCTAACAGCTTTAATGCAGGTATACAGGATCATAATTTGTCATTTCACAGATACTACTGATCTCGGAGGTCAACCATCTACACCAGACAAGCATACCACAGCGATATCCAATGGATACGATACACCGTTTGAATTGATGTGCAGGCCTAGAGAAGCTGAACCATATGTAAGAGTCTGCATGCCTTATATTGCAAGCACATTGTGTCAACTGCTTGTCATGATTGTTTTTATAAGCATGTTATGTTAACTATAATTATCTTATCTCTTCTTTACTCACGAATTTCAATGCACATATGTACTATGTAGGAACAACCATTACCTACCACACCAAGACCATGTGATACCAATTGGGGAATAGTAGTTCCTACTATGGTATGTGCACACACCACCAAAATCTTTAATAGTGCATGCAATAATGCTGAATGTATTTCCTATTGTAGGCAAGAAGAGTCAGACTCAAGACCATGGAAAAAGAAAACTGCAAAATCTATGATAAGCTTTCTTCACTTGTGAGCATACAATTAAGCAAGAGTTAGTAATTTTTCTCGACGGTGTCTACAGGAAGAGTCGTATGCAGAGCCGGCAGATGATTTTTTCGAAGAAGTTGATGACTATTGGGAACCTGGCAGTGATGCTGCAAGTATTTATGACCAACTGGCTATGCGGAGGTTTAGAGAAATACTCAGAGAACAAATCAAGTGAGCTACGTTAATAAAAAATTTGCACAACACTTTTGTCTTTGTAGAATTGAAGACCATCTTGGTTCCGGGCAGTTTGGAATGGTTGAAAAGGGGGTGTGGTACTCTCCTGATGGACCTGTGGATGTTGCCATCAAGACACTAAAGGAAGAGTCTTCAAAAGAGTTGACAGTCATGTTTCTTCAGGAGGCTGCAATTAACGGACAATTCCAGCATCCTAATATTGTTCGACTCCTTGGTGTGGTCACCCTCGAAGAACCAGTAAGAATAGTAGACCATTCAGTGTTGTTTTTAATGCTGAATGTAGCCCATGATTATTTTAGAACTTGTAAGTAACGGAGATCTTAGAAGTTTTCTATGGAGACTTGATATAGCGTATGTATACAGCAAAATTTGGTTTATGACTAATTTGATACAGTACTCCAGTCCAGGAGACATCGTACCAGCGTCACTACCTGTGCAGTTGCTAGGATACTGTCGACAGATTGCCTCAGGTATGGAGTACCTGTCCAAGAAGAGCTTTGTACACAGAGATCTTGCTGCCAGGAACATCCTAGTGGATGACAAGAAGATATGCAAGGCATGCTGATGAGATCATTCCTCACACGGTTTTGTTGATGTTGATTTTGCAGATTGCAGATTTTGGAATGTCCAGAAACTTGTCGGACTGTGACTACTATCTGTCTCATGGAGGAAAAATCCCTATTAGGTGGACGGCTCCTGAGGTAGCTAATCATGCTTTATTCGTTACTGTGTATCTTAATTCATATTATAGGCGATTAACTACAAGAAGTACTCCACAGCCAGTGATGTGTGGAGCTTTGGTGTGCTCGTGTATGAGATATGGAGTCTGGGACATAGACCATTTGAGGGGATAACAAATCCGGAGGTGATATTAATTTTCTGTTCTCACTTCAGTTAAAATTTCATTTGTACACACGTAGTGTGTTAGGCTCATTGATACTGGATATCGACTCCCTCCTCCTCCTGGCTGTCCCAGAGCAGTGTATCAGATCATGATGGATTGCTGGTATGTGATAGCTTGTGCATTTAAACTTTATATCAAAAATTACAAAATATAGGCATCCCAAGACAACAGGAAGACCTTCCTTTGCTAGTTTACATCACAAGCTATCCCGACCAGAGAGCCTGTTACTGAAATGGACAGACGGAGACAAGACTCGTGACCCACAATCTACAATGCTTGGAGCTCCCTTAGAGACTGCCTCTGATTTGCACTCTGACCTACAACACAAATATGTTCGCTAAACATTAAAGAATTGAGACGAATATTATTTTATGTAATGATTTTTGCTTTTAATTTCACAATGGTCACCTGTAAATTTTTATTGTTAATCAACATTTTCCAGCTGAATTTGATCGCAAAATCGACCAACAAGAGAAATAATTATTACTATAATATGCAGCATGCTCAAATTCAGATATACAAATCCTCCACTTCAGCATAAATTGGTGCATCCCTGTGGATTAGGTCAGCACATCATTATGACCCAAACTATAGAGGATCTATAACTCACATTTCTGGCACGATGTCTTGATTTACCGTTTCATAACATGAATTGTTTTGTAGATCAAATGAGTCCGGTCTGGTATAGCATGGATTGTTGTGTAGTTCAATCGGGTTTTGCACAGAGTAACATAAATTGTTTTTTAGGACACTTGGACTGATTCTCTTGGTATAACAGCTATTATCTTGTAAATCAACTTGAGGTATAATGTTATTCAGAAAGTTTTCTGTGTTTCCATCATTTCGATTGTTAACAGATCTGCAAGTAATGTAACCACATATTGAAACAACTAATGTTGGCTACTTACTGTGAGTTTACTGCATAGCATAAATTCTGATCAGTCTGCATGTTTCAGTGCAAGATTTTTACGACTCCAAATAAATTTTAAGATAATTATGAATGTGATTGATGCTGCAACAACAATCAGTATAACAGCAACTGTTATAATGGGATAGGCAAATATTGGTAAGACAACTTGCTCATGAGAATTGGACATTTTTGATTGCGAAACATTTATTGAGCTCATTGAAAAAGTCTTCGATGAACTGAACGATACACTTGTTGTGATTTCCACAGTGACCAGGGGATAGTCATACTGCATTGACAGGGGCACTATGTTAGCTGCATCAGTATAATCAAGCTCATAGCTAGTTAATGGGGCCGTCATTAATCTGATAGCTAAGTTCTATTTCACTATCTACTGGTTGGTACACTCCCAGTATGTCTCCTTTCTGGAACTTCAGTGGAGGGTTGGGGGCATATTCATAAATGTTCAAAAGATTATTGACCTTGCGAGTATTTGAGGTGAGAAGATTGAAGCCAACTTTTTGGTAGTTAGCACCATCCATGCTGCGCCATATTTGTAGCTCAGGTAATTGTCCAGAAGATATGTCGGTCTGATGTTTAGCTCCCACTATCCACTCAATGATGAAGCCATTACAGGTGAAGTTGATTTCTGGGAAGAGACGCTGGTTTGCTTTGACTCCTACATCATTAATGTTGGCACCCATGACCCACTGGTCAAATTCATTGGAACTTGGAAAATTACTTATACAGCTGGGGCTAGCTGTCTGCAAAATGATAGCAGCAGCAACAAGTGTTAAAGCAAGCTTCATTTCTTACCAGTTCCAGGAGATATGAGAAGTTGCTTGCCGTTCATAACATTGAATGACTGCCGTACAGTCCCAGGTAACTTTGATGGTGGATTACTAATCTGAGAGACAGTAATGCAGCATATGCTACTCATAGCAACATCATCATTATCACGATAGAACACTGTGACAGCACTGCTACTCCTTGGTGGCTGGTATACTCCCAAAACATCTCCACTCTGAAATGACATTGGAGGATCCAGGTTATACTTGAGCACTCCTTCACGACTGAAATCTCCAGGATTCAGTCTGATCTGTTGACTGTCCTGTCTAGTGGAATTCATAGAATTCAGTCTCCATATCTGAACCTCAGGATACAAGACATCAGACCCTTTAGAAATTGATGCCGCATTTATTGTAGCTCCTAAGAAAATACTTGTTAGTCTTCCATCACAGTTGAAGCTCACATCAGGAACTATGCACAATTGAGCATCCAACTTGTTCATGGATTCTGATGCTTCTAGCTTTGTAGCTCTTTCAGCCAGTAAATCTAAATGCATAAATCCTCTGGTACAAGCATCAGATACTGCAGTCATATCAATGCAACAAGACAAATAATTATACTTTATGTCATACCTTGTAACAAAGTGATACAAAACAACATTAGAGCTGCTAGCTCAGCCATGTCTACAGACAGAATCCTACGTAGGTGTGAAATGAATTTAACAAATTTAACTTGAAAGAAGAGGTGTCAATGCACTTTGGTACGTCACTATTGGTGATAACGTACAGGGTCCATAATCATCCGTGCCTATTAAGCCTATAGCTAACGGTGATCGACCGCGCCTATTATGGACTCCTGGTGATAGTATAACTATTATTTCAGTTACTATTGTAATGCATAAAATGTGCTAAAATTGTTAACTTGTCACAGATTTTGGTAGTTTTGTTGCATGTTGTAAGATAACCAAAATCACATTATTTTCCTTACTACGTATGTAACAACTAGCTGATCAGTTTTGTAACTCTTGTAACCAATACAGTAGCTCTGACTATCTACTCAGTTAGTATAGAGCCATAACAGCTAATAGTGAAGTGATTCCTGAGCTGTTGACCAGGATATGCATATTAAGCTATAGCTATAGAATGTGTTGTTTTTTCATAAATGAACAGCTTTTGTATGGCTTATCACAGAATAGCACAGCAATTTAATGATTTTTAACGATATGGATTCCTTAGATTAGACCAAGATTAGTTACAACAGGGGATATTAAGGGGGCGGGTACACGAATTTTTGCCGTTTTTTACAGTTTTTAAAATATACATAAAACTCTTATTTCTAAAGCTTTGCTAAAGAACTAAAGTTTTAATGAAATATAACACACCAGTGCATGTTTAGCGCGATTTTGTCCAGGTACAGATTTGTATGTGCGTAGTTATCATACATTTTTAGAATATTATGATTTAACGTTTTCCTTCTACAGGAAATGTTTGCAGATGCTGAAATTTCGCCAGTAGCAATAGATTGCCTATGTCCAAAAACGGTTGGATGGATTTGGCGTGCAGTTGCGCTGAAGCAGTTTTGTCGCTATAATAGCTATTATTTTGTTTTACTTACAACTGTTAGTATTCATATAATACAAACTCTGTAAGATCGGGCCAAACGGATCCAACCGATTGTGGTACACATACTTATGATGCTGCAGCCAGAACTTTGATAGCTAAAACTGTTGCAAACGAAAGTAAAACGTAAAATATGTAGCGTGTGTAAAGCTGAGTTAATTTCTGTGGTTTTTGGTCGCGCGCCGCAAGATGTGACGTCAGCGTTGCAATCACATCATACTGTCTGAGCCTTGGCTATAGCTAAGTGACGCAATTCTACGCAGAGGCCGGCGTTTACACTAGAGCATTTTTGTGGTGACCACAGGTTATGTATATTATGCATATTAATTAGCGTACCCGCCACCTTAAATTAATCATGCACCCCATGCATGATTATATACAGTACTTGGTCTTAAATTTAGCTACAAGTATGCATGGTGCAATTCCTCTATTTTATCATTATTATTGCGAAATCTCACATCGCTCATGCACGTACGTGTATATAGCTGCGTACTCTGCCATCTGCTTTGGGTACAAGTTTCCTTTTAAAAAGTGGATCATGTGTAGCTAGGTGGGTGGGTAACTTGGAGGAGTAGGTATGCACACAATACGATACAGCAGATACTTTAGATGACATCCTCAGAGTTGATTATATAATATATACTGTCAATGTCGCTATATAGCTCACTGTTCTTGAACATGTGTGCACTGTTAGACACACTCACTGCATTGTTTAGGATGTAATATAAAAAATTGTTATTATTCAGCACAAAATAATAGACCAGTTGAATTGACACTGTTTATAGTTATAATAATCTACAGAGTCTGCGCTGTGTCTGCTGGTGTGGGACCATGTGATCAGATGAGCTACTTACTGCAGTGATACCAGTTCCTGCATAATGATGATTGATTAATACAAGTGCAGAGAGTGTTATTGACATCATTACCTGGTGTGAGTCAAGCAGAATAGCGTGCTGCAATATCTCTAGCAACTCTGTGCTCATTCATGCTCTTCAAAGCTGAGATCAGGTCACTCCAAGATGCACTGGGAGAGCTCTTTAACCATGCATCAAACACTCTAGCTTTGAGTACACCTAATCCATACACATGATAGGTGACACGAATGTCCTCCAACTGGCTCATAGTGAGATTTAGTTTAAGACCAAGAGTGTGCCAATCTGTAACATCTGTGACTGCTTCAACAAGCAGGTTCACTGACAGAGGAGGAGAGCCTGCAGTATGATGAGAATGATACAATGTCACAAGATCTAATTAAAACAAGCTTCACCTGATGTTGGTAGATCAGCTGTGGTGGGTCGCTCAACAACTGTGGGTAAACAAAAAGATGGTGATAACTCATCATCAATCATGTTAACAGGCATACCTTGTTGTTGCTGCTGCTGCTGGTGTAACCAATACTGTTGTTGCTGGTTGAGTTTTCTCAGCTTGTCACTTCTATCACAATATGTTCTCTTGCGGTCTTTGTTATACACACAGATATGGCGAGAACCGTCACAGGAGCAGAGGAAGGCATCGTTCTTGATCAAGATACCTGGTATGAAATGAAGCTTCTTCTCAACCTCAACGAGAGCGTTCATTATTGCTGAACGAATGAAGGAGCAATCGTTGCTTATTTCTTCATCATTGTCAGCACAAGGGTAGTAGATCTCCATCTGAAGATTCCTCTCTATCAGAAAGACACACCCACCACGAACGTAACGGATGCTCATGAGGTTACGATACTGACGAGACTTAAGATCTGCTTCGAAATCAGACCAGTTGAGTAGACGAACAACAAGTGTTGGTAGATAGCTCTTTGGGATGGGAACATCAACCATTCCGATACCACGCCTGGTCTGAAGCGACACGATCCACAAGCTGGTGATCTGCTCCTTCTTTTGAAGGATATCTTCAGGTGCATGAGGCAAGGCACATGGGAGGAAGAAGCTTGTTAGACCCTCTCTCTCGATGCGTGCAATAACACAAAGGTGCTCTAATAAGTCGAGGAACACATCAGTGGTGAGTGGTGCTGAGAAGTGAAACGATGAATCCAGAATCTCTCGGGAAAATCTACCGTAATCTCTCAGTAATCTCTGGGCATCGGCTGGCAGGTTAGGGATGAAGATCTTGTCGAGCTTATTCTTTTCGATAAAAGAGATGCCAATAAGATTGGACACATTGCTTAGTAAAGGCTTTACATTGATAAACACTATGCTACCAAGCTTATCGGTTGAGAAATACATGAGGAGGTTTAGCTTATGGAAAAACGCTATGGCCTGTAGAGTTTCATCTCTACTCATTTGAAGACTTCTTCCAGCAGCAAGCACCTCCTCCAGTGGGATAATGGAGACCTTGTTCTTCTCAGCCTCATCCAGCAAGTGCAGTAGTAGACCAAACCACCTCATCTTGATTCTTGTCTTGATAGTGGTGCCTGGAGTATTGGTAATCTTGTCCTGTAGTCTCAGAGCTGCCTCTCGACGCTTGTCTGGATCAGCAGTGATTGCATTGACAGCAAAGATGACATCATTTCCTGCATCAATTCGTTCGGCTTCATAATCCTTCAATCGATCACGTAGTTTGGTGTTCTTATCAGCGATAGTCTCGTCCTGGCAGTCTTCAGCTTTGTCAGCAAAGGTGCCAACAATCATGAACTTTGCATGCTCTGATCCATCTGAGCTGGGAGTGGTTGATAGTTGAAGTGATGAAATGCTCTTGGCAAGCTGCTCTATTAGCTGCAGGTTGGTCGGTTGGAGCTCTGTGTTGCTCATTTCAATCGGCTGTCCATTGATGAAGTAATCAAATTTTGGTTTACAATCCAGTCGCTCGTTCAGCTTCACAGTGATAAGAAACAAGGAGCTGTTGCGAAGAAAGAGTGGTGCTACATCCATGAAGTGTGGCTGGCCTCCTGAGTCGATAGTCAAGACCAAGTGAGCTGTTAGGAGCTCAGTTGATGCTTCAGCAGATGATATCTCAACAACTAGCTTAGCAAACACCTGGAGGCTCTCTTCCTTGTCATCACTAGTGGCTTCAGTAGACTCATCACTCATTGATGGAGTACTGGATGCGGATTGCTGTGTAGCTAGAGTAGAGCTGGGTACTTTATGATGATGCGGCTTCTTTTGATCAACTTGCTCTCTCTTTATCTCATCAACCTTGTGCTTCATAGCTTGACACACCATGTGGAGCATTTCTTCAGTATGTAGTTTCTGTAATCTTGTGCCGTTGGCGAAGATGGTACCTTGTGCTATGGCACGAACAGGAGTCTCTACACAGCCGGTGCTGTTGCGGACATCAGGAGCAGGTTCACCGACTGATAGATTCACTACACATGTTTTACCACTACCAGGTGATCCATTCACTACCAGGTTAGAGACACACACTCCAACCTCATGTTGAAATGCCTCCTGAGTAGCATCAGTATCAACTAGATCTGAGAGGAAAAATTAATATGAGGCAGCTTTATTAACTAGTTTTTTAAATTAATAACTATGTACATGTACAATTAAGAGCACATATTAAAGTCTGCATAATGGTTTACAATTGTTACCATAATAGCCGGCTATATACGGTACATGGCAAACTTTCAATGCAAATGTATTGACTGGGAGCTCAGAGTGGTACAATCATAAAATATTCTGACCCCTCCTGGGCGGGTCTGGCGGCAACCAAATTTCATGGCGCACAGCAGGACAGTAGTGCCTGCTTTGCAAACTATTAGGTAAGGCTCATGCCCTACAGGAAGGTGAAGAGCTCTGTAGTGTGTACCTTATATACACAATGAGCTCGCTAACGCTAGTGGGACTTGGAACGAGTCATAACAAAACAATTAATGCCTCGTGTATAACATTGGATTTGTCCACACTCACTTCTGGTCTCGTTGTTAAAAATAGATCGCAAGCTTGTGTGTACAAATCCAATGTTACACGTGGAGCCATACATTAACTACTACTTGTTACTAGGAATGCTGTGTATGACTGAGATAGCTAGGTTACAGATGATAACTATTAAGAGTATTGTGTGACTCAAGAGAACAGACATTTACTAAAGATCATTATTAATACTAACCAGTAGGTTGTGAGGGAGTGGCAATACTGGAGCTCACTCTGGAACGTACTGTAAAAATGACAAGATTTTTGTACCATTAAAATATAATTTATTATTTAAATCTGCAATTAATACACATAAGCGGCTGCAGGCCCGGGCTTTGCCCGGGCTGGCTTGGCTAACTGAGATGTTGATGTGCGTGCGCAACGTATATAACTTGCAGTGATCAAGGCTAAACTGGCTTGTATAGTAACGAGACTTATCTTTGAAACTGTGAGACCAAGTAGATGAGCTCGTTCTTCGCTTCGCAGAATCTCACGAGAGCTTTATCTCTTCAAATTATGAAACCACACCCCGTATGAATATCATTAACGCAAAAATTTTCACTACGCGCAAGCGCGCAGGTATATCTGAGCCCAGGCTACTTCATATTCCTGCAGCCGCCTATGTTAATACAATACACAGGTGGCGGTGCGCTAATTTAATGAGATTCATTACTTTGCAAGTAGCTTTATTTTCTGTACAAAGGTACTTTGTACAGACATGCTCCAGTATGCAATTAGTTTGTCTATCAATAAACATCGATTATAGCAAGTTTCATTATCAGTCACGAAGTAGTAGCTAACGTGGAGCAGTGAGCTCGCCCAGTAAAGACCGGTCTGAGCCAGTTATCTCCAGTTTGGCTTGCTTGCTCTGGAAAAAAACTTCGTTTACAGCTTACTAATTCTAGCGCACAGATGCATAGAGCGATTTTCAATACTACTTTGCTAACACCGCAAAACAGCAGGCCTAGACCACAAAATATTGTCTAAAAAATATAAATTGTATTTAGGAAATTTGTTGTATACGTCTGTGGGCAAGATGCTGCTGCGCTTGAGGCGCGTTGAACTATTGCTCGACAGTCGAGATAGCAGCCACAGACCCTTCCTGTATCATTTTCCCATACTGTTATGTAAATCGCTGGAGTTATAAGTAATTATTATGAAAATGCACGTTGTGTGGGTGTTGAATATTAATTACGTGCACCGCCACCTTAACAGTGCAATAATGAACATATTTATGGACTGGTTCAAACACCTCTTCTTATTCAACTATCATGATTGACAACTACAGCATCTTATGTTCATTGACACAACAAGCTACAATGTACACACCACAAAATATCCTAGAAAGCACAATACCTACAAACAGATAGTACTTGTAATGCTAAGATAATAATAGTGAGCATTATCATAGCAATTCATCATTTACCAAATTCTTCAAGATATTTGATTGTTTCATCATATCTTGATTCATCATCTTCATCTTCAGCATTCCGACGTTTTCCACCTCTTGCTCTATCGAGTGCAGTCTGACCAAACTGTAGAACAAGAACAACAGTGTGAGTCATGACACATAAGATCAGTGAGTACAGGGTTAATAATACCACACACACCATGTGCTACAGTTCATTATGTGACGAGTCATGTATCATAGTCAACACACACACACAAGCCAGGACAATGATAATGGCCTAGCTCAATGTGATGTTGCATGTTGTACTGAGAGAATGAATGTACTGGACAATCTACAGACCACATGTAGTCAGTGATCACAATGACTGATACATAATAGTTAAACAGCACATCGAAGGATCTACGCGATGTAGAAGCCCGAGAGCCGACGCTATATGGTAACGACGGGAGGGCTTATTCATCACGTAGATCCAATTAGGCATCAGCAACAGCAAACAGAAACATCTAACTATATAGCAACAGCAAACAAAAAACGACGTGAACGACAAGCAAGGACACACGAATAGTTATACAAATTATTCAGTAGAACTACGTGCACAGAATCGTAACTTACACCGAGTGGAGGGATTCCATTATGAGCTATAGAGACCCGCAGCTATGCAAACCTGATTGGAAACATCGCTTAGCTATGGTCTAAACAACGCGTAGATCACATTTTAGTGATTACTGTGAGTCACTGATACAAGATACTGCTAGTACTGGAATATCATTAGTGACTACTGTGAGTCACTGATACAAGATACTACTAGTACTGGAATATCATTAGTGACTACTGTGAGTCACTGATACAAGATACTACTAGTACTGGAATATCATTAGTGACTACTGTGAGTCACTGATACAAGATACTACTAGTACTGGAATATCATTAGTGACTACTGTGAGTCACTGATACAAGATACTACTAGTACTGGAATATCATTAGTGACTACTGTGAGTCACTGATACAAGATACTACTAGTACCGGAATATCATTAGTGAGTTACTGATACAAGATACTACTAGTACTGGAATAACACAATGAACCACAAGAAATAAGACATGTAGCAGAGATTTTCAACGAGACGTTTGAAAAAAATATATAATTTAACCCATGAATGGGGATATCAATCTAAACCATGCCCACCATGAATCAAAGAAGGTGGTTTTGCCTTCAGGAATCTATTTTCAGCATTGCTAGACCACTATGAGACTCAGTGATTACCTCCCATGCAGCGTACTGCACAGCACTTTATGATTCTTGATAGACAGAGCTGCCATCAAGAAGTATAAAGCGCAGAAAATAATTTTCATAACTCTAATTTCAACACACAGTTGCTGCCCCAAAAATAATGGTTTGATCTCAAGCAAAGACACCTGAGAAAAATTGAGTCAAAATATGGTAGAGACACACATTTGCTGTACAAATCGGTTCAAAATAACCAGTGACAATATTCTCATAATTATTTTGATAACTGATAAACTCATGTTAGTAGTTATGTAATATATAAACCATGGCTTGGAGGTGTGTATGCTGAATATACCACCCGAGGTCGAGGTCAGAGGAAGTTTGCAGCCGAGATAAACCCCGAGCGAAGCGAGGGGTTTATCGAGACTGCAAACTTCCGATGACCGAGACCGAGGGTGGTATATTCGGCATACACACCGACAAGCCATGGTTCATATGTTATATACCTTAGTGTGTGGGCGTCGCTTCTTGCTCGCGTGGATCTCGATTTAGCGATGATTCACGGGCCGAGAGGAGGCCCCTAGTGTGTACGCGTACCTGAGTAGAGTGTGTGGCAAAGACTTGGACAGCTTTGTGCTTCTAGAGCAAAAGCCAAGTTTTACAAATTGTTCTTGCAATATTCAACATGACTTGGGCGGGGTTTGTCACATGCTTGCCAATTTAATACCCACTAGTGTCAGGATGATTGTACACTATAAATCTCAGCCACTTCTGCACATCTTTGCCCTGCAACTGGGTGCTGCTAGTTGCAAGGCGAATAACTTTCCGAGGATGCTGTCGTGCAACCTCAGGCGGCGTTTACACTACGCCGATTGGCTGAAAAACGTTTCAGATATTGCTGCTTATCCGACTACTAGTTTCCGTTTAGGCTGTCTGTTTACACTAATCCAGTGAAAAACGCAAACATGTATCCGCAAACATGTTGTCGGCTGCAAAAACGGTGAACTGAATACGGTGGCGTTTCAGATCGAGCGTTTTCCTCGATTTTCCTCGTGTAAACAGCAAAATCGTTTTCAGAATACTGGATACGGGGGTCGTCGCGTGACTTGTCATGTGACAACGCTTGCAGTAAAATGGATCCCTATACTGCTACTGTACTATTGTTCCTCTCTAGCGTCCTGATGGTCCTCTAGCGTCCTTTCTTTGGGTTTCTTGGTTGTTCTTCCACCACGAGAGCGTCCACGCTTACTACTCGCCATTGGGATCACGTGTCCAGATGACCACGCCTACACGAGTAAATGCAATCGTTTTGATTTAACCGCGTGATGATTTTCCCGTGTAAACAGAAAGCGCATCAGTACTAGTTGAAACGTTTTTCAGCCAATCGGCGTAGTGTAAACGCCGCCTCAACCTGGTCACGTGACCAGGGTTAACTGAGGTGTGCACCATGGTGGGGAATATGAGAAATATACCACCTGCATGTGCCTTGTATGGGGACGCCCACACACTATGGTATATAGTGAGAATAGTGTTACAATAATTTTATCTATTCATTCTAATTCACATCAGTTGAGCTGTGACCATACAACTATCAACAACACAACACTACCAGTTGATAATAACACTCACTTTATTAAGCATAGAAGGGTCTGCTCCATTATCAATAAGGAATTTAACAATATCAAGACACCCAAAATAACCAGCAAAATGTAGTGCAGTGTTACCTCGCTGTGGAAACAAAGATGACAATTAGTGTCAGCTAGCAATGATGTTTAGTACATGAACACTTTAACAATAATAATAAAGACAACTATCTAATTTAAAAGATATAATTTTAGTTGATAGGTCACAAATACACATGATAATAAATGCTCAGATCATTTCAATACAACACAATATTGACATGACCACATGCAATAGTACATGCCTCAATACCTCACAATACTGTATGAATACCAACATAATTGTACCAAGGCACAAACCCAAGATGGACTGGCTGTGCAATAAGCCTGTCACATGCACACTGTTACATAATCTTTAAGTCCATGTACTGAAGCTATATATACGTCAAGTTGATAAGGAGCTACACTGTAGGCATTGATAGTAAAATCGATCTGACCAGCTTTCTCTCTGTCCACCAAATATACAGATAGACACACGTCACACGTACGGAAATGCAGTGAATTACATGACCCAATGGATACAGTTGAAAAATATTAAAAATAATGGAGAGAATTACCAAAACTTTTTATCAATTGAAGGCACAAGTATCAAGTGCCTAGGCTACATCAGAGCATAGTATTGTACATATCACATGATACAGCATACATACATTATAGTAACACTTGTACTCTGATCCATCACAATCTCACAATGTAGACACACTTTGTACTCACATTGGAAACTGAACTGATATCGGCTTCAGCATCCATCAGCAGCTTCATTACTACTGGATCACCCTCCCTAGCACTGTCATGTAGTGGTGTGTATCCATCCTAATGACAAACAAGTAAACACAACATGTTATGATCATGTACTATGAGTGTCTCAGTAACAATGACTAACCCACCATCCAGTACAAAACAATAGTGTAGAAAACCAGATTTACTGTTATCATCTTTGAATATTAAATCAAGTACACTACAAATTCCAATGATAGATCATTTTAAAATGACTTATACTCCAGTTCAATGTAATTCTAGAATCTGATTGGTCAGTTGGAGGAAAATAAATCACGTATTCTTCCGCGGGAACTCATATTTTTCCGCTGGAACTCATATTTTTCCGCTGGAACTCATGATCATGTTTTCCTCTGTCATGAGTTTCTTTTGTACAGGTACTAGCTTTGGTAGTTACTGGGCCAGTATGTGTTGTGTTCGCTTCTGGCATGGGCAGCACAGCATCTATAGACCCGGGTACTTGGCTACAATCGATGCAACGATAAGTTGACTTGTTGTGCATGGAAAACGTCAGTAAGAAAGCAAGTAACTTAATTACCACGTTTTGCTATGTTGACAGCTTAAAGATTGCCCAATAAACGCACATAGCAAGTACAAAAGACTGCTGGACTCTAGTAACTATCATTCTAACCGTTCGTTGGAGTCCAAGTTCAGCCATTGCCACGTTTAACGCAAAGCGGCGTTTGTGGGTGTGGCAGCCAGTTCACAGCGACACGTGTTTTCGAGCAAGAAGAAACGCTCATGGTGCAGGAACTCAGCAGCTTTGGGACGGTCATCAATTATTGTTTTAAAAAAAATATCTGCGTCGGTTTATTGTTGCCATGTAGCTGTAGTATAAATACCTTAGACGACGAATCATCGGCAACTATGGGATTTAGAGCGCCTTGGCAACCGAAATAGACGCCCTCGCGCTACGCGCTCGGAACGTCTATACATCGGTTCCCGCGGCACTCTAAATCCCGTAGTTGCCTCGATCCGTCGTCTAACCTACCAGCTCTCACATTATCACAAAAACCACACATGTACACATGAAATCATACACAAACTAGCCAAGTACTGCAGGCATCAACAAGTGAAAACTAATGGACAAACTTCAAGTCGACCATCTTATCTGTTGATTCACTAGTGCACAAGAGGATCTAGCTCACTATAGAAATGTTACCATAATGTACACGTACCTTATCACGAGCATCAATAACTATATTGCTTTGTTGTAATAGTAGTTTTACAACATCTTCATGTCTTCTCCGAGCACTGATGTGTAGAGGAGTTCGCTGGTACTGAAACAAAACAATAAAACATTGTCAATGACAGACACAGTTACAATGTATTATCCTATTATGAACCTCACACACTCCAATCAAACAGTGCACGTACTGCTAGCTGGCTATCAATATTCTTATTATACAGTCGCTGTATACAGTGACAATAATTTTAAGTTCACAAGACGTAACCTAATGATTAGTCTGCCTCAAGTGTAGTGCAGAAGGCATATTCAGTACAGCAATAGCCTTATATGGTTTCACACACCATTCCTTCAACCCATGTCTGTCACAACTTGAACACACAAAATATCTCACTACCAGTGAAGCAGTCACATTCACTATACGATCCAAAACAGATCAAACTGCTCATGGACACACACTGCATGCCACAGGAGCTAGGAAGCGATACCCAGTCTGAATTATCACTTCTCTAGACGCTTTTCTCACGGAACAACCACTTTTCTCACGGAAACAAGGTACACCTCTCACACTGCATTGCTGGTTCCAGAGGACACTACACTAGTAGCTAGACCACAGTGGGTATGACACATCACACACCAACTTATCAATGGTACGGCAGCTACTTCAGCACCAGAGACTGCATGGCTGCACACACAATCAAAAGGCTATGACATACGCTATAGAAGCCACACCCACTGACAGTACATCTATACTAACCCAGCATACGATCAGTTCACCTGATTCCTACTGTTAACACACACAAGAACAGCTAGTGCTGGCGGCACAACACTACACTCTGTATCGACTCATTCTGCAGGTTATGATCACTTGATTTACACAAAATCATAGACATGATCATGACTTTGAGAGATGATACTATAAATCACTATTAGCAATATGGTACGACAGCACTAGAGAGAGATGCACACACACTCACAATAGACCAGTAGTGTATCACTATACCACTGCAAGAACTTGACTAACAAACACTTTAACACTCTCTGGGAACAACAATCGTAGCAGGCTAGGTCGAGCCTCATACTCAGGCTCGATCACCATGTGGTGTCGTAATGCTGCTGCTACTGAAAACCATTGTTGCCTTTTCTTGCTGCAGTGCAAGAATGACCACAAGCACAAGATAACGTCTGTGACAATGATGCTGTAGACACCAATGTAACCACCATTGGCTTCATAGTGTGTGTGACTTTAGACAAATCTACCAATCAGAACACTTTCTAGTAGCTACTGGTACAAGACTACTATTGGTATTAGTGAGGGTGGTCTAGTGTATTAGAATACCAACATATGTACATGTACAAGTATACATGTAAATCCTGTAAATACATGTACTGTACCAATATATAGTGATCAATACCACACTGTACAAAGATGAATGATCAGTTACTGACTGTGAGTAAGAACTGATGTAGTGTGGATTACACACCTGTTACTACATGACTCAACACAATCACATACAACTCACAGGATCTCTAGGGTTATGATGGTTAGCATCAGCTCCTTGTGACAAGAGTCTCTTTACTCTGGTCACATCACCTGACTCACAGGCATCCCAGAGGTCATCATTCTGTGAGTCATTGTTTGATACAACATAACATCATGTATCAAACAATGACAGCTGCTACACTTACAAATAACACATAATAATAAAATTATTCACAAATGAATAAAAGTGTATTTCTGATAACATTCTCTGTTTTGACTATTACTAGTTTGAGACTGAAATTATTAGTACTCATCACTCACCAATCGCTCCTGAGAATCAGCCATGATACTATTGTGGTTGAAAAGCCGAGGAAGAGATAGAGAATAGAGACGCCTTCAGAAACGCCCAAACAAGGCATGTGGAAATCACGTGATGAAACTTACTTGAGCCCCGCCTTCTTCCAAATCAGACTAGTCGTGTACAAACCAAGATCAGTACGAAGTGTATCACTGCTAACAGTACGAAGTGTATCACTGCTAACAGTACGAAGTGTATCACTGCTAACAGGACGAAGTGTATCACTGCTAACAGTACGAAGTGTATCACTGCTAACAGTACGAAGTGTATCACTGCTAACAGTACGAAGTGTATCACTGCTAACAGTACGAAGTGTATCACTGCTAACAGGACGATACTAAGAAGGTGAGCCAACTAATGATGAATTAAGAGACGAGATCTAGCTGTACCAGTGCTGTAGGACGAGATCTAGCTGTACCAGTGCTGTAGGACGAGATCTAGCTGTACCAGTGCTGTAGGACGAGATCTAGCTGTACCAGTGCTGTAGGACGAGATCCAGCTGTACCAGTGCTGTAGGACGAGATCTAGCTGCACCAGTGCTGTAGGACGAGATCTAGCTGTACCAGTGCTGTAGGACGAGATCTAGCTGTACCAGTGCTGTAGGACGAGATCTAGCTGTACCAGTGCTGTAGGACGAGATCTAGCTGTACCAGTGCTGTAGGACGAGATCTAGCTGTAGCGATGTGCGTGGGCATGGTCATGCGGCCGGAAATGTCTCCACCTTTTTCAATGGCTAAAACCCACCCAAAGGTTTTCTGATACGCTTATTCCAACTAATTATGAAATTTAAGCGGATAATTATTGGAAACAATGCTGTTTTGCTATGATCAATCAGTGCTAGATAAAAAACCCCAGCAATTTGGTATTCAAAAAATTATTTTCATAATCAAACAGTTTGCAATGCATGCTAGTTAAACTTGGAGAATGCCTCTGACCAGCACTTACAAAGATATTAGTAACAGTTTAGGTAAGTGCAAACGTGCTCCAAAGTCGCGCACAGCTGGAGTGTCATGCTAACTGGCCTGTTCGCCATGTACTGCAACAGGTAAATAGCTGGTCGAGCGTCCGTTATAGCCATTGTTGTGGATCTGGCTGGTCGTAGTTTGCTTCAATAAGTATGCCGAACAGGTCAGCGTAGCCCAGGCTGTCGTGTCATACTCAAGATTGAAAACAACTAGTAATTGATTCAGACAGTATAAACTTTTTAGTGCACGTCGCTACTAGCTGTACCAGTGCTGTAGGACGAGATCTAGCTGTACCAGTGCTGTAGGACGAGATCTAGCTGTACCAGTGCTGTAGGACGAGATCTAGCTGTACCAGTGCTGTAGGACGAGATCTAGCTGTACCAGTGCTGTAGGACGATATCTAGCTGTACCAGTGCTGTAGGACGAGATCTAGCTGTACCAGTGCTGTAGGACGAGATCTAGCTGTACCAGTGCTGTAGGACGAGATCTAGCTGTACCAGTGCTGTAGGACGAGATCTAGCTGTACCAGTGCTGTAGGACGAGATCTAGCTGTAATTATTTCGAAATCTGTCAGTGCTTCGGTTGTAGTCGCTGGATCAAAGCTCAGTAACACATGGATCATGACTATAATTATGACAGGACTCTCGTGGTGTTGATCAGACTTAATGATCAATAATAATATTTAACTAAATCAATTCACTTACTGCAGCAAATGACCAAGTATGGTAATGTTTATCGTTTCAGTATCATCAGCAACAGCTCCAGAGTCCATGGTCGAGTCCCCTCAGTAGCTAGAGAGAGCCAAGATACAACACAGCATGGATCACGAGAAGTGCTGTGACTATCCACCATCCTATGAGACAGCCATAGCTGACCAACAAGAGCTGACCACACTAGAGCGCTCATCAGCAACAGCACTCATCATGGCTCCACCACCAGGCTACTACACTGCAGTGATGCAGTTACCAGCAACATTAGTAGCTGATCATGATGGTGATGAGGACTAGTATTCTACCTCGACTAGTGAAGAGATTGAAGTTGATATCGAGGTATTCAAGAAGCTCAGCTCAGGGCATACACATTACTACAGACTAGACAACAGCGATTTATCAAGCAATATTTCAAAATTTTCACTGATTCTAACAGTGTTGTGGTGTCTATAGTGTCCAGTACTAATGATCTGTACTATCATAGCTCTAGTGATGTGGTGAGCCAGCTATATACTTCATACCAGTGCTGATATTATAATATATGACACATGCAGGGACAAGAACAACCTAAACAGAGACAAAACAAGAGCCAAGAATTCGATAAAGTGTGCATTATTATTTTTGCGGTGTGGTTTCAGTCATATTAGATGTTTTTTACAATAATGCATGATGTCTATACTTGTTATTACTGTACCCATTTTTTCTGTATCCCAAGACAACAGGAAGACCTTCCTTTGGCAGTTTGCATCACAAGCTCTCCCGGCCAGAGAGCCTAGTCTGCTACTGAAATGGACAGACGAAGACAAGACTCGTGACCCACAATCTACAATGCTGGGAGCTCCTTTAGAGACTGCCTCTGATTTGCACTCTGACCTACAACACAAATATGTTCGCTAAACATCAAAATTGAGATGAATATTATTATTAATTTTTGCTTTTAATTTCGTAATGGTCACTTGTAAATTTGCATTGTTAATCAACATTTAACACTAGTTAAATTTGATAACAAAATCAACCAAGTACATACAGCTATTTCCATGTCTCTCGAATTCAGATATACAAATCCTCCACTTCAGCATAAATTGGTGCATCCCTGTGGATTAGGTCAGCACATCATTATGACCCAAACTATAGAGGATTTATAACTCACATTTCTGGCACGATGTCTTGATTTACCGTTTCATAACATGAATTGTTTTGTAGATCAAATGAGTCCGGTCTGGTATAGCATGGATTGTTGTGTAGTTCAATCGGGTTTTGCACAGAGTAACATAAATTGTTTTTTAGGACACTTGGACTGATTCTCTTGGTATAACAGCTATTATCTTGTAAATCAACTTGAGGTATAATGTTATTCAGATACTTTTCTGTGTTTCCATCATTTCCATTGTTAACAGATCTGCAAGTAATGTAACTACATATTGAAACAACTAATGTTACCTACTTACTGTGAGTTTACTGCATAGCATAAATTCTGATCAGTCTGCATGTTTGCAAGATTTTTACGACTCCAAATAAATTTTAAGATAATTATGAATGTGATCGATGCTGCAACAGCAATCAGTATAACAGCAACTGTTATAATGGGATAGGCAAATATTGGTAAGACAACTTGCAATTGCTCATGAGAATTGGACATTTTTGATTGCGAAACATTAATTTTATTGAGCTCATTGAAAAAGTCTTCAATGAACTGAACGATACACTTGTTGTGATTTCCACAGTGACCAGAGGATAGTCATACTGCATTGACAGGGGCACAATGTTGGCTGCATCAGTATAATCAAGCTCATAGTTAATGGGGCCGTCATTAATCTGATAGCTAAGTTCTATTTCACTATCTAGTAACTGGTTGGTACACTCCCAGTATGTCTCCTTTCTGGAACTTTAGTGGAGGGTTGGGGGCATATTCATAAACGTTCAAAAGATAATTGACCCTGTGAGTATTTGAGGTGAGAAGATTGAAGCCAACTTTTTGGTAGTTAGCACCATCCATGCTGCGCCATATTTGTAGCTCAGGTAATTGTTCAGAAGATGTTTTGGTATGATGTTGAGCTCCAACTATCCCCTCAATGATGGAGCCATTACAAGTGAAGGTGATTTCTGGGAAGAGACGCTGGTTTGCTTTGACTCCTACATCATTAATGTTGGCACCCATGACCCACTGGTCAAATTCATTGGAACTTGGAAAATTACTTATACAGCTGGGGCTGTCTGTAAAACATTATAGCAGCAGTTAAAGCATGCTTCATTTCTTACCAGTTTCAGGAGATATGAGAAGTTGTTTGCCGTTCATAGCACTGAATGACTGCCGTACAGTCCCAGGTAACATTGATGGTGGATTACTAATCTGAGAGACAGCAGTGCAGCATATGCTACTCATAGCAACATCATCATTATCATGATAGAACACTGTGACAGCACTGCTACTCCTTGGTGGCTGGTATACTCCCAAAACATCTCCACTCTGAAATGACACTGGAGGATCCAGGTTATACTTGAGCACTCCTTCACGACTGAAATCTCCAGGATTCAGTCTGATCTGTTGACTGTCCTGTCTAGTGGAATTCATAGAATTCAGTCTCCATATCTGAATCTCAGGATACAAGACATCAGACCCTTTAGAAATTGATGCCGCATTTATTGTTGCTCCTAAGAAAACACTTGTTAGTCTTCCATCACAGTTAAAGCACACATCAGGAACTATGCACAATTGAGCATCCAACTTGTTCGTGGATTCTGATGCTTCTAGCTTTGTAGCTCTTTCAGTCAGTAAATCCAAATGCATAAATCCTCTGGTACAAGCATCAGATACTGCAGTCATATCAATGCAACAAGACAAATAATTATACTTTATGTCATACCTTGTAACAAAGCGATACAAAACAACATTAGAGCTGCTAGCTCAGCCATGTCTACAAACTGAATCCTACGTATATATCATAGGTGTGAAATGAATTTAACAGATGCAACTTGAAAGAAAAGGTGTCAATGCACTATGGTACGTCACTGTTGGTGATAACAGGAGTCCATAATCGGCAGGCTCTGCAACATTTGTGACTGCTTCAACTAGCAGTCTGCCGGGAGGAGGAGAGTCTGCAGTATGATGGTTTCCATTACTGTATCAGCACAACATCTCTACTGCTTGTGCTTAACTGCACTTGTCAAGTAAAGTAGCTGATTTGACACACACATCAGACACCGATATGGACGCCCTGATCACAACACATGGATCAACCATTTATTATGCCTCGGTGGGCGGAGCCACGAGGCATACAGTAGTCGTGGTGTGTGTGTGTCATTATGCCTCGGTGGGCGGAGCCACGAGGCATACTGTAATCGGGTTGTCTGTCGTTCTGTCTGTCTGTTACATCATTTTTGCGGCGCACGTTGAAAGGTAAGCTCTGAAACTTGCAATGCAGGTAGAAATCGACATTATCTCGAATGTGAACTAGCGAAATTTAGATACAAAGCTTTGTTCTAGAGTTATGGCGCGATTTGCTTACTTTGTTTGCCGTTGCTGGCGATCTGGACTTCTCCGAAGGCAAGGCTGTCCACAGTTGACTGCCTAGAAGCTGATAGGTTAGAATTTTACTACAGGATAGCAGCGCAGGTCCAGAGAAATCGTGTAAGCAAGCTATGGAAGCTATCTCGCTTGTGGTATGCGTGTGCTGTAATGAACATTGTAGACACGCCCAGTTGAATTGTGGTCGGCACTGCATGATTGGCTTCTGATTGCATAACTAAAGCACTGCATTGTGACTGCTGTACAGAAATCCTGTATGCATGCATCTGCAGTTGCTGTGTTTGTGGAATGGTGGATAGTTGTGTTTGTGGATATAATGTCAATCAACCGAGGCATCAGCACCTATGGTGCTATTTTTCTGTCTGTTACACCATTTTTGCGGTGCACGCTGGAAGGTAAGCTCTGAAACTTGCAATGCAGGTAGAACTCGATATTATCTCGGTTGTGAACTAGCGAAAGTTCGATGCAAAACTTTGTTCTAGAGTTATGGCGCGGTTTGCTTACTTAGTTTACCGTTGCTGACGATCTGGACTTCTCCAAAGGCAAAGCTGTCCACAGTTGACTGCCTAGAAGCTGATAGGTTCGAATTTTACTACAGGATAGCAGCGCAGGTCCAGAGAAATCGTGTAAGCAAGCTATGGAAGCTATCTCGCTCGTGGTATGCTAAACACTGTAGACACGCCCAGTTTATTGTGGTTAACACTGATTGGCTTCTGATTTCATAACTAAAGCACTGCATTGTGATTGCTGTACAGAAATCCTGTATACATGCATCTGCAGTTGCATGTGTTTGTGGAATGGTGGATAGTGTTATTCCACCGAGGCATCTGCACCTTAGGTGCTATTTTTCTGTCCGTTGCCGGCATAGCGCATCGGACGCTAAAAACTAAGCGCTGATATCAGCAACACAGGTAGAAATCGCTATTTGCTCGGAACTGTATTGATAAATTGTTGGTTCTAAAGCTCCGTTCGTGAGTTATGGCGTGAGATGCTTACCTCGATGGCTGTTCCCGGCTATCTGGACTCCTCTAAAGACAAAACAGTTTACAGCTGACTGCCTTACAGCTAGTGAGTTCGTTTTTACTACAAAACAGCTTGGTAGGTCCAGCGAAATTCTCTCGAAGGCCTACAGCTCGAGCTTGAGCTCGCCGGCTTGAGCTACAGTAGTTGCTGATGATCTAGAGTTCTCCGTAGACACAGTTGACTGCCTAGAAACTCTGATAAGTCACAGGATAGCAGCGTATTTCTAAAGAAATTGTGTAAGCAAGCTATCTCCGTCGAATTGAACTTTATAGACACGCCCAGTTGAATTAGTGGTCAGCACTGATTGGCTTCTGATTGCATAACTATTATACTGATTGCTGTACAGAAAGGTACAACAGCTGCAGTACTAGTTTAACTTTACTGTGTATGTGAAATTGTGGCATTCCACCGAGGCATCAGCACCTTTGGTGCCTAGTTATACCCGCATTTTGGATACAAGAGTTGTTATTAATATTTTTGCAAATTCCAATTATTGAAATAATTTTCAGGTTAAAAAATTGTGTATGATGATAGTGATGTTGAATTGACAAGTTATGAAAATGATTTTATTTTCTACAATAATGTTATCGTGTATCAGTAGTTGATGTGATCCAGTCTTCAATCTCTTGTGCTAGTGCATTCTCCTCTACTATTGGAGAACGTAGAGTATCTATAACGGTAGCCCAAGTGAAGGGAGGGTCAGCTTTGTTCTCCCACAAACTGAACACTTCAATGTAGCATTGTATAGCATCTTGATGGTGAGACTGTGAAATAGCTCTCAACTGGTGTTGCTCTAGGTTTAGTTCTATTCCAATTATTCTCCACTTGTCCATGGCTCTGCTAGCTACTCTGCGCAGTAGATCACGCATTGTGAGTGGTTTTGCTGTAGTATTGTATAATACATTATTCTGTTGTGACATATGATCTAAACAAGCTTCACCTGATGATGGTAGTATTGTACCTGATGTACTAGTGGGAACTACTACTGATGATGATGATGCTACTGATGATGGTAGATCAGCTGTGGTGGGTCGCTCAACAACTGAGGCTAAACAAAAAGATGGTGATAAGTCATCATCAATCATGTTAGCAGGCATACCTGGTTGCTGCTGCTGCTGGTGTAACCAATACTGTTGTTGCCGGTTGAGTTTTCTCAGCTTCTCACTTCGATCACAATATGTTCTCCTGCGGTCTTTGTTGTACACACAGATATGGCGAGAACCGTCACAGGAGCAGAGGAAGGCATCGTTCTTGATCAAGATGCCTGGTATGAAATGAAGCTTCTTCTCAACCTCAACGAGAGCGTTCAATATTGCTGAGCGAATGAAGGAGCAATCCTTGCTTATTTCTTCATCATCGTCAGCACAAGGGTAGTAGATCTCCAGCTGAAGATTCCTCTCTATCAGATAGACACACCCACCACGAACATAACGGATGCTCATGAGGTTACGATACTGACGAGACTTAAGATCTGCTTTGAAATGAGACGAGTTGAGTAGATGAACAACAAGTGTTGGTAGATAGCTCTTTGGGATGGGAACATCAACCGATCCAATAGGACGCTCAGTCTGAAGCGACACGATCCACAAGCTGGTGATCTGCTCCTTTTTTCGAAGGATTTCTTCAGGTGCATGAGGCAAGGCACATGGGAGGAAGAAGCATGTTAGACCCTCTCTCTCGATGCGTGCAATAACACAAAGGTGCTCTAATAAGTCAAGGAACACATCAGTGGTGAGTGGTGCTGAGAAGTGAAACGATGAATCCAGAATCTCTCGGGAGAATCTACCGTAATCTCTCAGTAATCTCTGGGCATCGGCTGGCAGGTTAGGGATGAAGATCTTGTCGAGCTTATTCTTATCGATAAAAGAGATGCCAATAAGATTGGACACATTGCTTAGAATAGGCTTTACATCGATAAACACTATGCTACCAAGCTTATCGGTTGAGAAATACATGAGGAGGTTTAGCTTATGGAAAAACGCTATGGCCTGTAGAGTTTCATCTCTACTCATTTGAAGACTTCTTCCAGCAGCAAGCACCTCCTCCAGTGGGATAATGGAGACCTTGTTCTTCTCAGCCTCATCTAGCAAGTGTAGTAGTAGACCAAACCACCTCATCTTGATTCTTGTCTTGATAGTGGTGCCTGGAGTATTGGTAATCTTGTCCTGTAGTCTCAGAGCTGCCTCTCGACGCTCGTCTGGATCAGTAGTGATTGCATTGACAGCAAAGATGACATCATTTCCTGCATCGATTCGTTCGGCTTCATAATCCTTCAATCGATCACGTAGTTTGGTGTTCTTATCAGCGATAGTCTCGTCCTGGCAGTCTCCAGCTTTGTCAGCAAAGGTGCCAACAATCATGAACTTTGCATGCTCTGATCCATCTGAGCTGGGAGTGGTTGATAGTTGAAGTGATGAAATGCTCTTGGCAAGCTGCTCTATTAGCTGCAGGTTGGTCGGTTGGAGCTCTGTGTTGCTCATTTCAATCGGCTGTCCATTGATGAAGTAATCAAATTTGGGTTTAGAGTCCAGTCGCTCGTTCAGCTTCACAGTGATAAGAAACAAGGAGCTGTTGCGAAGAAAGAGTGGTGCTACATCCATGAAGTGTGGCTGGCCTCCTGAGTCGATAGTCAAGACCAAGTGAGCTGTTAGGAACTCAGTTGATGCCTCAGCAGATGATATCTCAACAACTAGCTTAGCAAACACTTGCAGGCTCTCTTCTTTGTCATCACTAGTGGCTTCAGTAGACTCATCACTCATTGATGGAGTACTGGATGCGGATTGCTGTGTAGCTGGAGTAGAGCTGGGCACTTTACGATGACGCGGCTTCTTTTGATCAACTTGCTCTTTCCATATCTCATCAACCTTGTGCTTCATAGCTTGACACACCATGTGGAGCATTTCTTCAGTTTGTAGTTTCTGTAATCTTGTGCCGTTGGCGAAGATGGTACCTTGTGCTATGGCACGAACGGGAGTCTCTACACAGCCGGTGCTGTTGCGGACATCAGGAGCAGGTTCACCGACTGATAGATTCACTACACATGTTTTACCACTACCAGGTGATCCATTCACTACCAGGTTAGAGACACACACTCCAACCTCATGTTGAAATGCCTCTTGAGTAGCATTAGTATCAACTAGATCTGAGAAAAAATTTACTATGACGCAGATTTAATAACTAGTTTTTATTAATAACTATGTACATGTATAATCAAGAGCACATTAAAGTCTGCATATGGTTTACAATTGTTACCGTATAGCCGGCAATACGGTACATGGCAAACTCTCAATGCAAATGTATGTACTGGGAGCTCAGAGTGGCATAATCATAAAATATTGTACCCTCATGGGTGGGTATGGCGGCAACCAAATTTCATGGCGCACAGCGGGACAGTAGTGCCTGCTTTGCCAACTATTAGGTAAGGCTTATGCCCTACAGGAAGGTGAAGAGCTCTGTATAGTGTGTACCTTATATACACAATGAGCTCGCTAACGCTAGTGGACTTGGAACGAGTAATAACAAAACAATTAATGCCTCGTGTAACATTGGATTTGTCCGCACTCGCTTCCGGTCTCTTAGTTAAAAATAGACTGCAATCTCGTGTGAACAAATCCAATGTTACACGCAGAGCCATACATTAATTAACTATTACATGTTACTAGGAATGCTTTGTACGACTGAGGCAGCGTTTACACGACAACGCTATCAGGTGAAAACGAAGACTTCTGTATCCGTTTTGGTCGTGCGTTTACACCAAAACGATAAAATGCATAGGTAAAACGGAGACTTATGAAAACGGAGACCAAAGTGGAGACCTCGAAAACGGAGACATGAAAATGCTAGTGTAACTTTTTGTATGAGCGTACCTCAGCCTTTATACTTGCAAAGAATGCTGGCTAGAGTCTTCAAACAGCATCTATCAACAAAAAGTTTCTTCTTTCGCTTTGGTTCGTGCATACAAGCGAATAACAGCGTGCTCGCCTAAAAACGCCACACCCACATTCCATACAAAACGGTGTCGTGTAAACAGCCAAAACGCTGCAGCTGAATGTGCATACATTTCCCCATTTTTGGACTGATCGTTGTCGTGTAAACGCCGCCTGAGATAGCTATGTTACTACTAAAAGTATATATTGTGTGACTCAAGAGAACAGGCATTTACTAAAGATCAATATTTAATACTAACCAGTAGGTTGTGAGGGTGTGGCAATACTGGAGCTCACTCTGGAACGTACTGTAAAAATGACAAGAATTTTGTATCACTAAAAAAAATTGTCTAAATCTGCAAATTAAGGTGTCGGTGCGCCAATTTAATGAGATTCATAACTTTACAAGTAGCTTTATTTTCTAGCAATGGTATTTTGTACAGGCGTGCTCCAGTATGCATTTTGTTTGTCTATCGATATACATCGATTATAGGAAGTTTCAGTCACGAAGTGTTAGCTAACGTGGAGTAGCGAGCTCGCCCAGTATAGACCAGTCTGTGGCTGCTATCTCCAGTTTGGCTTGCTTGCTCTGGAAAGAACTTCGTTTACAGCTTACAAATTCCAGCGCGCACAGACGTACAGAGCGAATTTTCGATACTCCTTTGCTAACGCGGCAAAACAGCAAACCTAGACCAGAAAATCCTTTAACAAGAAATCTACATCGTATTACGAAAATTCGCTCTGTACGTCTGTGCGCAAGATGGCGCTGCATGCTTCTGCGCTTGAAGCGCGTCGATCTATTGCTCGACAGTCGAGATAGCAGCCACAGACGCTTCATGTATTATTTCCCCCATACTCTTATGTAAATCACTGTAGTTATAAAGTCTAGTTATTAATAAAACACACGTTGCGTGGGTGTTGAATATTAACTAAGTGCACCGCCACCTTAATGCAATACACAATAAAGTAGCGGTGCGCCAATTCAATGAGATTCATAACTTTGCAAGTAGCTTTATTTTCTTTACAAAGGTATTTTGTACAGGCGTGCTCCAGTATGCATTTTGCCAGTTTGTCTATCAATAAACATCGATTATAGCAAGTTTCATGATCATGATAAATTATAGTAACTAACGTGGAGCAGTGAGCTCGCCCAGTAAAGACCGGTCTGTGGCAGTTATCTCCAGTTTGGCTTGCTTGGTCTGGAAAAAAACTTCGTTTAAAGCTTACAAATTCTAGCGCGCACAGACACATAGAGCGATTTTTCGATACTACTTTGCTAACACAGAAAAACAGCAAGCCTAGACCACAAAATATTGTTTTAAAAAATCTAGATCGTTTTTAGGAAATTCGCTCTATACGTCTGTGGGCAAGATGCTGCTGAGCTTGAGGCGCGTCGATTTATTGCTCGACAGTCAAGATAGCAGCCACAGACCCTTCATGTACTATTTTCCCCATACTGTTATATAAATCGCTTAAGTTATAAGTAGTTATTACGAAAATGCACGTTGCATGGGTGTTGAATATTAATTACGTGCACCGCTGTAACGGAGATATGTGTTCCCCCTGATTTTCTGTTCCCCCGAACAGATTTCTCCAGCCACGCCCTCGGAGATATGTGTTCCCCCTGATGAATTAAAACGCAGTGTTATCTGTTCCCAGCAAATTAGCACACGCGCGCGAATTGCTCGTCTCACAAACAATCTGGTATGCTATTTTATCAGGACAAGTGTAGTTCTCTTCCTCCATTGATATGGCCATTGCACTGAGGAATTGCAAGTATACCTAGTCTGAATAGTACATTTTATAGCCAGATAAGATCAATCTACACATGACTACTTGTCAACTCTGCAAATACGCAGTCAAGGGTGATGTCACTTGTCAGCACATTTGCTACTGCTACTACTACTGCAAGAGACATTCTCTGCAACGAAATGAGATTTGCATTCATATATTTTAAAACTTTAACTGAATTTATTATGACTATATTTTGTAATAAGCAATGGTTACCTTGATCATCAGAGCATACACCTCCATGATTAGAGATATCTATACTGCTTGAAACAGCCGCTCTGCATGCATTAATAAACTAATTGAGGTAGTACATGCACAAGATCGATCAGCAGTCACTAGTGCAAGTGAGACACTGTCAGAGGGCATCACAAAGCCACCATTGAAAGCCAAAATGCTCTAGATCACTATACTATAGTTTAGAGCAGTCATTCGCCGTGCAATTGAAGTCTCTCCTGCATGTGTGTAGTCTACGATGAGCTAGTGCTCACGCATGAATACGCGCGCGAGCGAGTGGGAAACACATATCATCGGGGAAACACATATCCGCGTGAGGGGGAACAGATATCACTGCTAGTTCATCAGGGGAACACATATCTCCGAGGGCGTGGCTGGAGATATCTGTTTGGGGGAACAGAAAATCAGGGGGAACACATATCTCCGTCACACCGCCACCTTAACAGTGCAATAATGAACATAATTATGGACTGGTTCAAAACACCTCTTTTTATTCAACTATCATGATTGAGTTCAATAACAACTACAGCATCTTATGTTGATTGACACAGCAAGCTACAATGTACACACCACAAAATACCCTAGAAAGCACAATACCTACAAACAGATAGTACTTGTAATGCTAAGATAGTAATAGTGAGCATTAGCATAACAACTCATCATTTACCAAATTCTTCAAGATATTTGATTACTTCACCATATCTCGAAGCATCAGTATTTCCTGCTCTCGCCATATCAAGTGCAGTATTACCACCCTGTATAACAGAACAACAGTGTGAGTCATGACACACAAGATGTTTGAGTACAGGGTAAACAATACTACACACACAGTTCAAATGTGATGAGTCATGTATATGTATCATAGTCAACACACACAAGACAGGACAATCTGAGAGAATGAATGTACTCAACAATATCTACAGACCACATGTAACCAGTGATCACAGATTCACAATGACTGATGCACAAGCACTACATCTACTGTAAGCACTATGGTAATGGCGTGAGGGCTTCTACATCATGTAGATCTGATTGGGCTTTAGCAACAGCAAACCGACACAATGTGAACAGCAAGCAAGGACACACAGTGCGCTATAAAAAATATTAAGTGCAACTCCACGCTCAGAACCATAATTTGAGCAGCATGGTGGGATTCCATTATGAGGTCGCGGCAGTGGCGGGATTCTATTATGAGCTATAGAGACCCACAGCTACGCAGCCTGATTGATAAACATCACTTAGCTGTGGTCTAAACAATGTGTAGATCACATGTTAGTGGCTACTGTGAGTCACTGATACAAGATACTACTAGTACTGGAATATCATTAGTGACTACTGTGAGTCACTGATACAAGATACTACTAGTACTGGAATATCATTAGTGACTACTGTGAGTCACTGATACAAGATACTACTAGTACTGGAATATCATTAGTGACTACTGTGAGTCACTGATACAAGATACTACTAGTACTGGAATATCATTAGTGACTACTGTGAGTCACTGATACAAGATACTACTAGTACTGGAATATCATTAGTGACTACTGTGAGTCACTGATACAAGATACTACTAGTACTGGAATATCATTAGTGACTACTGTGAGTCACTGATACAAGATACTACTAGTACTGGAATATCATTAGTGACTACTGTGAGTCACTGATACAAGATACTACTAGTACTGGAATATCATTAGTGACTACTGTGAGTCACTGATACAAGATACTACTAGTACTGGAATATCATTAGTGACTACTGTGAGTCACTGATACAAAATACTATCATACTACTAGTACTGGAATATCACAATGAACCACAAGAAATAAGACATATAATAGAGATTCTCAATGAAAAAAATCATAATTTTAGCCAATGAATGGGGTATATCACGGTTTCTAAACCATGCCCGCTATGAATCAAAGAAGGTGGTTTGCCTTCAGGGATCCATCATTTTCAGCATTGATGGACCACTATGAGACTCAGTGACTACCTCCCATGCAGCGTACTGTACAGCACTTTATACTTCTTGATGGACAGATATGTCATCAAGAAGTATAAACTGTCAAAAATAACTTTCATAAATCTAATTTCAACACACAGTTGATGCACAAAAAATCAAATGTTTTGATCTCAAGCAAAGACACATGAGAAAATTGAGTCAAACTATTGTAGAGACACACATTTGCTGTACAAATCATAACCATGCAGCGACAATATTCTCATAATTATTATGATAACTCATAAACATCATGTTAGTAGTTATAGTGAGAATAGTGTTACAATATCTATTCGTTATACTATAATTCGGATCAGTTGAGCTGTGACCATACAACTACCAACAACACAACACTACCAGTTGATAATACCACTCACTTTATTAAGCAGAGACGGATTTGCTCCATGTTGAATAAGGACTTTAACAGTACCAAGATTTCCCCAATAAGCAGCAAGATGTAGTGGAGTGTTATCATACTGTGGAAACAAAGAGTACAAGTGTAAGACAAAACAGTTATGTTTAGTACATGAACACTTTACTATCTAAAAGATAAAATTTTAGTAGACCTGTATAAACCTGTACAAATACACATGATAATAAATCCTCAGATCATTTCAATACAACACAATATTGACATGATCACATGCAATAGTACATGTCTCAATACCTCACAATATTGTATGAATACCAACACACTTGTACCAAGGCACAAACCCTCTCATGAAGGATGGACCAGCTGTGCAATAAACCTGTCAGACACTGTTACGTAATCATTAAGTCCATGTACTGAAGCTACATACGTCAAGTTGATAAGGACATTGATAGTAAAATCGATCTGACTGGCTTTCTCTCTCCATCGTCTGTCCACCACATATATACAGACACACATACGGACATGCAGTGAATTACATGACCCAATGGATAAAGCTGAAAATATCAAAATTAGTGGAGAGAATTACCAAAATATCTATTGAAGGCACAAGTATCAAGTGCCTACATCAGAGCATATAGTATTGTACATATCACATGATACAGCATACATACACTATAGTAACACTTGTACTCTGATCCATCACAATCTCACAATGTAGACACACTTTGTACTCACATTATCAACTGAAATGATATCTGCTCCAGCATCCATCAGCAGCTTCATTACTACTGGATGACCCTGAGCAGCACTGTCATGTAGTGGTGTGTATCCATGCTATTGACAAACAAGGAAACACAACATGTTATGATCCTGTACTATGAGTGTCTCAGTAACAATGATCAACCAACAATAATCCACCATCCAGTACAAAACAATAGTAAATAAAACCAGATTTACTGTTATCATCTTTGAATATTAAATCAAGTACACTACAAATTCCATAGATCATTTAAAAATGACATGTTTTCCAACTCTCACACTATCACAAAAACCACATGTACTAAACATGTGACATGAAATCATACTCAAACTAGCTAAGTACTGCAGGCATCAACAAGTGACAAATAATGGACAAACTTCAAGTCCACTTCATCTGTTGATTCACTAGCGCACAAGAGGATCTAGCTCACTATAGAAATGTTACCATAATGTACACGTACCATATCACGAGCATCAATAACTATATTGCTTTGTTGTAAAAGTAGCTTTACCACATCCTCATGTCCTCTCCGAGCACTGATGTGTATAGAGGAGTTCGCTGGAGCTGAAACAAAACAATAAAACATTGTCAATGACAGACACAGTTACAATATTATCCTATTATGAACCTCACACACTCCAATCAAACAGTGTATGTACTGCTAGCTGGTTACCAATATTCTTATTATACAGTGACAATAATTTTAGGCTCACAATTTATACGTAACCTTATGATTAGTCTGCCTCAAGTGGAGAAGACATGCTCAGTACAGCAATAGCCTTATCTAGTTTCACACACCATTCCTTCATGTCTGTCACAATTTGAATACACAAAATATCTCACTACCAGTGAAGCAGTCACATTCACTATACGATCCAAAACAGATCAAACTGCTCATGGACACACACTGCATGCCACAGGAGCTAGGAGGCTATGCCCAGTCTGAATTATCACTTCTCTAGACGCTAGCTAGCTTGCACCTTATCAACCACTTTTCTCACGGAAACAAGGTACACCTCTCACACTGCATTGCTGGTTCCAGAGGACACTACACAAGTAGCTAGACCACAGTGGGTATGACACATCACACACCAACTTATCAATGGTACGGCAGCTACTTCAGCACCAGAGACTGCTTGGCTGCACACACAATCAAAAGGCTATGACATACGCTATAGAAGCCACACCCACTGACAGTACATCTAAACTAACCCAACATACGACCAGTTCACCTGATTCCTACTGTTAACACACACAAGAACAGCTAGTGCTGGCGGCACAACACTACACTCTGTATCGACTCATTCTGCAGGTTATAATCACTCGGTTTACACAAAATCAACGTGATCATAACATTGAGTGATGATACTATAAACCACTATTAGCAATATGGTACGACAGCACTAGAGAGAGATGCACACACACTCACAATAGACCAGTAGTGTATCACTGTACTACTGCACTGTCTTGACTAACAAACACTTTCAACACTCCCTGGGAACAACAATCGTAGCAGGCTAGGCCAAGCCTCATACTCAGGCTCACCATGTGGTGTCATAATGCTGCTACTGAAAACCATTGTTGCCTTTTCTTGCTGCAGTGCAAGAATGACCACAAGCACAAGATAACGTCTGTGACAATGATGCTGTAGACACCAATGTAACCACCATTGGCTTCATGGTGGGTGTGGCTTTAGACAAATCCACCAATCAGAACACTTTCTAGTAGCTACTGCATGGTACAAGGCTGCTATTGGTATTAGTGAGGGTGGTCTAGTGTATTAGAATACCAACATTATATTATTATGTACATATACAAGTATACATGACCAAACTGTACATAGATGAATGATCAGTTACTGACTGTGAGTGAGAACTGATGTAGTGTGGATTACACACCTGTTACTACATGACTCAACACAATCACACACAACTCACAGCATCTCTAGGGTCATGATAGTTTGCATCAGCTCCCAGTGACAAGAGTCTCTTTACTTCAGACACATCACCTGACTCACAGGCATCACAGAGGTTTTCAGTCTGTGAACACAACATAACATCATGTATCAAACAATGACAGCTGCTACTGTACACATACAAATAACACATAATATGAAAAGTGTATTTTCCGATAACATGCTCAGTTTTGACTACTACTAGTTACCCTGGGCGCGTAGGCGCCGGAGGGTTAAGCGTTTGTCCGTGTCCGTATGTATGTATGTATGTATATATGTGTGTGTACAAAAAACAGGGCCGTTTGGTGTTTGTCGATTGGGACTTACCATACAATACTTCTCTACGGCTGTGTTGAGAGATTCTTACTCCTCTAAAGTGGTCTACAAAGTCGGCAGACTCTTCTGCAGCGTGCTATGGCCATAGTATCTAATAATACAGCACTAATTATGAGTATTATACGGTAACTCACTAGAGGTGTGTCGCCCAACCTTCCCGCATGAGCGTTGAAACTTATGTCAAAGAGACAAAGAATGCGTTCATGGAAGGCTGTAGAGGCTATGGAAGCAGAGGAATTTTTGCGGTGAGTATTGCTTCTCGTATGTCAGTACTTAGTTTTTGCTCAGAGAAACAAAACGGATGGCTCGTAACAGGAAAAACACCTGTGCTGTTGCCAGTTGGAAATGTCAGCACGCCAAACAGATCCGATCGCCTTGCCTCTGAGACACCAGAGCAGCGGCAGATTCGGTTGCAAAGTATGTCAGCACGCAATGCAGTTCGTGTTGCCTTGATTCAGAGAAAAATTATTGTCCGCCACAAAAGGAGCTCAGAACTTCATGAACACTATAATTATGTCTACAGTAGTGAAAATATTCTTTTGTTCTAATGGGCGATACAATAGATCACAGTACACAATACAACTAGCATTCACAACAATTTCTGCACATTTGCATAGCGCACAGGGTATGTGTTCCATTGAACTCTTGTTTGAAACTGAAATTATTAATACTCGTCACTCACCAATCGCTCCTGAGAATCAGC
Source organism: Haliclona indistincta (assembly GCA_964017065.1). Taxonomy (NCBI): domain Eukaryota; kingdom Metazoa; phylum Porifera; class Demospongiae; order Haplosclerida; family Chalinidae; genus Haliclona; species Haliclona indistincta. The sequence goes on along the minus strand of OZ024787.1, from coordinate 11,847,630 downwards.
CATGGTACTATTTTGGTTGAAAAGCCGAGGAAGAGATCGAGAATAGAGACGCCTTCAGAAACGTTAACGCCCAAACAAGGTATGTGGAAATCACGTGATGCAACTTACTTGAGCCCCGCCTTCTTCCAAATCACTGCAGCATCATCAGACTAGTCGTGTACAGACCAAGATCAGTACGAAGTGTATCACTGCTAACAGTACGAAGTGTATCACTGCTAACAGTACGAAGTGTATCACTGCTAACAGTACGAAGTGTATCACTGCTAACAGTACGAAGTGTATCACTGCTAACAGGACGATACTATAAGAAGGTGAGCCAACTAATGATGAATAAAGAGACGATATCTAGCTGTACCAGTGCTGTAGGTCGAGATCTAGCTGTACCAGTGCTGTAGGACGAGATCTAGCTGTACGGTCTACCAGTGCTGTAGGACGAATTTGAGAAGCTATGCAGACTAAGACAACTCAGGAATCGCTTGGCCATGTTGTTGACAGGGCGGGGCTGAGACACTATTTCAGATAATCTATGGTTAAACCATCTGCAGCTTTATATGTCATCAATTTCTGAAATATGTCAGTGCTTCAGTTGTAGTCGCTGGATCAAAGCTCAGTAACACACGGATCGTGACTATATGATAGGACTCTCATGGTGCATGCATGGTGATCAGACTATGATCAGACTTAGACATGATCAGCAACATTAGTAGCTGATTATGGTGGTGATGAGGAGTATTCTACCTCGACTATAGTGAAGAGATATTGAAGTTGATATCGAGATATTCAAGAAGGTCAGCTCAGGGCATACACATTGTGTGGATGATACAATTGGCTCTTTGTCTTCTACTATACAGACTATTTTCACAGTCAGCAGGCAATGCATCAACAATTAATATTGACGAATCAGCCTCGATAACTGATGAAATACTTCTACTTACTGTTGAAACAAGTAGTTAATGAGTATTTGGTCATTGCAATCAAAATGTTTCACACAGCTCCTTCTCAATGCACGGGTACTTATTTTTTACTCCTGAACTGCTGAGACAAAAATAATACTTTAGATTTGAATATTAATCAATTGGGTGTGACATCAAGAGAACTGCATCTCTTCCCAGACATCACCTTCACCTGTAATGGTGCCATCACCAAGTGGATTGTGGGAGTAGATACTCCTGGCGACACAGATTCGCAACCCAGCTTCAAATCTGGCGAAGGATCGAGCAGACATCAACAAATGTCTACAAAATGATCAATTTCACCACTGTATCTGACGCTCTGGGCGAACAAAACGGAGTTTACAATCACACACTAACTTCTCCAATTGAATTCAAGAAAGGAGACATATTTGGAATATACTATCATCGTAACAAGAAAAGAGTGGTCATATACAATCAACGTAACTCTGGTCCAGCTAATTATAGGGATCCAGCAGGCACTCTAGGTGATCCTCCAACTTATAACAATCTTTCTGCAGTTCTTACAGATGACTATGACTACCCACTTGTGTCAGTGGAAATTGGTGAGCATTACTCACTATAGAATACAATACTCACAAATTCTGCACAGTATAATACTATGTAGTAGTATTCTTACAAACCTACTAAGTACGGTAATGTTACGCATCATTGTTGTTACAGTTACTTCAAGTCAGGTTCCAATACCAACAGTAGTGCAAGGTGGGATACAAACACCTTCCATGATTGGTATGCTGATTCACTGCATATATAGTGCTAAAACCAGCTGGTATCATGTATTGACATTGTACTATTATACGTCGGACCAATGAGTGTCCCAAATTCAAATCAGTCAAGTATGTCAACTGGATTGAAATCAGCTATAACGTCTACCAATTTAGCATATAGTTTGTCATCTGATGTACCAATGCAATCAATATCACTTTCATATGGTTTTACAGCTATTCAACTTGAGTTGACTTCATCCATCATAATGTCTCCATCCTCCATCACCACTGAAAATCAACTACCCAAAATCACACCTGAGCCAATTTTCAACCCCACAAATGCTCCTTCACCATCTCCTACTAGCAGTTCTTCGTCTATTCCCCAAGGAAGCTCTTTAGCTAGAAACATTGTGGTCATTTGTGGTACCATTCTGTTGGTTGTAATACTGATTTTGGCTGTTGGCACTTTCTGGGCAATTCTAGCTCTACTTAACGCGAGAAGGCAAAGGAAAAGGGATTTTTCTCCTCCATATGAACTGCATCCAGCTGTAAACTATAGGCGTCCCATACAGAACGTTCCAGCTATGAATAATCCTGTATATTCAGGTGCTAACTGCCTTTATTAATGCAGGTATACACGATCATAATTTAATTCTCATTTCCCAGACACTACTGATCTCGGAGGTCAACCCTCTATACCAGAAAAACATACCACAGTGATATCCAATGGATACGATACACCGTTTGAATTGATGTGCAGGCCAGGAGAAGCTGAACCTTACAGTACCGCTCACGAGTAAGTGTACTGAAACCCGCGGGCTAACCGCGCGTAACTCGGGGGTGCCAGCGGGTCCGTGAACGTGTACCCGCTGCCCGCACCACACTAACCCGCGGCCCTCATGCAGCCTTGCATGCACTCGCGACCCGCTGGATAGCTAGGCAGACTCACGTTGTCGTTGTGTGACTTTCGCGAGCATATACAGTGCTCGCACGTAGAGTAAGCCACCGATATTCGGCCACCATGTATTATCGGCCGCTCGTACGCTTACACTGCACTTGCAAATAAACCGATCTTTGCTGCAATGTAACCTACCTGGTGTGGTGTGCCTGCATTGCTAACTTGGCTTGCAGAAACCCTTGCGTTTTAGAACTACGACTTATTTTTTGACCCTGCCGAAAACACTTAAATTCAGCAAAAGGAATGTATTTCCAGCACCCAGATGCCGTTTAACTAAAACAAAGCGAGGTTTAGTTTTGATTGCTTAGTGTAGTAGTCTACTATGTGTGCTATCGGTATGCAAAACCTGGAGATCAGATCTACAACTGTCGCGCGACAGTACTCGATCTATTACCCTCCACACATGCAATTGATTTTCGGCCACGCCTAAAATTTTAGCTGCAGGTACGCGAAACGCATAAAAACGTCATGTAGACATGTACGTGGTTAATTTCACTGGTTCCATGCTCTTTCAATGAATATTCAGTGAAAATGTAGTCTAGACTACATGTTCTACTTGCAATTAGCTAATATAGACAGTCTTGTTCATGCACGATTGCCACAAGTAGAGCATATCCAGAAATCTTGTTCTTGAGTAAACACTGCTTCTGGTATATTCTCACAGTGCTGATGGTACCACTGGGAACAAACATCACAAGCTGCCATGTCACCAAACCTCGAAGATATGTCAACATCCGGATACCGGCATGAACAGTACACTGGCACTATTATCTCATCAACAACCCTCCTCTTGTTGGGATAGTTACTGTTCTCTCGGGACCGAGGAAAGCGTGATAAAGCTTGCTTGTTAAAACAACGCTCAAGATGAGCTCTCATACGAGACTCATCATAAGAAACTAAACAAGGATCTTGACCAGAACACAAATCAAAAGCCATAGCTATGGCAAACAAACCACAGGTATCACCAGCTCCTTGAATCTGGACATTCATGATCTGAAGTTTAAAAGAATCCTTCAAGCATTTTAAAATAGTGCAACATTGTTCTTGAACAGTAGCATCTGGTAGCAAGTGTAGGCTGTCATAAAGTTGAATCGACGTAGCATTTGGAGACCGTATGTTCGAAACACATGCCCAGTGAAACCCTCCAATATGAATAATTTGAACAAAGTTCTGAGGTGTAGATCTCCATTGCAGTTTTTCAACCAAGTACACTGTATCTTGCAGGCCAGTTTGGCAAGGGAAAGATCTTTTTAGCAGTAAATGTGCTGCACCAATGTGGTTAGATGTGAGCCACGATTGACTCGTAAGGATATGTTTATCATACTGGGACAAGCCGAGATCAATGACCCAATCCTTTTCACAATCTTTATCTTGTGATCCATCACTAGACACCTAGAAAAAGTCAAAAATAAATTTGTACCAGGGCATTTGGAAGAATTTTTGGAGTGATAAGGCCAACATTTAAGAAGCAACAGGAGGGGGTCTGGGGGCACAGTCCCCTAAAAACTGTAAGATATTTCGAGTTCACTATTTCAAGCTTAGGCACATGCATACACCACAAATTTGACATGATGCATTGCAATACACAATGAATTAACTGAAGGAACCATCCATATGATAAATTTAGTATTCTTAAATATGTTGCTCATACTGAGTAATCAATGGTCGTCAGCTAATTGCTTTTTACTAGTTAGCTGATGTATGTAAAGTCTTCACGAATCTTGGTAAGCACTATTGATGCAAGGACAGCAAAAAGCCTTCGTACTGCTTTTGACCACACCTCTCACACAATAATTCTTGTTATTTCACCTACAATTTAATTGTAGGTGAAATAACAAGAATTATTGTGTGAGAGGTGTGGTCAATGGCAGCATGCACAAAGGATTTTTGCTGTCCTTGCATAGATGCTTTCCTCGAGGTCGAGCAAAGATCATGTCTCACACAGTGGTATAATTCTGACCATATGCAATATGGAAAATGTAGAATAAGTACATGGCGCACTTTGATATGCTCATGCAAAGTGAAAAAATTATAGTCACCTCTAAAATTGAATTGTTTGCACTGGCCATTGAAGACAGTTCTGTACAAAAAGAAAACAGTAAAATCATGCATTAATGATAAATGAATAACTGAACAGTACCTGCAACACTAGCAAGTGAGTTTGCAGCCTTGAGTACAGTGTTACCTCTCTCAGGAACTTCTACTACATACATGTCTATAAATAGATGTATATAGAAAGTACATGTATATACACACCTTTCTTGGCTCTTCCAGACCTGCTTGTAGTCTTAGATACTGTGCTGCTAGTCAATCTACTGGTACCTCTCTCTAGAACTTCTGGGCTTCCATCATCTGTTAAATTATACATACATGTCTATAAATAGTACATGTATGTGCACACCTTTCTTGGCTCTTCCAGACCTGCTTATAGTCTTAGATACTGTGCTGCTAGTCAATCTACTGGTACCTCTCTCTAGAACTTCTGGGCTTCCATCATCTGTTAAATTATACATACATGTCTATAAATAGTACATGTATGTGCACACCTTTCTTGGCTCTTCCAGACCTGCTTGTAGTCTTCGATACTGTGCTGCTAGTCAATCTACTGGTACCTCTCTCTAGAACTTCTGGGCTTCCGTCATCTGTGAAATTATACATACATGTCTATAAATAGTACATGTATGAACACACCTTTCTTGGCTCTTCCAGACCTGCTTGTAGTCTTAGAAACTGATCTACTGGTACCTCTCTCTAGAACTTCTGGGGTTTCGTCATCTGTCAAATTATACATACATGTCTATAAATAGATGTAGAAAGTACATGTATGTACACACCTTTCTTGGCTCTTCCAGACCTGCTTGTAGTCTTAGATACTGTGCTGCTAGTCAATCTACTGGTACCTCTCTCTAGAACTTCTGGGCTTCCGTCATCTGTGAAATTATACATACATGTCTATAAATAGCACATGTATGTACACACCTTTCTTGGCTCTTCCAGACCTGCTTGTAGTCTTTGATACTGTGTTGCTAGTCAATCTACTGGTACCTCTCTCTAGAAATTCTGGGCTTCCGTCATCTGTGAAATTATACATACATGTCTATAAATAGTACATGTATGTACACACCTTTCTTGGCTCTTCCAGACCTGCTTGTAGTCTTCGATACTGTGCTGCTAGTCAATCTACTGGTACCTCTCTCTAGAACTTCTGGGCTTCCATCATCTGTCAAATTACATACATGTCTATAAATAGATTTAGAAAATACAAGTATGTACACACCTTTCTTGGCTCTTCCAGACCTGCTTGCAGTCTTAGATACTGTTTTGCTAGTCAATCTACTGGTACTTCTCTCAGGAACTTCTGGGCTTCCGTCATCTGTGAAATTGTACATACATGTCTATAAATGGATGCAGAAAGTACATGTATGTACACACCTTTCTTGGCTCTTCCAGACCTGCTTGTAGTCTTAGATACTGTGCTGCTAGTCAATCTACTGGTACCTCTCACAGGAACTTCTGGGCTTCCGTCATCTGTGAAATTATACATACATGTCTATAAATAGATGTAGAAAGTATACATGTATGTACACACCTTTCTTGGCTCTTCCAGACCTGCTTGTAGTCTTAGATACTGATCTACTGGTACCTCTCTCTAGAGCTTCTGGGCTTTCGTCATCTGTCAAATTATACATACATGTCTATAAATAAATGTAGAAAATACGTGTATGTACACACCTTTCTTGGCTCTTCCAGACCTGCTTGTAGTCTTAGATACTGTGCTGCTAGTCAATCTACTGGTACCTCTCCCTAGAACTTCTGGGCTTCCGTCATCTGTGAAATTATACATACATGTCTATAAATAGTACATGTATGTACACACCTTTCTTGGCTCTTCCAGACCTGCTTGTAGTCTTAGATACTGTGCTGCTAGTCAATCTACTGGTACCTCTCTCTAGAACTTCTGGGCTTCCATCATCTGTCAAATTATACATACATGTCTATAAATAGTACATGTATGTACACACCTTTCTTGGCTCTTCCAGACCTGCTTGTAGGCTTAGATACTGATCTACTGGTACCTCTCTCTAGAGCTTCTGGGCTTTCGTCATCTGTCAAATTATACATACATGTCTATAAATAGTACATGTATGTACACACCTTTCTTGGCTCTTCCAGACCTGCTTGTAGCCTTTGATACTGTGATGCTAGTCAATCTACTGGTACCTCTCTCTAGAACTTCTGGGCTTTCGTCATCTGTCAAATTATACATACATGTCTATAAATAGTACAAGTATGTACACACCTTTCTTGGCTCTTCCAGACCTGCTTGTAGTCTTCGATACTGTGCTGCTAGTCAATCTACTGGTACCTCTCTCTAGAACTTCTGTGCTTCCGTCATCTGTGAAATTGTACATACATGTCTATAAATAGATGCAGAAAGTACATGTATGTGCACACCTTTCTTGGCTCTTCCAGACCTGCTTGTAGTCTTAGATACTGTTTTGCTAGTCAATCTACTGGTACTTCTCTCAGGAACTTCTGGGCTTCCATCATCTGTGAAATTATACATACATGTCTATAAATAGATGTAGAAAGTACATGTATGTACACACCTTTCTTGGCTCTTCCAGACCTGCTTGTAGTCTTAGATACTGTGCTGCTAGTCAATCTACTGGTACCTCTCTCTAGAACTTCTAGGCTTCCGTCATCTGTGAAATTACAAACATGTCTATAAATAGATGCACTGTGAGACATTTTAATGCATTGATAGCAAAATTTTCGACGTCAAATAACATGCACGTACAATACATACCTATCTTTGCTCGGTTTAGCGGTGCTGTAGTGCTGTTGGTTAATCCACAGCTAGCAGAGTTGACGGTGCTTGTCAATGGGTCACAATACTCGTCTTCAATTCCTGGTAATAATTCACTATAGTATCACTACAGTATCATTAGGCTAACGCAATACTTACCTTGCACTGTGAATGAGTTATTGTTGTCTAGATCTGGACAGAAAAAGTATTGTAAGTTTGATACTAAATTTATAGTGTATTTTTACCAAATAGAGAAAGCTGGAGTGGGTCCATAAAAGATTTTTCATGATCAGAGTCAGATGATTCATCAGTGAGAGCTACATAGTTATTAAGCATCAAGTACACATACGCTAAACAGAAACTGTTTGATGATTTGATTGTTGTTTGACTGACTAATTTATTGTAGACTTTTATTTTAGCAAGCGAGCATGAATAAAATAAAACTGTTGACAACTGTTAACAAGCAACTGTTATCTTCAACTGTTAACAAGCATGAATGTCAATAATGCCTTTAATCCCAAGGGGTAAATCAAGTCATTGCTACATGATTTAAAGTAGGTCATACCTTCAGAGGCAATCTGAACTTGTTTAGTACAACCACGACGACCTAAACGTAAACAAAATCTCATGATGTAACATGTGAAGTCATCACTAAAAATTGGAGTGTTACTATTTTTAGTTGGTACCAATTTTTGGCAAATTTAGCATTATTTCTACGCGCAAAATGGTTTACAACCTAATTCAAAAGTATATTTATGGCTGGTTTCTCAATTTTTGAACGACGGACCAACGTATTGCTAACAATGCACTTATCAGCAGCTTCTTGCTCATCAAATAATAGAGTGCATGAATTTCCGATATTTGCTCACAATAGTGGCAAATCAGCATCCACGCAGTAGATAAACTGTTGCTGCAAATATCTACAATGCATTGTGAATCACAACGTACAATTGTGGACAAAACGCTGCTGTTGATCTGTCGCTTAACGATAATATTGAGAAAACAGCCACAAACACTCAGTGTATTATTTCTGCCATACTCTTATGGAGAGATCGAGCAGCAAACAACAACGTGACCACTACCTTAGCATCTATAGGTATACAAATGCACAAGGTTCCACAAGATGATTTTGGCAAATAATGCTGCACAAACTTAATGTTATATAAATTTTACTGTGTGTACCTGGTAACTTCAATTTTGTGTCAACAAGTCGCTGTACATCTCGTGGTACTGCTGTATCTACAATAAGTTTTGTATAATTATAATTATTTTAGCAATAATAGATAACTTGCTTACCTTTCTTTAGTTCTCTAATATGCCTGTTGTGTGTTTTTCTGAATACGTCCTGTGCTTTTGCTGCCATCTTTGTCTCCATTTTTTTTATTTCTTCATTAGAAGTCGTCACTCTTGATGAAGCTTTTGGTTTTGCAGTTGGAAGCTTATAGAGAGGTTCTGGATAATTTAGAATGTCCACAAGTGGTCTTGCGGCACCAGAATAAGTGAAGTTCTTCAATGTGCACGTGCCACTGCTAGCTGCATGCATCTCGTCTGTACTGCTAAAAGACTTGCAAGTACCTCTACGGGATGGTGTTAATAATGGCAGAAATGGCAACTCTCCATCGTTTTCTGAGCTATGCAACTCTACTGGCATTAGCTTGCTTCTGTCAACTGGATAAATTCCAGTTGTCTGAAATCCAGACTGAATGTTTTGAATTGTCATAGCTTGCATCCATGCTTGCCCAAAAAGATGGCTAAAACAAAATTTGCTGATAACCTTTCCTGGATTGTTCGCCATATATTCATGACATAACCGTGAATATCTTGTCTTTAACGGGCCAAAGATTCCTTTATCAAGCGGCTGTGATAAATGCGTTGTATTGGGAGGGAACAAAAAGAGAATAACTTTCTCCCTAGCAGCGAGATGGATAGTTTCAGGACTGTAGTGAGTACTATGCCCGTCCATCAACAAGAGTAACGGACGAACAGGTGGCGCATAACGCAAAAATAAATTGTTAAACCATACTTCAAATAACTCAGTGTCGATCCATCCATTATCAGAAAATGCATGTAGCGTTCCACGTACTTCGCCGACAGCCATATCTGGATGCATAGTTTTACAATTCCAGATTACCATTGGTGGAATACAATACCCTGCCGCATTGACACATGCAACAACCGTAATCTGAGTCTTATTCCCACTTGTGATTGCTGATGGATTCTTCATTCCACTACGACATGCCACTTTGGGAGGACGGTGATCTAAAGGCATTCCCGTTTCATCCACATTGAATATGTGAATCGGCTTGTCAAAGAGCTCATATTCTTCCAGGACTTGCTCTAGCATGTTAAAATAATTCGTTATAACTTCTGGATCAGTAGCTTTAGCCCTTGCCAATGACAGCTTCGCTGGAACTCTCAACACTAACTCAGGATGCCTCTTACGAAAGCCGTCCCACCATCCATGAGTAACCTGAACACCCAGCTTCTTTCGATCACATACTTTCTGAGCCATAGAAATCACATCAGGCCTTGATTTAGAAAGACCGAGCGATGCACATTTTAGAATGAACCGTACTAATTCAGCTTCTTCAGCATCATTAAGGTACTTGCTAGGACCGCTCCTTCCTCCAGGTAATGTTTTACCACGGTAATAGTCGCCAAAAGTGGACCTAGGAATACCATAGTCCGCAGCAATACGCGTTTGACTCAAACCACTTTTTTTCTTGGCATCACAAGCATCTAGAATGACATCCACATCCCAGTGCTTGTATACTAATGGTCGTTGGTTTACTTTAGGCCCCTCTACTTGCCGATTTTTCGAGCAGTAATGAATTCGTTGTTTCAACGGGAGTTCAGCCATTGCACTGAGACCTGCAACAGAGGAAAGCTAGTGATTAAAACTATTTATTAATTAAGCTACAGTATCAATAGAGTAACTGTCAAAACAGTTTACGTTACTAAATGCATTATCACAACACTGAGCTAAACCTAAAGTGTACCGTCAGTAGATCTAGATAGCGCAAGCTGTGTAAATATCACAGATAGTCAAAGTACATAGTGAACATACCTGGATGATATAGATTAGACACGATCTAGCCATGAACGCGCCATTTGCTAATGGTTTGGGCGTGGCCGAAAATCAATTGCATGTGTGGAGGATAATTGATCGAGTACTGTCGCGCGACGGTTGTAGATCTGATCTCCAGGTTTTGCATACCGATAGCACACATAGTAGACTACTACACTAAGCAATCAAAACTAAACCTCGCTTTGTTTTAGTTAAACGGCATCTGGGTGCTGGAAATACATTCCTTTTGCTGAATTTAAGTGTTTTCGGCAGGGTCAAAAAATAAGTCGTAGTTCTAAAACGCAAGGGTTTCTGCAAGCCAAGTTAGCAATGCAGGCACACCACACCAGGTAGGTTACATTGCAGCAAAGATCGGTCTATTTGCAAGTGCAGTGTAAGCGTACGAGCGGCCGATATTACATGGTGGCCGAATATCGGTGGCTTACTCTATCCGCACCAGCGCGTGATGCACTCTGTATTCGCATCTACCCGCGGTTAATGATACACGGTTCCGCGGGCAAGACAAAATTACCCCCGGGTTGCCTGCGAGTCTCCCGTGGGTGTTGGTCCACTTACTCGTGAGCGGTACTGTATGTAAGAATCTGCATACCTTATCTTGCAAGCACATTGTGTCAACTGCTTGTCATGATTGTTTTTGTAAGCATGTTATGTTAACTATAATTATCTTATCTTTTCTTTACTCACAAATTTCAATGCACATATGTACTATGTAGGAACAACCAATACCTACCACACCAAGACCATGTGATTCCAACTGGGGAATAGTAGTTCCTACTATGGTATGTGCACGCACCACCAAAATCTTTAATGGTGCATGCAATCATAGATATTTTAACGCGTAGAGGGATGGGAAACTTTAATTATTCCTCAATACAAATGTATTACGTGACGTCACGCGGGCTGTCACAACGCGCGTTGTCGAGACTCGAGCGGATCACAATGGCAGCTAACATGGCTTAGTAAGTTTCTCGGCTTTACAGCGTCCTGGATTCAACTACGCTCATAACAACCAGTGCCCTGCGAAGTGTTTTTGTCATCAACCGACCATGGAAGCTGCTACTGTGGAAGAAACTGTCATAGTACCCAAGTAAGCAACGAAGACACTCCATTTTTCTTTGTGAACACATTCGTAGTCTGGTCAAGTGTTTTTTGGCCTTGCCAATTGTATTTTCTGTTTTTCACAAACACTTAGTGTGTATTAAGCTAGGTTATATGTTTAAATTTACTTCGCTATGCTTGAAAAATGCTTGCCCAAATCTTTACCATAGGCTATTTTCTGTACACATTCACACACAAACTATAAAAGTTGCTTATATCACATAATATTTTTACGAGAGCCAATGCATGTAGTCTTGTACTAAGCCAATTGAAATTCTTCTCACTCGAATAAGTAATGGATAAAACTTGTTCAAACATTTGCTTAATCGTATTCATCAATATGCCACCATGCCTAAGCTATACTTTTTTCTTGATAGAGAGCACAAGCACAGAAGTAGAACAGGGAAAGGAAAAAGGAGTAAACATAGAATTGGACGTATTCATTCTAAGAAAAAGTCATCTGTTGTCCAGGCACGTTGTTATATTAATAAAAATATTACCATTCTAATATTATTCCTGCACATGCATTATAGGAAGAAATTGAAATCCTTGTAGACTCCAGTGCTAACCTAAATGACCAGGTATACTGTATGTTTTTCATAGTTTCACTTGTTCCTGCATGTATACTTACATGTATAGGAAGGCAACTCTACCAGCCCGCAATCAGAACTAGTACCAGAATCATCATCAGCCTCAGTGGAAGAGGATCAACTCTCTGGTGACACCAGCACCAACCTATGTGGGCAGGTATTGTTGCTTAATAATTTAATTTACAGTTTTACACTATTTTATTTGTTCTTGTACATTTAGGAATGCAGAACAGTGAAAGATCAACTAGGGCTTGACTTGGTTCTTCCATCCCAGTGGACAGATGTCTCTGGTGACAGTCAAGATCTTAGACTCTGTGTTGTGACTCACCAAGGGGCTGCAGATGCACCATGCCCTTTAGTTCTAACTCATTCTGTAGTTGTTGATACCAGTCTGTCGTGGAAGGTACACGTTCATGGTCATCTGGTTGACACAACTGGCGTTCCTCTCTTGGCTGACACTCCCTCTACACTTGATGGTAGTAGCACTACATCTTTACTTCAAAAGATAAGCAAGCTCAATATATGTGCTGGAAATCCAGATCCCAAATTCATTGACCTAGTGAAGACACGGAAGAATGCCCAATTCCTTTCTGCTAGCAAAAGTGTAGTAGCTTATTTGGATCGAAGTGCATGTGTTAGTGTCAACTGCCAAGATTACGCAGTCACTGTTCGCTGTACAAAGTGTCATTTGCTCACATGCAAAGTGCGATGTCAAGAGTGCTTGGATTACCGAAAAACGCTCAATCTTTTTCAGTCTCGTTTAGCTCAAAAGGATACAGCTAAAGCAAGCACAAGTGCTAACCACAGGTATAGCTTAGCTAATTTGTATCTGCTGCAGTAAATTTAATAGTTCTGTTGCTTTCATATGAAGATTTTTGAAAACTCCCGAGAAGTTGTCAGCTCTTCGGCGGGCCAAACTTACAATTCGTAATCGTGACAAGCGGCTGGCTAGGATCAAGAAACGGTTGGATGTGCTAACCTCCCAGAGTGGTGTAGAGTTAGACCCAGAAGCTCAAGAAATAATAACTGATGGCAAGCTATCATGTTCATGCAAGCTAATAATAAATATTTTGTATGCTTACAGTGATCAATGATCACAGGTCTGAAGTTTTGTCTCAGCCAGGGTCAGAATTTCTGAAAATATTCTGGGAACAACAAGTATAGTGACCTTTAGTTTTTACATGCATGACTATAATTATGATTCTGTTGTGTACATGCAGGTTGCGGCTCTCAAATCCAAAGGAAGTACAGGAGTAAGGTGGCACCCCCTGTTCGTGAGGTGGTGCCTTAATATCACGCGCACCTCTCCCAAGGCATATGAAATGATGCGATCATCAGGAGTTAAGCTGCCAACGAGGAGAACACTCAATGATTATACACATTGGATAACAGCTAAATCAGGTATGTGTATTATTAAATTTCAAGCTTAACTTTAATACATATTATTCATGCAGGTTTTCAGTGTGAAGTGGACGAGATGCTCATTGAGAGTGCTGGAGTAGAAGGACTAGAGGACTGGCGACGGTATGTACATATAGCTATAGTACTATCAAATTGTTTTAATTAGTACGCGTGCAGATATGTTGTAGTGATTATTGATGAGATGAAAATCCGAGATGATCTTGTGTACAGCAACAGTTCCAGTCGCTTGCATGGTTACATTAATTTAGGAGATGTCAATGATCAGCTGTTAGAGTTAGAGAAATGTGCTTCAAAGAAAAAACCTCATGAACTCATTGCCAGCCAGATGCTAACTGTCATGATCAGGGGTATTTTTTTCAAGTTAGAGTTCCCGTTCGCTAGTTTCCCTACTGAAGGTACAAAATGTTTTGTTAATATTATTTTATACTTCCTGCATTATATAATAATATAGGTGTTACAGGTGAATTACTCTACTGGATAATGTGGGAAACTGTACGTCGAGTTGAGGAGTGTGGCTTAAAGGTTTTATTTCTTTTATAGTATGAACTATTAACCATATAATTTTTATAGGCAATTGCATTTGTATGCGATGGAGCAAAACCTAATCGAAAGTTCTTGAAAGATATGGGCTGTCAGGAAGAAATGAAGGAGGGTGTAGTATACAAGACCAGAAACCGGTACTGTCGAGAAAGATGGATCTATTTTATTTCCGATGTTCCACATCTCATTAAAACTACACGCAATTGTTGGTATTCTTCCAAGAGCAGTGGAACTCGATACATGTGGGTAAGTGATCTATAACTTATCTACTTCAATAATTATACCAATGCATCATGCTGCAGAACAATGGGAAGCATATTTTATGGGACCACATTTCCCATTTATATGAGCAATGTCAATCTGAAAGCGGCTTGTATGTGGGCCACAGGCTCACATATGAGCACATCCACTTAACTTCGTTCTCCAAGATGAAAGTTAACTTGGCTGCTCAGGTGTGTAAATTAGAATTGCATGCAAATGTACTAGTAAATACATTCTGCACACTCTATATCCTATATAGGTACTTAGCAGTTCGGTCAGCTGTGCATTTGATTTCCTGGGAAAGGAGGATTTTTAGGAGACTAGCAAATTTTGCAAAATGTTTGACCGATTCTTCGATTGCATGAACACAAGACGGTTGACAGAAGGGAAAGAGAAAAGAAAGCCCGACTTGGACCCATATAGGAGCCCAAATGATGCTAGATTGACTGTGAGTATTATATGCTTTATTGTGCACAACGCATTATTAGCTACGTATCATGCAGTGGTTGCAAAAGGATTTTTTAGGGTATCTTAGAAATTGGGAAGAAGCAGTTCACAGTAGAAAAGAGTATTCTAAGGATGAACAAAACAGGATGATGCTCAGCAGAGAAACCCTTAATGGAATCAGGATGACAGGTATAACTTGGTCAAAATAATTTTATTATTATTAAATAACCTTGTTTCTTTATTAACCAATAGTTTGTTCATTTGTGGAAATGGCTGAATACCTTCTAAAGCAAGCCCCAGCAAATTCATTTCTCCTATCGGAGAGGTTTACTCAGGATCCGTTGGAGTCGTTTTTCGGACAACAACGTGCACGAGGTGGTAGCAGTGATAATCCAAATGTCTCAGCCTTCCTGCATAATTCCCAAGCAATAAGGGTTCAGAGATCTATGACCATTGGAGATGGAGGAAATGTCAAAAAAAGGAATGCCAATTCATGGATTGATGACATTGACTCGTTAAGCGCCCCTCTGCACAAGCGTCCCCGAAGAACTCTAAAATACAAAGATTGAATCAATGATAATAATTTTATTATTATTACATTGTAATACTGATAATTATTTTGCCAGTTGTTTCCTCAAAGACAGCTTTCCTTTAACGCACTCTGCCTTGGCCTTTTTGCGGTCCTCTTTTACTTTCTGTAGCTTGCTGTGTATTCTAGTAGTAATCCATAAATATGCTATATCACGTAGGAGCTGCTGGCGAATGCTTTCTTCCTGTACTGTCACACTAACCAGGCACCATATGAACTGCACCTCTTCATTCTCACACAGCCAGGATAACTTGTCTTTGTTCAGTTTCTCTAGGCCCTTTCCTTTCTGTAACAGCTGGTTCAATTCTTGATCAGCTAACAATTCAAGTACCAAAAATAAGTAATACACCATGTCCTCGATATGGTAGAGACCACCCCTGTCTACCAAATGTGTCCAAGATCCAGATGGGTGTGTTGTCAGGCTGCGACGAGTGTGCAGCTTACCAGCCATTGCTTGGAGTGCTTGGGTGCATTCAGCGCTGGACTCTGTTTCATTCTTACTGTACTTCGTTTCTAGCTTTCGAATTACATAGCCTGCTGCATATCTGATAGCATTTTCCTCAACTTTAGAGACTTCTCTTGTGCACTCTGCAGATGAAGTTGATGGCTGTGGTAGACTCAAGGAATTGATAACCTGCCGGAGAAACTCTTTTTCCATGAACAGTTGCCAAAAGGTTTCATGGGCATTGAGGTCAAGACTTTTGTCCAGTGCTATGCAAAGATCGTAGCCATCAGTCAAAGAGAATTGATGGAATAGCTTCCATAGCTTTTCTCTTTTGGTAGCTGATAGTTTGTAGCTACTGGTGCTCTTGATCCATGTCTGGAATTTTTTCCTTAATGCCAGCACCAAAGAATCTAATTTTTCCTTTTCACTGCGCATAAGAATATTTGCAGTGGCTAAAATACTGCTAGTAACAGGCGTTTTCTTATGCATCTCCTCCATCTCGCAAATCTCTTCCAGTGTCTTCCTTGCAGCTGACGCGGGGCTTCCATTTTGCGTCATTTTGATGAATATAAAGTACACGCGTGACGTCACTTCCGACAACACGCGTTGTACCACTGAATAATTAAAGTTTCCCATCCCTCTACGCGTTAAAATATCTATGATGCAATCATGCTGAATGTGTTTCCTATTGCAGGCAAGAAGAGTCAGACTCAAGACCATGGAAAAAGAAAACTGCAAAATCTATGATAAGCTTTCTTCACTTGTGAGCATATAATTAAGCAAGAGTTAGTAATTTTTCTCGACGGTGTCTACAGGAAGAGTCGTATGCAGAGCCGGCGGATGATTTTTTCGAAGAAGTTGATGACTATTGGGAACCTGGCAGTGATGCTGCAAGTATTTATGACCAACTAGCTATGCGGAGGTTTAGAGAAATACTCAGAGAACAAATCAAGTGAGCTACGTTAATAAAAAATTTGCACAATACTTTTGTCTTTGTAGAATTGAAGACCATCTTGGTTCCGGGCAGTTTGGAATGGTTGAAAAGGGGGTGTGGTACTCTCCTGATGGACCTGTAGATGTTGCCATCAAGACACTAAAGGAAGAGTCTTCAGAAGAGTTGACAGTCATGTTTCTTCAGGAGGCTGCAATTAACGGACAATTCCAGCATCCTAATAAAATTATTGTTCGACTTCTTGGTGTGGTTACACTCGAAGAACCAGTAAGAATAGTAGACCATTCAGTGTTGTTTTTTAATGCTGAATGTAGCCCATGATTATTTTAGAACTTATAACTAACGGAGATCTTAGAAGTTTTCTATGGAGACTTGATATAGCGTATGTATCAGCGTAATTTCGTTTACGACTGATTTGATACAGTACTTCAGTCCAGGAGATGTCGTACCACCATCACTACCTGTACAGTTGCTAGGATACTGTCGACAGATTGCCTCAGGTATGGAGTACCTGTCCAAGAAGAGCTTTGTACACAGAGACCTTGCTGCCAGGAACATCCTAGTGGATGACAAGAAGATATGCAAGGCATGCTGATGTCACACACAGTTTTGTTGATGTTGATTGATTTTGCAGATTGCAGATTTTGGAATGTCCAGAAATTTGTCGGACTGTGACTACTATCTGTCTCATGGAGGAAAAATCCCTATTAGGTGGACAGCTCCTGAGGTATCAATTCATGCATTATTCGTTACTGTGTATCTTAATTCACATAGGCGATTAACTACAAGAAGTACTCCACAGCCAGTGATGTGTGGAGCTTTGGTGTGCTCATGTATGAGATATGGAGTCTGGGACATAGACCATTTGAGGGGATAACAAACCCGGAGGTGATATTATTAATTTTCTGTTCTCACTTCAGTTAAAATTTCATTTGTAAACACATAGTGTGTTAGGCTCATTGATACTGGATATCGACTCCCTCCTCCTCCTGGCTGCCCCAGAGCAGTGTATCAGATCATGATGAATTGCTGGTATGTGATAGCTTGTGCCTTTACATTTTACATCAACAATATAAAATAGGCATCCTAAGACAACAGGAAGACCTTCCTTTGCTAGTTTACATCACAAGCTCTCCCGACCAGAGAGCCTGTTACTGAAATGGACAGACGGAGACAAGACTCGTGACCCACAATCTACAATGCTGGGAGCTCCTTTAGAGACTGCCTCTGATTTGCACTCTGACCTACAACACAAATATGTTCGCTAAACATTAAAATTGAGATGAATATTTTTTTTTTTTTTTTTATTTTATATAAACACATCATGTGATTTTATGTTCTACAACATAAACTGTAAATGCAAATTACTATAATTTTATTTAAAATCACAGAACAAAATAATAATACAAGAAAGAGGAAACACACTGAGATGTAAATAGAAGGAAAAAGACAAAAAGACAAAAATAAAACAAAAAAAGATAAACTAAACAAAAGGACCTAAAAACAAACAACACAAAGACTAAAGAAAGTCAGGTAATGGCAAAAAATTACAAGTACCCAAAACAGAAATAGCATTTCCTCGCTGAATAGCCATTGATAGGCGCTGCTTAAGGTATGATGTTGCGTTAACGTTCCCCGACTGACGTGTCATTCTTCGTCCGAGATCCTTCACAAACGAAAAAGTGCGTGGTCCAAAGACACCTGTCGATTCAACCGATAAAGGCATGAAACAATGACTGTGTGACAGGTTTGCATACTTCACTTCTTTTCGGACCTCTGCATTGGCAGCCACTCCCCTAGTCTAGCTTGCTAGACCCTCATCGCGATCTCGCTCGGGGCTCCGCCCCGTAACCCCGCCCATCGAGCGAGAGAGCGTTGAGGGTCTAGCAAGCTAGACTACCACTCCCCCAGCTGCTTGAGAGGCAACAGCCCTGTAAGATGTAGCAAAAGTGTCAGAGCAAGTGGCGTCCCACACCATAGGCTTGCCAGCTGACCAGGGCATGATTGTGACACCATCAGGTCGTTTTCCATCAACTCTTGAAAGTCCCGAAGGTTCTAGACGAGAAGGAATTTTAGCAGTAGAGAGAGCTCTGTGGATAATGTCATTCAGAGCAGCATGTCTGGGAAGTCTGCCTTATATTATTTATAATATAAGGCAGACTAGTTGTTTATTAATTTTATCAATATTACTAGTTGTTTATCAATATTATTTATAATGATTAATTTTTTGCTTTTAATTTCATAATGGTCACTTGTAAATTTGCATTGTTAATCAACATTTAACAGTTAAATTTGATAACAAAATCAACCAAGTAAATACATGCAGTTGCTTCCATGTCTCTCGAATTCAGATATACAAATCCTCCACTTCAGCATAAATTGGTGCATCCCTGTGGATTAGGTCAGCACATCATTATGACCCAAACTATAGAGGATCTATAACTCACATTTCTGGCACGATGTCTCGATTTACTGTTTCATAACATGAATTGTTTTGTAGATCAAATGAGTCCGGTCTGGTATAGCATGACTTGTTGTGTAGTTCAATCGGGTTTTGCACTGAGTACATGTAGCATAAATTGTTTTGTAGGACACTTGGACTGATTCTCTTGGTATAACAGCTATTATCTTGTAAATCAACTTGAGGTATAATGTTATTCAGATAGTTTTCTCTGTTTCCATCATTTCCATTGTTAACAGATCTGCAAGTAATGTAATCACATATTGAAACAACTAATGTTACCTACTTACTGTGAGTTTACTGCATAGCATAAATTCTGATCAGTCTGCATGTTTGCAAAATTTTTACGACTCCAAATAAATTTTAAGATGATTATGAATGTGATTGATACTGCAACAGCAATCAGTATAACAGCAACTGTTATAATGGGATAGGCAAATATTGGTAAGACAACTTGCTCATGAGAATTGGACATTTTTGATTGCGAAACATTTATTGAGCTCATTGATAAAGTCTTCGATGAACTGAACGATACACTTGTTGTGATTTCCACAGTGACTAGAGGATAGTCATACTGCATTGACAGGGGCACAATGTTGGCTGCATCAGTATAATCAAGCTCATAGTTAATGGGGCCGTCATTAATCTGATAGCTAAGTTCTATTTCACTATCTACTGGTTGGTACACTCCCAGTATGTCTCCTTTCTGGAACTTTAGTGGAGGATTGGGGGCATATTCATAAACGTTCAAAAGATAATTGACCCTGTGAGTATTTGAGGTGAGAAGATTGAAGCCAACTTTTTGGTAGTTAGCACCATCCATGCTGCGCCATATTTGTAGCTCAGGTAATTGTCCAGAAGATATGTTGGTCTGATGTTTAGCTCCCACTATCCACTCAGCGATGAAACCATTACAGGTGAAGGTGATTTCTGGGAAGAGACGCTGGTAAGCTTTGACTCCTACATCATTAATGTTGGCACCCATGACCCACTGGTCAAATTCATTGGAACTTGGAAAATTACTTATATACAGCTGCATGGGGCTGTCTGTAAAATGATAGCAGCAGCAACAAGTGTTAAAGCATACTCCATTTCTTACCAGCTTCAGGAGATATGAGAAGTTGTTTGCCGTTCATAGCATTGAATGACTACCGTACAGTCCCAGGTAACATTGATGGTGGATTACTAATCTGAGAGACAGTAGTGCAGCATATGCTACTCATAGCAACATCATCATTATCATGATAGAACACTGTGACAGCACTGCTACTCCTTGGTGGCTGGTATACTCCCAAAACATCTCCACTCTGAAATGACATTGGAGGATCCAGGTTATACTTGAGCACTCCTTCACGACTGAAATCTCCAGGATTCAGTCTGATCTGTTGACTGTCCTTTCTAGTGGAATTCATAGAATTCAGTCTCCATATTTGAATCTCAGGATACAAGACATCAGACCCTTTAGAAATTGATGCCGCATTTATTATAGCTCCTAAGAAAACACTTGTTAGTCTTCCATCACAGTTGAAGCTCACATCAGGAACTATACACAATTGAGCATCCAACTTGTTCATGGATTCTGATGCTTCTAGCTTTGTAGCTCTTTCAGTCAGTAACTCCAACTGCATAAATCCTCTGGCGCAAGCATCAGATACTGCAGTCATATCAATGCAACAAGACAAATAATTATACTTTATGTCATACCTTGTAACAAAGCGATACGAAACAACATTAGAGCTGCTAGCTCAACCATGACTACAAACTGAATCCTACGTAGGTGTGAAATGAATTTAACAAAATGGAACTTGAAAGAAAGGTGTCAATGCACTTTGGTACGACACTATTGGTGATAACAGGGTCCATAGTCATGCATCCGTGCCTATTAAGCTTATAGCTACCGGTGATCGACCGCGCCTATTATGGACTCCTGGTGATAGTATAACTATTATTTCAGTTACTATTGTAATGCATAAAATGTGCTAAAATTGTTAACTTGTCACAGATTTTGGTAGTTTCATTGCATGTTGTATGATAACCAACATCACATCATTTTCCTTACAACGTAATATGTAAAAACTAGCTGATCAGTTATACACACAAGTCTTCCATTTTAGCATAATAGGTGACCTGATATGTACATGTAAGATAAATTGCTTTTTGGTTAGGTTCTGAACAATAAGCTGAATTTTTGTAGTCCTCCACCATTCATGCTATTCATACACAGAGTGTTCAAAATCTTCAGCAGACTGATTTCTATACAGCTCTGACTATCTAGTCAGTTAGTGTATAGAGCCATAACAGCTAGTGAAGGGGATTCTCTGGATCAGCTGTTGACTTTGATGTCTTTATTATTAATTTTGAGATCGCTTGTCAAAACTTTTGAGGCTAGGCATTTGAGACAGACAGTTGAGTCGTCCGTAAGAGAAGCTTGACTGCTACTTTCACACTAAATGACCATTTCAGTACATACTAAGCTGCCTTCTTAAAATTCAGGACATAAAGCTAGAACGTGGTGTATTTCAAAAATGAACAGCTTTTGTACGGCTTTTCAAAGAATAGCACAGCAATCTAATGATTCTCAACTATATGCATTTCCTATTGAAGTTTAGCTATGACAGATATTCAGTTCATGATCATATACAGTACTTGGACTTAAATTTAGCTATGCAATTCCTCTATTTCATCCTGATTTCATCATTATTATTCGCGAAATTCCCTCACATCGCTCATGCACGTAGGTGTCTTGATATCTTCGGGATAGCAATGATCTTATCTGGGTCTGGTCTAATTATAACTCAGTCATATTTCATCGAAGATGTGTCCAAAGAACTTTACTGAGGTATTCGATAATTCACATTTTGCTTTGTTCAGAATAAGACCGATTTCTGTAATTGAGATAGAACCATCTCTAAGTAGTTGTCATGTGACTTCCCGCTCACTATAAGATGTCATCAATCTGGTATACAACTCCTGGGATATGCCCATGAGGATATTTTCCCGTGGGTGGGTAACATGGTACGATAGTCTATACTGCACTGTTTGACACACCCACTAATAATCACTGCATGGTTTCGGACGCAACATAAAAATTGTTATTATTGAGCACAAATAATAGACCAGTTGAATAGACACTGTTTAGTTATAATAATCTACAGAGTCTGCGCTGTGTCTGCTGGTGTGGGACCATGTGATCTGATGAGCTACTTACTGCAGTGATACCAGTTCCTGTATAACGATGATTGATTAATACAAGTGCAGAGAGTGTTATAGAGATCATTACCTGGTGTGAGTCCAGTAGAGTAGCGTGCTGCAATATCACTAGCAACTCTCTGCTCATTCATGCTCTTCAAAGCTGAGATCAGGTCACTCCAAGATGCACTGGGAGAGCTCTTTAACCATGCATCAAACATTTCAGTTTTGAGTCTCTCTACTCCGTGTACATGATAGGTGACATTAATACCATCCAACTTGCTCTTAGTGAGATTCAGTTTAAGACCAAGAGTGTGCCAATCTGTAACATCTTTGACTGCTTCAACAAGCAGTCTGAGAGGAGGAGAGCCTATAGTATGATGAGGTTTGAAAAACAATATCAGATGATCTAAACAAGCTTCACCTGATGATGGTAGTATTGTACCAGATGTACTAGTGGGAACTAGTACTGATGATGATGATGCTACTGATGATGGTAGATCAGCTGTGGTGGGTCGCTCAACAACTGAGGCTAAACAAAAAGATGGTGATAACTCATCATCAATCATGATAGCAGGCATACCTGCTTGCTGCTGCTGCTGGTGTAACCAATACTGTTGTTGCTGGTTGAGTTTTCTCAGCTTGTCACTTCTATCACAATATGTTCTCCTGCTGTCTTTGTTGTATACACAGATATGGCGAGAACCGTCACAGGAGCAGAGGAAGGCATCGTTCTTGATCAAGATGCCTGGTATGAAATGAAGCTTCTTCTCAACCTCAACGAGAGCGTTCAATATTGCTGAGCGAATGAAGGAGCAATCCTTGCTTATATCTTCATCATCGTCAGCACAAGGGTAGTAGATCTCCAGCTGAAGATTCCTCTCTATCAGATAGACACACCCACCACGAAAATAACGGATGCTCATGAGGTTACGATACTGACGAGACTTAAGATCTGCTTCGAAATCAGACGAGTTGAGTAGATGAACAACAAGTGTTGGTAGATAGCTCTTTGGGATGGGAACATCAACCAATCCGATACCACGCCTAGTCTGAAGTGACACGATCCACAAGCTGGTGATCTGATCCTTTTTTTGAAGGATATCTTCAGGTGCATGAGGCAAGGCACACGGGAGGAAGAAGCTTGTTAGACCCTCTCTCTCGATGCGTGAAATAACACAAAGGTGCTCTAATAAGTCGAGGAACACATCAGTGGTGAGCGGTGCTGAGAAGTGAAACGATGAATCCAGAATCTCTCGGGAGAATCTACCGTAATCTCTCAGTGATCTCTGGGCATCGGCTGGCAGGTTAGGGATGAAGATCTTGACGAGCTTATTCTTATCGATAAAAGAGATGCCAATAAGATTGGACACATTGCTTAGTATAGGCTTTACATCGATAAACACTATGCTACCAAGCTTATCGGTTGAGAAATACATGAGGAGGTTTAGCTTATGGAAAAATGCTATGGCCTGTAAAGATTCATCCCTACTCATTTGAAGACTTCTTCCAGCAGCAAGCACCTCCTCCAGTGGGATAATGGAGACCTTGTTCTTCTCAGCTTCATCCAGCAAGTGCAGTAGTAGACCAAACCACCTCATCTTGATTCTTGTCTTGATATTGGTGCCTGGAGTATTGGTAATCTTGTCCTGTAGTCTCAGAGCTGCCTCTCGACGCTCATCTGGTTCAGTAGTGATTGCATTGACAGCAAAGATGACATCATTTCCTGCATCAATTCGTTCGGCTTCATAATCCTTCAATCGATCACGTAGCTTGGTGTTCTTATCAGCGATAGTCTCCTCTTGGCAGTCTCCGGCTTTGTCAGCAAAAGTGCCAACAATCATGAACTTTGCATGCTCTGATCCATCTGAGCTGGGAGTGGTTGATAGTTGAAGTGATGAAATGCTCTTGGCAAGCTGCTCTATTAGCTGCAGGTTGGTCGGTTGGAGCTCTGTGTTGTTCATTTCAATCGGCTGTCCATTGATGAAGTAATCAAATTTTGGTTTAGAGTCCAGTCGCTCGTTCAGCTTCACAGTGATAAGAAACAAGGAGCTGTTGCGGAGAAAGAGTGGTGCTACATCCATGAAGTGTGGCTGGCCTCCTGAGTCGATAGTCAAGACCAAGTGAGCTGTTAGGAACTCAGTTGATGCTTCAGCAGACGATATCTCAACAACTAGCTTAGCAAACACCTGGAGGCTCTCTTCTTTGTCATCACTAGTGGCTTCAGTAGACTCATCACTCATTGATGGAGTACTGGATGCGGATTGCTGTGTAGCTGGAGTAGAGCTGGGTACTTTACGATGACGGGGCTTGTTTTGATCAACTTGCTCTTTCTTTATCTCATCAACCTTGTGCTTCATAGCTTGACACACCATGTGGAGCATTTCTTCAGTTTGCAGTTTCTGTAATCTTGTGCCGTTGGCGAAGATGGTACCTTGTGCTAT
Organism: Haliclona indistincta; assembly: GCA_964017065.1. Classification (NCBI taxonomy): domain Eukaryota; kingdom Metazoa; phylum Porifera; class Demospongiae; order Haplosclerida; family Chalinidae; genus Haliclona; species Haliclona indistincta. The sequence continues at coordinate 11,822,658 of OZ024787.1, read as the reverse complement.
GGCACGAACAGGAGTCTCTACAAAGCCGGTGCTGTTGCGGAAATCAGGAGCAGGTTCACCGACTGATAGGTTCACTACACATGTTTTACCACTACCAGGTGATCCATTCACTACCAGGTTAGAGACACACACTCCAACCTCATGTTGAAATGCCTCTTGAGTAGCATCAGTATCAACTAGATCTGAGAGGAAAAATTACTATGAGGCAGCTTTAATAACTAGTTTTTATATATAGGTTAGACGACGGATCGAGGCAACTACGGGATTTAGAGTGCCGCGAGAACCGATGTATAGACGTTCCGAGCGCGTAGCGCGAGGGCGTCTATTTCGGTTGCCAAGGCGCTCTAATTCCCGTAGTTGCCGATGATTCGTCGTCTAAGGTATTTATACTACAGCTACATGGCAACAATAAACCGACGCAGATATTTTTTGAAAAACAATGGTTGATGACCGTCCCAAAAGCTGCTGAGTTCCTGCAGCATGAGCGTTTCTTCTTGCTCGAAAACACGTGCTGTGACCCGGCTGCCACACCCACAAACGCCGCTTTGCGTTTATACACGTGGCAATGGCTGAACTTGGACTCCAACGAACGGTTGGAATGATAGTTACTAGAGTCCAGCAGTCTTTTGTACGTGCTGTGTGCGTTTATTGGGCAATCTTTAAGCTGTCAACATAGCAATACGTGGTAAGTTACTTGCTTTCTTACGTTTTCCATGCACAACAAGTCAACTTATCGTTGCATCGATCGTAGCCAAGTACCCGGGTCTATAGATGCTGTGCTGCCCATGCCAGAAGCGAACACAACACATACTGGCCCAGTAACTACCAAAGCTAGTACCTGTACAAAAGAAACTGACAGAGGAAAACATGATCATGAGTTCCAGCGGAAAAATATGAGTTCCAGCAGAAAAATATGAGTTCCAGCGGAAAAATACGAGTTCCCGCGGAAGAATACGTGATTTATTATCCTCCAACTGACCAATCAGATTCTAGAATTACATTGAACTGTAGTATAATAATAAGTATGTACATGTACAATTAAGAGCACATAATAAAGTCTGCATATGGTTTACAATTGTTACCGTATAGCCGGCTATACGGTACATGGCAGACTCTCAATGCAAATGTATGGACTGGGAGCTCAGAGTGGTACGTACAATCATAAAATATTGTGACCCTCATGGGCGGGTCTGGCGGCAACCAAATTTCATGGCGCACAGCAGAACAGTAGTGCCTGCTTTGCCAACTATTAGGTAAGGCTTATGTCCTACAGGAAGGTGAAGAGCTCTGTAGTGTGTACCTTATATACACAATGAGCACGCTCATGCTAGTGGGACTTGGAACGAGTAATAACAAAACAATTAATGCCTCGTGTAACATTGGATTTGTCCGCACTCGCTTCCGGTCCTGTAGTTAAAAATAGACCGCAAGCTCGTGTGAACAAATCCAATGTTACGCGCAGAGCCATATATTAACTATTACTTGTTACTAAGAACGCTTTGTATGACTGAGTAACTAAGAGTATTGTGTGACTCAAGAGAACAACTATTACTTGTTACTAGGAATGCTTTGTATGACTGAGATAGCTAGGTTACAGATAAAAACTATTAGAGTATTGTATGACTCAAGAGAACAGGCATTTACTAAAGATCATTATTAATACTAACCAGTAGGTTGTGAGGGAGTGGCAATACTGGAGCTCACTCTGGAACGTACTGTAAAAATGACAATAATTTTTTATCATTAAAAAATAAAATAACTGATTATTATCTAAGTCTGCACAATACACATTAAGGTTACGGGATACACCACGCCCACTTATAAGCAAGCTGAAATGGTTGCCTGAAAAAAACAATCGTAGCATCGCGCTTGTTGGTTTGGCTCAATAAAGCGCAGCATATCCAGTTAGAGTCTACTTCGTCTTTAGCAAAACGGTGGCTAGACGCGCTACCATAGTGCGTTACAAAGTACACGAAGTAACGAGCAGCTTCGTCAACTAAGAAATGTAACTCGGCAACTAAAGCTGATATCGACAAAAGGATCCGTGGGTCCCTAGATAACTAAGCTGTCTAGCTGCATGCCAAGTCTAGTCGTGCTACAGAGTGCACACAACAATATTTTCGATTTCTTAGTTGACGAAGCTGCTCGTTACTTCGTGTACTTTGTAACGCACTATGGTAGTGCGTCTAGCCACCGTTTTTGCTAAAGACGAAGTGCAGTCTTTGCTCTGACTGGATATGCAATAGTTTGTTCAGCCAAACCAACATGCGTGATGCTACGAGTGTTTCTTTCAGACAACCCTTTCTGCCGGCTTGTATAGTGGGCTTGGTATACCATAACCTTAAGGTGGTGGTGGTGCGCCAATTTAATGAGATTCATAACTTTGCAAGTAGCTTTATTTTCTGTACAAAGGTATTTTGTACAGGCGTGCTCCAGTATGCATTTTGTTTGTCTATCAATAAACATCAATTTAAGCAAGTTTCGTGATCAGTCACGAAGTAGTAGCTAACGTGGAGCAGTGAGCTCGCCCAGGAAAGATCGGTCTGTGGCAGTCATCTCCAGTTTGGCTTGCTTGCTCCGGGAAAAGTTCGTTTACAGCTTATAAATTCCAGCGCGCACAGACGCATAGAGCAATTTTTCAATACTCCTTTGCTAACTCAGCAAAACAGCAAGCCTAGACCACAAAATATTGTTTAAAAAATCTAGATCTAGACTGTCTATCTAGATCTAGATCTAAATCTAGACTGTATAGGAAATTCGCTCTATACGTCTGTGGGCAAGATGCTGCTACGCTTGAGGCGCGTCGATCTATTGCTCGACAGTCGAGATAGCAGCCACAGACCCTTCATGTATTATTTTCCCCATACTGTTATGTAAATCGCTGAAGTTATAAGTAGCTATTACGAAAATGCACGTTGCATGGGTGTTGAATATTAATTACGTGCACCGCCACCTTAACAGTGCAAAAATGAACACATATATTTATGGACTGGTTCAAACACCTCTTCTTGTTCAACTATCATGATTGAGTTTCAATAACAACTACAGCATCTTATGTTCATTGACACAGCAAGCTACAATGTACACACCACTAATTACCCTAGAAAGCACAATACCTACAAACAGATACTGTATAGCCGGTTCTTTCATGTGGATTTAATTTCGAACGGCTGGTGCGGGTCGAAAATTAGATTTCGAAAAATTCTTTCTGCCTATTTAAAAAGTTATGTGACGTGGCTCTGTGACGAAAATTAGACTCAGCCAAAATTTGGCTAACGAAATATTTGACCAGCGAAAAAAACCGGCTAGACGGTAGTACTTGTAATGCTAACTGGGATAGTAATAGTGAGCATTATATCATAACAATTCACCACTCACCAAATTCTTCAAGATATTTGATTACTTTATCATATCTTGATTCATCGTCTTCATCTTTAGCGTAATGATGTTTTCCAACTCTTGCTCTATCAAGTGCAGTCTCACCATACTGTATAACAAGAACAACAGTGTGAGTCATGACACACATGATCAGTAAGTAAAGGGTTAATAATATCATACACACCATGTGCTAAAGTTCATTATGTGATGAGTCATGTATCATAGTCAACACACACACAAGCCAGGACAATGATAATGACCTAGCTCAATGTGATGTTACATGTTGTACGGAGAGAATGAACGTACTGGACAATCTACAGACCACATGACTGTAGTCAGTGATAACAATGACTGATACATAATAGTTAAACAGCACATCCAAGGATCTACGCGATGTAGAAGCTCGAGAGCCGACGCTATGGTAACGACGGGAGAGCTTCTTCATCACGTAGATCCAATTAGGCATCAGCAACAGCAAACAGAAACATCAAACTATAGCAACAGCAAACAAAAAACGCCGTGAACAACAAGCAAGGACACACGAATAGTTATACAAATTATTCAGTAGAACTACACGCACAGAATCGTAACCTGCACCGAGTGGAGGGATTCCATTATGAGCTATAGAGACCCGCAGCTATGCAACCTGATTGGTCAACATCGCTTAGCTTAGCTATGGTCTAAACAATGCGTAGATCACATGTTAGTGACTACTGTGAGACACTGATACAAGATACTACTAGTACTGGAATATCATTAGTGACTACTGTGAGTCACTGATACAAGATACTACTAGTACTGGAATATCATTAGTGACTACTGTGAGTCATTGATACAAGATACTACCAGTACTGGAATATCATTAGTGACTACTGTGAGTCACTGATACAAGATACTACTAGTACTGGAATATCATTAGTGACTACTGTGAGTCATTGATACAAGATACTACTAGTACTGGAATATCATTAGTGACTACTGTGAGTCACTGATACAAGATACTACTAGTACTGGAATATCATTAGTGACTACTGTGAGTCACTGATACAAGATACTACTAGTACTGGAATATCATTAGTGGCTACTGTGAGTCACTGATACAAGATACTACTAGTACTGGAATATCATTAGTGGCTACTGTGAGCAGGAGCACATGAATAGAAGGAGCGTGCAACTGTAAACCGCGCGTTAGTGCCATCAGTGTATAATTAGATTCACAGATGTGTGCTCAGAACTTCCATATTTGGAAGTTTTTGTGCTTCATTAAATATGCGTGACGTACGTTCTGTGCACGTGATACATAATAGATCTAAGTGCGGCAAGAGAGGACGGCGCGAACCCCTCGACGTCTTAGTCAGGCCAGCTCCAAGAGAAAGCTGATCATGCTGCTTCCCCAGCAGATTCGTTTACAACAAGTGAAGAACTCGCCCGTGAGGAGCGCAATGAAAGCTGGGATGACTGTATTCACTAGCTGAGCAACACCAGGCGCGCTCGCTGTCGTAAACTTACCAAGTATGCGCGTTAAATAGATATGACGTACGTTCATACCTAGGTAAAGCGGAAGTACGTCATTAATTATTATTATTAAAGTGTTGGCACTGTAAGTTGCACGCTCCTTCCAGTGGTAAATATAACGTCCGGACATCGGACAAATGTCCGGACATATTCAATGAATGTCCGGGCATTACTAGAAATGACCGGACAGTTTTGACCGGACAGTTTTGACAGGACAGTTTTGACAAGACAACCGCTATCATGTCCAAACGGGCTTCTGCAGACGTACAAGTAGCAAGTAGTAAAAACCCGCGACGTCAAATAACTATCTCGACGTTCGAGAAATGGCAGCGTGAGCTCGACAAGGAACTGCAGACAACATCTTGGCTACGCTGTACGAAGGATGACAAGGGCACGCACGTGGTCAATTTAAACTGCTGCATCTGCACAAGGTACGAAGAGAAGCTAGTCTCTATGAAGAACTTCAGACGCGATTGGATCGACGGCTGCACGAATCAACGAAAGAGTTGTCTGACCGATCATGGGAAGAGTGAAATTCACAAGGCTGCTATGATGCACTGGAAGACTACTCTTGCCAAGCGTACAGGCGAGTCACACATAGCAACAACGCCTGTCAGCCAGCTACTTACGTCGATGGATGCGACGACTCGCGAGCGAACGGCAAGAAAGTTCTGCTTTGTTATGGCCAAGGAAAGCTTGCCATTTACTAAGTATCCTGCGCTATTGGCGCTTGAACAACGCCACGGAGTCGATTTAGGCACAGCATATCTAACACAAGACTCAGCAAAAGTATTCACAGCTTTCATTGCGAAGAGCCCGAGGTGTGCTTTTATGGATACTTTATCACAGAGTGGTACTCGTTTTTTTTTTAGCTTTTTAATGGATGGAACAACTGATCCGGGAAATCAAGAAGACGAGATGCTTGTTGTCCTTTACTGTTTCAAAGATGATGAAGCCCAGGAAATCTGTTCTCGCACACGTTATTTGTCTGTTCATACTCCCAGAAAAGCTGATGCAAAAGGTTTTATATCATGTGTTAATGATGCTCTGCAAGTGTTTGGTATAGAGAATGTTATGAACAAGGACAGTGTGCTAGGTGTTGAGGAGAGCTACCCACTCCTAGTGGGTGGAGGTACTGATGGCGCTTCAGTAAATGTTGGTCAACATACAGGTATGATGGGTCAAATGAAGCGTGCCTTACCATGGTTATATTGGTCGTGGTGTTTTACTCATCGCCTTGAATTAGCCTGCAAGGATGCTTTCAGCAGTTCTCTATTCTCTAATATTAGCGAGATGTTGTTGCGCCTGTATTACGTGTATGAGAAGTCTTCGAAAAAATCGAATGAACTTGCAGGTGTTGTGGAAGAGCTGAAAAGTGTGTTTGAATTTCTAGTTGGTGGAAACTTGCCTATACGATCACATGGTACTAGATGGATAACGCACAAGAGAAGAGCGCTTCAGCGCATACTTGATCGATATGGAGCTTATGTGCATCACCTTGCCACTCTTTCAGAGGACCAATCTATCAAAGCATGCGACAGACAGCGTTTAGTTGGTTACCTTCGTAAATGGAGAAAGCCCAGGATGTTAATTGGTTGTGCGTTGTATACAGAAGTACTGAAACCTGTTTCCCTACTTAGTTTGTCTCTGCAGAAAGAAGGTGCTGACATAGTCATGAGCATTGAAAACACTCTCAAAGCAGTCAAGTCTCTACAGTTGCTCTCAGAGAAAGAACCAAGTGAGTGGCCAGCCGTCCAGCTAGTCAAAAGTAGACTGAAAGAGATTGACTCTCATCCGGAATACCAAGGAGTGGAAGTAAAGAACTTCGACGATGTCTTGAAGCAGTGTACGACACAGGTAAAAGAGGATGTAAGCAGGCTGAATGAGAAAATTAAGCGTCGCTTGGAGTGGTCTGATGTTCAACTGATGAGATCGATTCTCATTCTCGTGGAAACTCAGAGTTGGCAGCTTCATTCTAATGAGGAAGACGCTGTTAGTGAAGTCAGTCAAGCAGCAGAATATGTTGTTGCCATGTTTCGTGTTCCATTGGAAGCTAAGGGTTTTTCTGCAGAAGTGATTGTTGATGAAATTGAAAATGTGGTATCCTACGCAAGAAGTTATCTTCCAATTGGCACAGAGAATTACCGCAAGGTTTGGTACAAGCTCTTTACCAGTCCTGATTCGGGCAAATGGACCAATGTTTTGATTCTCTCAGAGCTTGTATTTAGCCTTCCCATCTCTACTTGCCGTGTAGAACAACTTTTCTCTAAGCTGAAAGTGATAAAGACCAAGCGACGCTCAAGCCTGTCCAACAGTAAATTAGATGATCTTCTCGAAATCAATGTTGAAGGTCCTCCTCTCTCGTCGTTTGATGCTAGCTCTGCTGTTTCGTTGTGGTGGACTGACTCTAGACGCGGAGTTAACCAGCAAGCTCGTAAGGAGTATCGTCCACGCCATAGCCGTGAACCAAGTGAAGAGTCAGCCACCGATTCATCAACTCCTCCTTCTGCACTTAGCTGGGACGAATGGTTTGACAGTGATAGTGACAGTGACTAAGTAACAACAACCTTCACACAGTATTATTATAACAATGATGATTGTGTAATTAATTTTTTTTGTCAAAATCAAAAAAGATAATACGTATTCTGTGGAATAAAAAGTAGTAAGAATATTAAAAATTTTGTTGATGTCCGGACACTATTTCCTGATGTCCGGACAAATTTTGTGTTGGCCTGACATTTGTCAGGCACACCAAAAAAATTATAATTAGCACTGTCCTTCTGTTCATGTGCTCCTGCTGTGAGTCACTGATACAAGATACTACTAGTACTGGAATATCATTAGTGACTACTGTGAGTCACTGATACAAGATACTACTAGTACTGGAATAACATTAGTGACTACTGTGAGTCACTGATACAAGATACTGCTATAGTACTAGAATATCACAATGAACCACAAGAAATAAGACATGCAGCTGAGATTTTGAACGGCCGGAACGTTTGATAGTGAATAATATGATTCTAAAGCATGCCCATGCACCATGAATCAAAGAAGGTGGTTTGCCTTCAGGAATTCATTTTAAGCATTGCTGGACCACTATGAGACTCAGTGACTACCTCCCATGCAGTGAACTGTACAACACTTTATGCTTCTTGATGGATAGAGCTGCCATCAAGAAGTATAAAGTGCCGAAAAATATTTTCATAAATCTAATTTGAGAAATTTCAACACACAGTTGCTGCACGAAAAATAAAATCAATTCAATTGGTTTGATCGCAAGCAAAGACATCTGAGAAAAATTGAGTCAAACTATTGTAGAGACACACATTTGCTGTAAAAATCAGTTCAAAAACAACCAGCAACAATATTCTCATAATTATTATGATAAATCATAAACTCATGTTAGTAGTTACAGTGAGAATAGTGTTACAACTTACAATATCTATTCATTATACTATTATTCACATCCGTTGAACTGTGACCATACAACTACCAACAACACAACACTACCAGTTGATAATAACACTCACTTTATTAAGCAGAGACGGATTTGCTCCTCGTTGAATAAGGAATTTAACAGTATCAAGACGTCCCCAATAAGCAGCATAATGTAGTGAAGTGATACCATGCTGTGGAAACAAAGAGTATACAAGTGTCAGACAATGTTTAGTACATGAACACATTAACAACAATTATAAAGACAACTATCTAAAGATATAATTTTAATTGCTAGATCACAAATACACATGATAATAAATGCTCAGATCATTTCAATACAACACAATATTGACACGATCACATGCAATAGTACATTTCTCAATACCTCACAATATTGTATGCAATACCAACACACTTGTACCAAGGCACAAACCCTCCCATGAAGGATGGACCAGCTGTGCAATAAACCTGTTACGTAATCATTAAGTCCATGTACTGAAGCTATATACGTCACGTTGATAAGGAGTTACACTGTAGGCATTGATAGTAAAGTCGATCAGACTGGCTTTCTCTCTCCATCGTCTGTCCACCACATATAATACAGACACACATACGGACATGCAGTGAATTACATGACCCAATGGATACAGCTGAAAAATATCAAAAATAGTGGAGATAAATACCAAAATATCTAGTGAAGGCACAAGTATCAAGTGCCTACATCAGAGCATAGTATTGTACATATCACATAATACAGCATACATACACTATAGTAACACTTGTACTCTGATCCATCACAATCTCACAATGTAGACACACTTTGTACTCACATTATTAACTGAACTGATATCGGCTCCAGCATCCACCAGCAGCTTCATTACTACTGGATGACCCATCCTAGCACTGTCATGTAGTGGTATGTCTCCATGCTATTGACAAACAAGTAAACACAACATGTTATGATCATGTACTATGAGTGTCTCAGTAACAATGATCAACCAACAATAATCCACCATCCAGTACTAAACAATAGTAAACAAAACCAGATTTACTGTTATCATCTTTGAACATTAAATCAAGTACACTACAAATTCCATAGATCATTTTAAAATGACATGTTTTCAACTCTCATGCATACTATCACAAAACCACATGTACTAAACATGTGACATAAAATCATACTCAAACTAGCTAAGTACTGCAGGCATCAACAAGTCAAAACTAATGGACAAACTTCAAGTCCACCTTATCTGTTGATTTACTAGCGTACAAGAGGATCTAGCTCACTATAGAAATGTTACCATAATGTACACGTACCACATCACGAGCATCAATAACTATCTTGCTTTGTTGTAATAGTAGCTTTACCACATCTTCATGTCCATTATAAGCACTGGTATGTAGAGGAGTTCGCTGTAACTGAAACAAAACAATAAAACAGACACAGTTACAACAATTATTATCCTATTATGAACCTCACACACTCCAATTAGTACAGGAAATATGTGCAGTATTTGTAAGAATTGTGCTTTTTACGATAAAAGCATGAAACTTTGCACTGAGCTAAAGCATTATATTATGAAGATTTTTAGCTATAGGGGCATCACAGATATTTTCCGTAAGAAAAATTAGCACCTCTTTAAAAATCGTCATGAACAATTATCATAATTGCAATAATAATAAGATAAAGGAGGAAAATACACTAGTAAATTAGTTTGAGATGGAAGAAAGGTCTAGTTAGTGCAGCTGCCACCACAAAACCAGAGTGATGTGCACGATAGAGCAGCTTTTTTGCATTTGCAGCGACCTCTGCAGCTTTTCTTGCTTCTGCACTTTATTAGTTCTCTACAAGCTTGTGCAGCTTCTGGTAGTACTGTCCATTGTGCTTCCCATCCTTCATCAGCCTTCTTCCACCCTCATTCATTTGGTGATGGAAGTTCAGGAGCCTTGATTGCCATCTGTGCCCAGCATAACCAGCTTGGTAAGCAGCCCTCTTGATGTGATCAGTTAGTGCAGCATGTGTAGGTGGCAAGTTTTCAATTGCTCTCCCTTTAAGCTGTTTTCTAGCCTGATTGACACACTCTAGCTGCTGCGACACACTCTTAGCTGCTGGAACTATCATACAGCAAGATGACAAATCGCTCAAGTAGTCCAAGCCATTCTTGAATAGAATTTGTTTTTCAACTTAAAAAAGTCTCTTCATGCTCTTCTGACTATCTTTGCAGCCTTGGCAAGATGAATGGCATCATCGTCAGCATCATGCTCACAAGCCTTCCTCAGTGCAGAACCGATATCTTTGTTATAAATGAGGACCACATATCGTCCTTGTTTATGAGCTTCCATTTCCATGTCAGGAAAATATGCCAATATTCTGTCTTTCAGCTTGGTGGAGTGAACGCGTCCAGATAGCCGCTTGCCATAGAGAACCGTCAGATGTTTTAATTTGAAGACAGGTGCAATAAGGTAATCTTTGCATGTCTCTTCCATGTACGACACTAATTCAGCAAATGCTATGCCATGGTTCACATCATCAGCATCAAACTCATGACAATTTTTTTGTTTCTGAATATCTCTCTCTGTCACCTCACCTGAGCTATAAATTTGGCAAGCAGCTGCTCATCTTGCAGTTTTATAGCACTTTGTCTCACCTTGACGTATCATTCGAGAGGAGGCTTACCACAAAATAAACACGTATCAATGGGTGTACGCAATTCTGAACAGCAAAGTGCTAGTGATGATGCCATGATGCCATGATGCCATTCATCTTGCCAAGGCTGCAAAGATAGTCAGAAGAGCAGAAGAGACTTTTTTAAGTTGAAAAACAAATTCTATTCAAGAATGGCTTGGACTAGCTACTTGAGCGATTTGTCATCTTGCTGTATGATATTTCCAGCAGCTATAAGAGTGTGCCGCAGCAGCTAGAGTGTGTCAATCAGGCTAGAAAACAGCTTAAAGGGAGAGCAATTGAAAACTTGCCACCTACACATGCTGCACTAACTGATCACATCAAGAGGGCTGCTTACCAAGCTGGTTATGCTGGGCACAGATGGCAATCAAGGCTCCTGAACTTCCATCACCAAATGAATGAGGGTGGAAGAAGGCTGATGAAGGATGGGAAGCACAATGGACAGCACTACCAGAAGCTGCACAAGCTTGTAGAGAACTAATAAAGTGCAAAAGCAAGAAAAGCTGCAGAGGTCGCTGCAAATGCAAAAAAACCGCTCTATCGTGCACATCACTCTGGTTTTGTGGTGGCAGCTGCACTAACTAGACCTTTCTTCCATCTCAAACTAATTTACTAGTGTATTATCCTCCTTTATCTTATTATTATTGCAATTATGATAATTATTCATGACGATTTTTAAAGAGGTGCTAATTTTTTTACGGAAAATATCTGTGATGCCCCTATAGCTAAAAATCTTCATAATATAATGCTTTAGCTCGGTGCAAAGTTTCATGCTTTTATCGTAAAAAGCACAATTGTTGCACATATTTGCTCTACTAAATCAAACATTGCATGTACTGCTAGCTGGCTACCAATATTATTATACAGTGAAAATAATTTTAGGTTCACAAGATGTAACCTTATGATTAGTCTGCCCATGTGTAGAAGACATGCTCAGTACAGCAATAGCCTTATATGGTTTCACGCACCATTCCCGCTTTAGCCCATGTCTGTCACAACTTGAACACACAAAATATCTCACTACCAGTGAAGCAGTCACATTCACTATACGATCCAAAATAGATCAAACTGCTCATGGACACACACTGCATGCCACAGGAGCTATATGAAGCTATGCCTAGTCTGAATTATCACTTCTCTAGACACTAGCTAGCTTGCACCTTATCAACCACTTTTCTCACGAAAACAAGGTACACCTCTCACACTGCATTGCTGGTTCCAGAGGACACTACACAAGTAGCTAGACCACAGTGGGTATGACACATCACACACCAACTTATCAATGGTACGGCAGCTACTTCAGCACCAGAGACTGCATGGCTGTACACACAATCAAAAGGCTAAGACATTATGCTAGAGAAGCCACACCCACTGAAAGTACATACACTAACCCAGCATACTACCAGTTCACCTGATTCCTACTGTTAACACACACAAGAACAGCTAGTGCTGGCGGCACAACACTACACTCTGCATCGACTCATTCTGCAGGTTGTAATTACTTGATTTACACAAAATCAACATGATCATGACGTTGAGAGATGATACTATAAACCACTATTAGCAATAATTATGGTACGACAGCACTAGAGAGAGATGCACACACACTCACAATAGACCAGTAGTGTATCACTGTACTACTGCACTGTCTCGACTAACAAACACTTTCAACACTCCCTAGGAACAACAATCGTAGCAAGCTAGGTCGAGCCTCATACTCAGGCTCACCATGTGGTGTCGTAATGCAGCTACTGAAAACCATTGTTGCCATTTCATGCTGTAGTGCAAGAATGACCACAAGCACAAGATAACGTCTGTGACAATGATGCTGTAGACACCAATGTAACCATCATTGGCTTCATAGTGTGTGTGGCTTTAGACAATCAGAACACTTTCTAGTAGCTACTGGTACAAGGCTGCTATTGGTATTAGTGTAAGGGTGGTCTAGTGTATTAGAATACCAACATAATTTTATGTACATGTACAAGTATACATGTAAATCCTGTTAATACTTGTACTGTACCAATAGTGATCAATACCACACTGTACAAAGATGAATGATCAGTTACTGACTGTGAGTGAGAACTGATGTAGTGTGGATTACACACCTGTTACTACATGACTCAACAAAATCACACACAACTCACATCAAGCAAGCCAGAACCATGATGGTGGTGGTTGGGATCAGCTCCTTCAGACAAGAGTCTCTTTACTCCAGCCACGTTACCATCCACACAAGCATCCCAGAGGTCTTTATTCTGTGAACACAACATAGCATCATGTATCAAACAATGACAGCTGCTACACTTACAAATAACACATAATTCATGATAAGCACAAAATGAATGAAAAGTGTATTTCTGATAACATGCCCTGTTTTGACTATTACTAGTTTGAGACTGAAATTATTAGAAATCGTTACTCACCAATCGCTCCTGAGAACCAGCCATGATACTATTTTGGTTGAAAAGCCGAGGAAGAGATCGAGAATAGACTGAACGTCCAAACAAGAAATTTACGCCCGATGGAAAGTGGAAACGCCCAAGCAAGGTATGTGGACATCACGTGATGTAGCTAACTTGAGCCCCGCCTTCTTCCAAATCACTGCAGCAGCAGCATCATCAGACTAGTCGTGTACAGACCAAGAACAGTACGAAGTGTATCACTGCTAACAGTACGAAGTGTATCACTGCTAACAGTACGAAGTGTATCACTGCTAACAGTACGAAGTGTATCACTGCTAACAGTACGAAGTGTATCACTGCTAACAGTACGAAGTGTATCACTGCTAACAGTACGAAGTGTATCACTGCTAACAGTACGAAGTGTATCACTGCTAACAGTACGAAGTGTATCACTGCTAACAGTACGAAGTGTATCACTGCTAACAGTACGAAGTGTATCACTGCTAACAGTACGATACTAAGAAGGTGAGCCAACTAATGATGAACAACGAGACGATATATAGCCGTAGGGAAGCATCAGGCTATGACAACTCCGGAATCGCTTAGAGTAAGCCACCAATATTCGGCCACCATCTATTATCGGCCCGCACTCGTTCGTACACTTGCAAATACGCTACACAGATCAAACTTGACCTACGTATAGACACACACTTCCTCTGCCTGCATTGCAAATATGCAGCTCGTAACTGCTTCTTTGTCTACTGTGGGGACGAAGAAAGTGGATAGCCGAAAACATCGATGTTCGGCAAAAGCAATCTATTATCGGCCACCAGTCCTAGTGACTGATAGACGAATAGGGCGGGATTGCAAGTCAGTACTTCAAACACCTTTATCCATCAGCATTACAACGAGCTACAATTGAAAAGCTCTCGTCTTGCCCTCCGGGTAATTTTCTTTTCCAAAGACCCCGGGGTCGAGCAATCTATGTTCGGCAACTCATGATATTGTTTCAGTGCAATTTATGCTCAAAGAAAACACGATTGCGATACAGAAACACGTCGGATGAGTAGAGCCATCTCATGTCTATCACAATCACCAAAATTCAGTAACCCTGCGATCGTCTCTTGATCGCACAAGCTGCAAACAGCCAAAATAGTGGACGTGGCTTCCAAGGAGTAACCCAGTGCTTGCAAAACAAAAAATAAACCGAGCATTCCAGAAGTTAAATTTGATTCTAAGCCTCTTTGTCGGCACTCGTAAAGTAGTTTAGCGCTGATCAATGACTGCACTCGTGATGGATATGGGACTTCTCTATAAAATTACTATCCATTACTAATGCAGTCACTGATCAGCGCTAAACTACTTTGCGAGTGCAGACAAAGAGGCTTAGAATCAAATTTGACTTCTGGAATGCTCGGTTTACTTTTTGTTTTACAAACACTGGGTTGCTCCTTGGAAGCCACGCCCACTATTTTGGCTGTTTGCAGCTTGTGCGATCAAGAGACGATCGCAGGGTTACTGAATTTTGGTGATTGTGATGGACATGAGATGGCTCTACTCAGCCGACGTGTTTCTGTATCGCAATCGTGTTTTCTTTGAGCATAAATTGCACTGAAACAATATCATGAGTTGCCGAACATAGATTGCTCGACCCCGGGGTCTTTGGAAAAGAAAATTACCCGGACGGCAAGACGAGAGCTTTTCAATTGTAGCTCGTTGTAATGCTGATGGATAAAGGTGTTTGCAGTACTGACTTGCAATCCCGCCCTATTCGTCTATCAGTCACTAGGACTGGTGGCCGATAATAGATTGCTTTTGCCGAACATCGATGTTTTCGGCTACCCACTTTCATCGTCTCCACAGTAGACAAAGAAGCAGTTACGAGCTGCATATTTGCAATGCAGGCAGAGGAAGTGTGTGTCTATACGTAGGTCAAGTTTGATCTGTGTAGCGTATTTGCAAGTGTACGAACGAGTGGCCGATAATAAATGGTGGCCGAATATTGGTGGCTTACTCTACCCATGTTGCTGACAGGGCGGGGCTGAGACTCTATTTCGGGTTAAACCACCTGCAGTTTTATATATCATTGATTTGTAACCTGGAACAAACAAAAACAGAATCTGTCAATGCTTTCAAAATCGATCTGTCAGTGTAGTCGCTGGATCAAAGCTCATGCAATAAAACACGGATCATAACTATACGGCAGGTCACTCGTGGTAGTGATCAGACTTAAACAATAATTATGTATATAACTGAATCAATTCACATACTTCAGCTAATGACCAAGTATGGTAATGTTTATCGTTTCAGTATCATCAGCAACAGCTGCAGAATCCATGGTCGAGTTCCCTCAGTAGCTAGAGAGAGCCAAGATACAACACAGCATGGATCACGAGAAGTGCTGTGACTATCCACCATCCTATGAGACAGCCATAGCTGACCAACAAGAGCTGACCACACTAGAGGGCTCATCAACAACATCACTCATCATGCCTCCACCACCAGGCTACTACACTGCAGTGATGCAGTTACCAGCAACATTATAGTAGCTGATCATGATGCATGGTGATGAGGAGTATTCTACCTCGACTAGTAAAGAGATTGAAGTTGATATCGAGGTATTCAAGAAGCTCAGCTCAGGGCATATACAGATGGTGTGGATGATACAATTGGCTCTCTGTCTTCTATACTACAGACTAGACAACAGTGATTGATCAAGCAATATTTCAATATTTCACTGATTCTAACAGTGCTGTGGTGTCTATTGTGTCCAGTACTAATGATCTGTACTATCATTGCTCTAGTGATGTCTGTAATGGTGAGCCAGCTATATACTTCATACCAGTGCTGATATTATAATATCTGACACATGCAGGGACAAGAACAAGCTAAAAACAGAGACAAAGCAAGAACCAAGAAGTCGATAAAGTGTGCATTATTTTGCAGTGCGGTTTCAGTCATTATATTTGTTTTTACAATAATTGACGTCAATACTTATTATTTCTGTATCCATTATCATCTACAAGTAGTAGTGGTACTCAGCCTAGCTGGTTGACTGGCTACAGCTCAGTGTTGGCTTGGTGTTGTCGACTTTGAACTGAAACAGTGAGTGTTAAAGTCATAATTATTGTTAAAATTACATGTAGTTAAAATTTCATTGGTACACACATAGTGTGTTAGGCTCATTGATACTGGATATCGACTCCCTCCTCCTCCTGGCTGTCCCAGAGCAGTGTATCAGATCATGATGGATTGCTGGTATGTGATAGCTTGTGCTTTTAAATTTTACATTAACAATTTCAAAAAATAGGCATCCCAAGACAACAGGAAGACCTTCCTTTGCTAGTTTACATCACAAGCTCTCCCGACCAGAGAGCCTGTTACTGAAATGGACAGACGGAGACAAGACTCGTGACCCACAATCTACAATGCTGGGAGCTCTTTTAGAGACTACCTCCGATTTGCACTTTGACCTACAACACAAATATGTTCGCTAAACATTAAAGAATTGAGATGAATATTATTTATGTAAATGATTTTTGCTTTTAATTTCACAATGGTCACCTGTAAATTTTTATTGTTAATCAACATTTTACAGCTAAATCAATTTTGATAGCAAAATCGATCAACAAAATAAATTATTATAATAATATGCAGCATGCTCAAATTCAGATATACAAATCCTCCACTTCAGCATAAATTGGTGCATCCCTGTGGATTAGGTCAGCACATCATTATGACCCAAACTATAGAGGATTTATAACTCACATTTCTGGCACGATGCCTTGATTTACCGTTTCATAACAAGAATTGTTTTGTAGATCAAATGAGTCCGGTCTGGTATAGCATGAATTGTTGTGTAGTTCAATCGGGTTTTGCACTGAGTAACATAAATTGTTTTGTAGGACATTTGGACTGATTCCCTTGGTATAACAGGAATTTTCTTGCAAGTCAACTTGAGGTATAATGTTATTCAGAAAGTTTTCTGAGTTTCCATCATTTCCATTGTTAACAGATCTGCAAGTAATGTAATCACACATTGAAACAACTAATGTTACCTACTTACTGTGAGTTTACTGCATAGCATAAATTCTGATCAGTCTGCATGTTTGCAAGATTTTTACGGCTCCAAAGAAGCCTTAAGATAATTATGAATGTGATCGATACTGCAACAGCAATCAGTATAACAGCAACTGTTATAATGGGATAGGCAAATATTGGTAAGACAGCTTGCTCATGAGAATTGGACATTACTGATTGCGAAACATTTATCGAGCTCATTGAAAAAGTCTTCAATGAACTGAACGATCCGCTTGTTGTGATCTCCACAGTGACTAGAGGATAGTCATACAGCATTGACAGGGGCACTATGTTGGCTGTATCAGTATAATCAAGCTCATAGTTAATGGGGCCGTCATTAATCTGATAGCTAAGTTCTATTTCACTATCTACTGGTTGGTACACTCCCAGTATGTCTCCTTTCTGGAACTTTAGTGGAGGGTTGGGGGCATATTCATAAACGTTCAATAGATAATTGACCCTGTGAGAATTTGAGGTGAGAAGATTGAAGCCAACTTTTTGGTATTTATCACCATCCATGCTGCGCCATATTTGTAGCTCAGGTAATTGTCCAGAAGATATGTTGGTCTGCAGTTTAGCTCCCACTATCCACTCAGCGATGAAGCCATTACAGGTGAAGGTGATTTCTGGGAAGAGACGCTGGTTTGTTTTGACTCCTACATCATTAATGTTGGCATCCAAGACCCACTGGTCAAATTCTTTAAAACTAGGAAAATTATTTATACAGCTGGGGCTGTCTGTAAAACATTATAGCAGCAGCAAAAAGTGTCATGCTTCATTTCTTACCAGTTTCAGGAGATATGAGCAGTTGTTTGCCGTTCATGACACTGAGTGACTGTTGTACAGTACCAGGTAGAATTGATAGCGGACCACTAGAGAATGTAATACAATATATTCTACTCATAACAACATCATCATTATCATGATAGAACACTGTGACAGCACTGCTACTCCTTGGTGGCTGGTATACTCCCAAAACATCTCCACTCTGAAATGACATTGGAGGATCCAGGATATACTTGAGCACTCCGTCACGACTGAAATCTCCAGGATTCAGTCTGATCTGTTGACTGTCCTGTCTAGTGGAATTCATAGAATTCAGTCTCCATATCTGAACCTCTGGATACAAGACATCGAGCCCTTTAGAAATTGATGCCGCATTTATTGTTGCTCCTAAGAAGACACTTGTTAGTCTTCCATCACAGTTGAAGCTCACATCAGGAACTATACACAATTGAGCATCCAACTTGTTCATGGATTCTGATGTTTCTAGCTTTGTAGCTCTTTCAGTCAGTAAATCCAACTGCATGAATCCTCTGGTACAAGCATCAGATACTGCAGTCATATCAATGCAACAAGACAAATAATTACACTTTATGTCATACCCTTTAAAAAAGCGATACACAACAACATTAGAGCTGCTAGCTCAGCCATGTCTACTAACTGAATCCTACGTATCGTAGGTGTGAAATGAATTTAACAGAAGCAACTTGAAAGAAAAGGTGTCAATGCACTATGGTACGACACTGTTGGTGATAACTAGGGTCCAGATCGACCGCACCTACTAAGACTCCTGGTGCTCTACCGCACCTATTATGGACTCCTGGTGATAGTGATTTTAGTTACTATTGTAATGCATGGAACATGCTAAATAAAATTGTTAACATGTCACAGATTTTGGTAGATTCGGTGCATGCTGTATAAAGATAACCAACAACACATTATTTTCCTTACTACGTATGTAAAAACTAGCTGATCAGTTATACAAACATCATGTCTTCCATTTTAACATAATAGATGACCTGATAAGTACTTGCATGAAAGATGAATTGCTTTTTGATCAGTTTTGGGTTATAGGCTCTGAACAATAAGCTAAATTTTTGTAATCTTACACCATTAATGCTATTTATGCACAGAGTGTTCAGCAGCCTGATGTCCATACAGTGGACATCAGCTAGGCTGATGTCCATATCTGAATCTCAGGATACAAGACATCGAAGCATCAGATCAGACAGCGACCAAGTAGATGTCAGACAGCGACAGCGACCATCAGACAGCGACCAAGACATGGAAGCATCAGAACATCAGGACAACAGCCTCTGACATCTACTCAGTTAGTATAGAGCCATAACAGATAGTGGAGGCGATTCACTGGATCAGCTGTTGACCAGGATATGAAGCTATAGAACGTGGTGAATGAATAGCTTTTGTACGGCTTATGACAGAATAGCACAGCAATCTAAAGATTTTCTACAATGTGCATTTCTTATTGATGATTATATTAAATATTAAATTAATATTAATATTAAATTAATTAATATGGATATTAAATTAATCAGTGCATGATTATATACAGTAGTTGGTCTTAAATTTAGCTGTGACGTACGCCATGTTCAAAGCCGATCTCGAGGAATCTGTCTGTGGTAACCATCAAGGTGTACCACTGGGGCTGGGAAAGGTTCACTAAATACGCCGATGGAGTTTGGGGAAACCCACAAGATGCTAAAGTACCCACTCCAATGGCTACTGACCCAACTGGGTTTCCTCTCTGGACTAACAATACAAATGACAAGGAATGGGTGAATTACAATGGATTCACTTGTCGCTAAACACATACCGACAACAAACAGTATGGAAACATGCAAGTGCATGATGTAGTAATAGACAATACAGTTTATTATGTGAGTAATCTTATGTATAGCTGTCTTTATTATACAGAAGCAAGAAAAATGTGTTTATCTCCAAACCATCAAACCTGCCGGTCCATCAAGATTAGAACTTCGTCATTTCTAGTGTATAATGATCAGTATCAATGTTTATGATTCTTGATAACCAAAAATTAATAGTAGAAATAATCATAGTACATGTAGCACCATTATTATAGTCCAACCAGTTCCCACTTGTCCATGGCTCTGCTAGCTACTCTGCGCAGTAGATCACGCATTGTGAGTGGTTTGGGATCAGTTGCTGTAGTAGATCAGTCAAGGGTTGCATAACTACAGAAAGATTGAAATATACATTAATACTGCATACAAGTCAATGTGAAGGTAATACTGATACTCACATTTAGACAGTCAGTTAGTTGCTGTAATGTTGGTCCACCATACTGGATGACATCATCTTCTCCATCAAGCCAGCAATTCACCATCTCTATCTGGCATGCTCTCTGCTGATTCTCTCCTGGCGGGTTGTTGTGTTGGATTTGTTGAAGTGTCTGATATCGTAATCCCAGCAATGATCCTAGACTCCTCCAATCATTAAACTGTCCTATTACACTTAAAACATGATAGAGATCAGAGCGATCTATTGAAATTTATAACAATAATATTACTAGTGTTCATGAATATTGTTAACTTACAGATCCGCTGATGGGGTGTGTCTTGGTTGATCCTCATATTATCTACGCTACCAGTAGTATATTCTGAATAATAATTGAACAAGTTCGTCTTATTTAAACTGATAGTGATACTTTACCTGAGTGAGTGCTATCATGTTCTCTTATAGCACTATAGCTAGTTGCTACTGATGGTCCTATTTGAACAAACATGTCATACACTAATCCACCTCATGTAGCATTATACCTGGTGTGAGTCCAGTAGAGTAGCGTGCTGCAATATCACTAGCAACTCTGTGCTCATTCATGCTCTTCAAAGCTGAGATCAGGTCACTCCAAGATGCACCAGGAGAGCTCTTTAACCATGCATCAACCACTCTAGCTTTGAGTACACCTAATCCATACACATGATAGGTGACACGAATGTCCTCCAACTGGCTCATAGTGAGATTCAGTTTAAGACCAAGAGTGTGCCAATCAATAACATCTGTGACCACTTCAACAAGCAGGTTCACTGAGAGAGGAGGAGAGCCTGCAGTATGATGAGGTTGATACAATGTCACATGATCTAAACAAGCTTCACCTGATGATGGTAGTATTGTACCAGATGTACTAGTGGGAACTATTACTGATGATGATGATGATGCTACTGATGATGGTAGATCAGCTGTGGTGGGTCGCTTAACAACTGAGGATAAACAAAAGATGGTAATAACTCATCATCAATCATGTTAGCAGGCATACCTGGTTGCTGCTGCTGCTGGTGTAACCAATACTGTTGTTGCTGGTTGAGTTTTCTCAGCTTGTCACTTCTATCACAATAAGTTCTCTTGCGGTCTTTGTTGTACACACAGATATGGCGAGAACCGTCACAGGAGCAGAGGAAGGCATCGTTCTTGATCAAGATGCCTGGTATGAAATGAAGCTTCTTCTCAACCTCAACAAGAGCGTTCAATATTGCTGAGCGAATGAAGGAGCAATCCTTGCTTATTTCTTCATCATCGTCAGCACAAGGGTAGTAGATCTCCAGCTGAAGATTCCTCTCTATCAGATAGACACACCCACCACGAACATAACGGATGCTCATGAGGTTACGATACTGACGAGACTTAAGATCTGCTTTGAAATCAGACGAGTTGAGTAGATGAACAACAAGTGTTGGTAGATAGCTCTTTGGGATGGGAACATCAACCGATCCAATAGCACGCTCAGTCTGAAGCGACACGATCCACAAGCTGGTGATCTGCTCCTTTTTTTGAAGGATATCTTCAGGTGCATGAGGCAAGGCACATGGGAGGAAGAAGCTTGCTAGACCCTCTCTCTCAATGCGTGCAATAACACAAAGGTGCTCTAATAAGTCGAGGAACACATCAGTGGTGAGTGGTGCTGAGAAGTGAAATGATGAATCCAGAATCTTTAGTTCAAATCTACCGTAATCTCTCAGTAATCTCTGGGCATCGGCTGGCAGGTTAGGGATGAAGATCTTGTCGAGCTTATTCTTATCGATAAAAGAGATGCCAATAAGATTGGACACATTGCTTAGTATAGGCTTTACATCGATAAACACTATGCTACCAAGCTTATCGGTTGAGAAATACATGAGGAGGTTTAGCTTATGGAAAAACGCTATGGCTTGTAGAGTTTCATCTCTACTCATTTGAAGACTTCTTCCAGCAGCAAGCACCTCCTCCAGTGGGATAATGGAGATCTTGTTCTTCTCAGCCTCATCCAGCAAGTGCAGCAGTAGACCGAACCACCTCATCTTGATTCTTGTCTTGATAGTGGTGCCTGGAGTATTGGTAATCTTGTCCTGTAGTCTCAGAGCTGCCTCTCGACGCTTGTCTGGATCAGTAGTGATTGCATTGACAGCAAAGATGACATCATTTCCTGCATCAATTCGTTCGGCTTCATAATCCTTCAATCGATCACGTAGTTTGGTGTTCTTATCAGCGATAGTCTCGCCCTGGCAGTCTCCAGCTTTGTCAGCAAAGGTGCCAACAATCATGAACTTTGCATGCTCTGATCCATCTGAGCTGGAAGTGGTTGATAGTTGAAGTGATGAAATGCTCTTGGCAAGCTGCTCTATTAGCTGCAGGTTGGTCGGTTGGAGCTCTGTGTTGCTCATTTCAATCGGCTGTCCATTGATGAAGTAATCAAATTTTGGTTTCGAATCCAGTCGCTCGTTCAGCTTCACAGTGATAAGAAACAAGGAGCTGTTGCGAAGAAAGAGTGGTGCTACATCCATGAAGTGTGGCTGGCCTCCTGAGTCGATAGTCAAGACCAAGTGAGCTGTTAGGAACTCAGTTGATGCTTCAGCAGATGATATCCCAACAACTAGCTTAGCAAACACCTGGAGGCTCTCCTCTTTGTCATTACTAGTGGCTTCAGTAGACTCATCACTCATTGATGGAGTACTGGATGCGGATTGCTGTGTAGCTGGAGTAGAGCTGGGTACTTTGCGATGACGCGGCTTCTTTTGATCAACTTGCTCTCTCTTTATCTCATCAACCTTGTGCTTCATAGCTTGACACACCATGTGGAGCATTTCTTCAGTTTGTAGTTTCTGTAATCTTGTGCCGTTGGCGAAGATGGTACCTTGTGCTATGGCACGAACAGGAGTCTCTACACAGCCGGTGCTGTTGCGGACATCAGGAGCAGGTTCACCGACTGATAGATTTACTACACATGTTTTACCACTACCAGGTGATCCATTCACTACCAGGTTAGAGACACACACTCCAACCTCATGTTGAAATGCCTCTTGAGTAGCATCAGTATCAACTAGGTCTGAAAGGAAAAATTACTATGAGGCAGCTTTATTATAACTCAACACATACATGTAACTAGAGCACATAATGTTAGTAAAGGCTGGTTTACAATATGATGTGGTAGCTAGCACTGTGTTGAGTTGCTAGTTCAATTGTATTGCAACAGGTTATTGCTCCTTGTAAAGGCATAAGTAAATCATATCAGGAATTTTAATACCACAAGTAAATTTGATGAGTAACAGTAAACAATAATAATGATATTCATAACGTACATAGTAATGAGTGATGGTACCAAAATAATAATACTTTAATAGTTACAAACAAACAACAGATCTGAAGATGCTAGTTGGTTCCTAGAATTATTACAAGGAATGCTTTTAAATTGGGTTGGCATGAGATAGGTTATAGTTGTACCATGGTTTCAAAGGCGCCGCCTGTGGTGTATTCCAGTTATACCACGGGAATACAGGATTTACTATGGAATATCTGCATGGATATTCCACAGGAAATCCTGTGGAATATCAGATATTCTTGACGGGAAGTCACATGACTCCCACAGGGCAAAAAAAGACCATCGAAATCGGGGGTTCCAACGTCGGAAATGTCTTACCTGAAGCCAATTTTTCAGTTTGCCCCGTTACCCACCACCCACTACGTCATTTTCATCATTATAATGATATTCATAATCAGGGTTAGATTATTCATGGTGTTCATTATATTCACGCAATACCACGTACTTAATATTCATGTGTCGACCGCGAATACTACGCGAACGATGGCTATGTAAGTGCAGCAGCAGAAAAAAACGCTGTTACTGTGGCTGTGGTTTTGAAACAGCAGCCCTCAGTGACTACCACCATACGCCCTTGCTACCACACAGCAGGGCAAGCCATGACAGCAACAAGATGCAACGCCTGCATGGTCAGCTACTTTCCCAAGGCTGCAACAGTTCCACTACCTCTTGACTTCGATTTTTCAAACTTTCCAGCTTTAAGAACTCTTGATTTCTCAGCTCTAGTTCTACAACAGTTGTGTCCTTGTGCACTGCTAGTAGAGCAAGTATAGCTAACTTCTGAGTGCTAGCTTGTTTTTTGTGTATGCATGTTTCTGTTTAATTCTTCATTTTACTTCAGTGATATCTTACATATTGATTTCAAAACAATATACAATTTCTTATTATGTACAATTATTACTTACTGAGCTACAATATTAATACTATGGTATTTCAACATGAGCAATGATTGATCATTACCATGCAATTAATCTACTCTACTGGCGAATATTGTCAGAAAATAAACTGATTTAATGGACATGATGTAGAAATTATGCACATATCTGGTCTGAAATAGATCAGAAACTCCTAAAAATGCCTGTGCTATTTTTTCAACAAATGGACGATTTTCCAAATTGGTCTTTACCCACCCACCCTCCCTCTTTTTGGCTTCGGGTCCGAAACTTTTAGTACTGGAACCCCCTGATCGAAATGATCTACCTTCCAGAGAGAAGGGGTGAGAGTTGTGAGTCAACCTCACTAGTAAACTATGAAGAGTGTGCAAACCGACCTTATTTATCATATAGAAACCTACAGACATCAGTGGGCCTTGGTTGCCATGGTACAAGTCAGTTATACCATGCCTACCTGTGGTGTATCATGAATACACTCAGCAATAACCATTAATCCCTGGGCTACATATGTATCTCATGTATATCAGTATCTCATGTATTCATGATACACCACGGGTAGGCATGGTATAACCTAAAACATAATAATTATTAAGGGTGCAGGCCCTAACAACCATTAACTTATTCAGGAATGTACAAGTTGGAGATTGTTACAACACCAAAAATGATATTCACTGTTTGTACAAGCTTGACAGTAGCTAGACAAGATCACAAACAATACATTCCTCAATAAAACTCTGTCTGTGGCCTTCAGAATAGACCCAAACTTGGATATAATTATGACAATTAGCGAGCAGATAAAGACCGTAACATAGAGTTTCTTTAATAAACACCCTTTAAGTAGGAAAACCATGAGGTAAGCAGCTCATAATCGCACTTTCAAGCACGATACACAAAAAAGCTCTATGTTACTGCCTTCGCCTTGTTGAAGTACGGATAATTATATCCACAATCTGAAGTTCTACTGCCTGAGTGAACGAAAGTGTTATTAGCCTAAGCGTTGTATCTAGCCGCGCCCGTCACGTTAACGTCTGGAAGTTTCAGCGCTCATAGTTTGCCATGTGTACAGCCTACACCAGTATTTTAACATAGGTCTTTGGTTTTTTGGAATATCAGCAGTAGTTTCTGACATACAGTCCCCTAGCAACCAGCCAAAAATACATGCGTGGACGTGAATCTGCACCCTCAAGAGTATTGAATGATTCAAGAGAACAGGTATTTACTAAAGAGCATTATTAATACTAACCAGTAGGTTGTGAGGGTGTGGCAATACTGGAGCTCACTCTGGACCGTACTGTAAAAATGACAAGAATTAAAAAAAATATTTTATAGCTGCAAATTAATACAATACACATCATCAAACATCTTATGGACTGGTTTGAAACACCTCTTCTTATTCAACTACAGCGGTTTTATTACTCCTTGCAACAGCCACAAAAGCGTAAAGCGTCACCCATGCCTTATTTGGAAGGTTTATTACATTGCGTGATTTAGATTGAACACGGTTTACGCTCTACGGTTGACGCTTTTAGATTGGAAGAAGTAGTGAAACTGCTGTATCATGATTGAGTTTCAATAACAACTACAGCATCTTATGTTCATTGACACAGCAAGCTACAATGTACATGTTGTGCGCAAACTATGGATTGGGACAATCCATGGATTGTCCCGATCCATGGTTTGCACATAACATACACACCACAAAATACCCTAGAAAGCACAATACTAACAAACAGGATAGTACTTGTAATGCTAAGACATATATATAATAGTGAGCATTATCATAACAATTCATCACTTACCAAATTCTTCAAGATATTTGATTACTTCATCACATTTTGAAGTACCAGTATTTCTTTCTTTCGTTGTATCAAGTGCTGTCTGACCATCCTGTGTAACAGAATAACAGTGTAAGTCATGACACAAAAGATAGTTGAGTACAGGGTAAAAATAATACCATATACACCGTGTGCTACAGTTCATATGTGATGAGTCATGTATCATAGTCAACACAAACAAGACAGGACAATCTGAGAGAATGAATATACATGTAATCAGTGATCACAATGACTGATACACAAGCACTACATCTACTACGAGCACTATGGTAATGGCGCGAGGGCTTCTACATCACGTAGATCCGATTGGGCTTCAGCAACAGCAAACAGAAACAACGTGAACAGCAAGCAAGGACAAGCGGAGCGCTATGAAAATATTACGTAGAACTCCGCGCTCAGAACCACAATCTGCGCCACATGGTGGGATTCCATCATGAGGTCGCGGCAGTGGTGGGATTACATTATGACGTATAGAGACCCGCAGCTACACAACCTGATTGATAAACACATGATCGCTTAAGGCTCGTCCGCACTAGGGCTCTAATGCGGTTCAATGCGCATTCGAAACCAGTTTAATCCCGTCCGCACTACACGTCAATTTTACTAAACTGAATCTATGTGAATCAATGCGCATTCGCCCCAATCCACCTACGGAGGTGCGTTGAAGTGACTTGAAACTGGATTGGATGTGGGTGTGGTCTCAAACACAAGACGTGCGGCTAGTACAGCGCTAAAGAAGGAAGCTCTGGTCCACACTCGGGCGAAGAAAGGGCACGAAACACACAGACTAGCGATGGTACGTGGTAAGACCAGTTTTCTGGCTGTTTAGCAAGCTGTTGCTTACGTCACATGACGGATCAACACCAGCAAGTCGATCTAATGGCGACCAGTGCGGACATGCGGTAAGCAGATCGATTCGCTTTGATCCGATCTTTAGCTAATGCGCATTGAACCAGTTCTGTAGTGCGGACGAGCCTTTAGCTGTGGACTAAACAATGTGTAGATCACATGTTAGTGGCTACTGTGAGTCACTGATACAAGATACTACTAGTACTGGAATAACACAATGTGACTACTGTGAGTCACTGATACAAGATACTACTAGTACTGGAATATCATTAGTGACTACTGTGAGTCACTGATACAAGATACTACTAGTACTGGAATATCATTAGTGACTACTGTGAGTCACTGATACAAGATACTACTAGTACTGGAATATCATTAGTGACTACTGTGAGTCACTGATACAAGATACTACTAGTACTGGAATATCATTAGTGACTACTGTGAGCCACTGATACAATTAAGATACTACTAGTACTGGAATATCATTATACTGTGAGTCACTGATACAAGATACTACTAGTACTGGAATATCATTAGTGACTGCTGTGAGTCACTGATACAAGATACTACTAGTACTGGAATATCATTAGTGACTATACTGTGAGTCACTGATACAAGATACTACTAGTACTGGAATATCATTAGTGACTACTGTGAGTCACTGATACAAGATACTACTAGTACTGGAATATCATTAGTGACTACTGTGAGTCACTGATACAACATACTACTAGTACTGGAATATCATTAGTGACTACTGTGAGTCACTGATACAAGATACTACTAGTACTGGAATATCATTAGTGACTACAGTGAGTCACTGATACAAGATACTACTAGTACTGGAATATCATTAGTGGCTACTGTGGGTCACTGATACTAGACTAAGTACTGGAATAACACAATGAAACAAGAGATTTTTAACCAGAGACATTTGAAAAAAAAATTGTTTTAACCCTTGAGTGGGGAATATCTCGGTTTCTAAACCATGCCCACTATGAATCAAAGCTAGGTGGTTTGCCTTCAGGAATTCATTTTCAGCATTGCTGGACCACAATGAGACTCAGTGACTACCTCCCATGCAGCGTACTGTACAGCACTTTATGCTTCTTGATGGAC
This sequence comes from Haliclona indistincta, assembly GCA_964017065.1. Lineage (NCBI taxonomy): Eukaryota > Metazoa > Porifera > Demospongiae > Haplosclerida > Chalinidae > Haliclona > Haliclona indistincta. Next base: position 11,794,063 of record OZ024787.1, on the reverse strand, counting down.
AGAGCTGCCATCAAGAGGTATAAAGTGCCGAAAATAATTTTCATAAATGTAATTTCAACACACATTAAATTTTGCTGCACGAAAAACAAAATCAATTCAAATGGTTTGATCTCAAGCAAAGACACCTGAGAAAATTGAGTCAACTTATTGTAGAGACATGCATTTGCAGTACAAACTAGGCACCAAAGGTGCAGATGCCTCGGTGGAATAGTACTGCAGCTGTTGTACCTTTCTGTACAGCAATCACAATGCAGTATAATAATTATGCAATCAGAAGCCAATCAGTGCTGACCACTAATTCAACTGGGCGTGTCTATAAAGTTCAATTCGAGTGCAGAGCACGGCACAGCACATACACGAGCGAGATAGCGTCCTACGCTGCTATCCTGTGACTTATCAGTTTCTAGGCAGTCAACTGTGGATAGTTTTGTCTACGGAGAACTCTAGATCATCAGCAACTACTGTAGCTCAAGCTGACGAGCTCAAGCTCGAGCTGTAGGCCTTCGAGAGAATTTCGCCGGACCTACCAAGCTGTTTTGTAGTACAAATGAACTCACTAGCTGTAAGGCAGTCAGCTGTAAACTGTTTTGTCTTTAGAGGAGTCCAGATAGCCGGGAATAGCCATCGAGGTAAGCATCTCACGCCATAACTCACGAATGGAGCTTTAGAACCAACAATTTATCAATTCAGTTCCGAGCAAATAGCGATTTCTACCTGTATTGCTGATATCAGCGCTTAGTTTTTAGCGTGCGATGCGCTATGCCGGCAACGGACAGACACACACACACACACAACACGACTACTGTATGCCTCGTGGCTCCGCCCACCGAGGCATAATCAGTTCAAAATACCCAGCGACTATATTCTCATAGTTTATAATTTTTATGATAACTCATAAAACCTTGTTAGTAGTTATAGTGAGAATAGTGTTACAATTATGTATTCATTATACTATAATTCACATCTGTTGAGCTGTGACCATACAACTACCAACAACACAACACTACCAGTTGATAATAACACTCACTTTATTAAGCAGAGACGGGACAGCTCCATGTTTAATAAGGAATTTAACAGTATCAAGATGTCCCCAATAGGCAGCATAATGTAGTGGAGTGTTACCTCCCTGTAGAAACAAAGAGTACAAGTGTCAGACAAAGCAGTGATGTTTAGTACATGAACCGCACTTCAACAATAATTATAAAGACAAATATCTAATGATATCATTTTAGTTGATAGATCACAAATACACATGATAATAAATGCTCAGATCATTTCAATACAACACAATATTGACATGATCACATGCAATAGTACATGTCTCAATACCTCACAATATTGTATGAATACCAACACACTTGTACCAAGGCACAAACCCTCTCATGAAGGATGGACCAGATGTGCAATAAACCTGTCACACACTGTTACATAATCATTAAGTCCATGTACTGAAGCTATATACGTCAAGTTGATAAGGAGCTACACTGTAGGCATTGATATAGTAAAATCGATCTGACTGGCTTTCTCTCTCCATCGTCTGTCCACCACATATATACAGACACACATACGGACACGCAGTGAATTACATGACCCAATGGATACAGCTGAAAATATCAAAAATAGTGGAGAGAATTACCAAAAATGATATCTATTGAAGGCACAAGTATCACGTGCCTACCAGGCCCGGCGGAAGCAAATTTCCATTGGACCGGCAAATCATAAATATTCATATTTATTGCGTGTGACCATGCCCCTTTGCACTTTGTTCAATGCTTTGGTTGCGTGCGACGAGAGTTTCTTTCTACGAAACATGAGACTCGTACTGACTCGTAGAGCGATTGTGGCCACAGTTTAGCTCGTGGCAAAGTAATGAAAGTGCTTTTGTATAATCGTGGGCCAAAATTATTGGTCCGGCACGTGCCGGGTCTGCCCTATTGGGTGCGCCGGGCCTGCCTACATCAGAGCATGCATATAGTATTGTACATATCACATGATACAGCATACATACACTAGTAACACTTGTACTCTGATCCATCACAATATCACAATGTAGACGACACACTTTGTACTCACATTGGAAACTGAACTGATATCGGCTCCAGCATCCATCAGCAGCTTCATTACTACTGGATGACCCTGAGCAGCACTGTCATGTAGTGGTGTCCTTCCATTCTATTGACAAACAAGTAAACACAACATGTTATGATCATGTACTATGAGTGTCTCAGTAACAATGATCAACCAACAATAATCCATGATCCAGTACAAAACAATAGTATACAAAACCAGATTTACTGTTATCATCTTTGAATATTAAATCAAGTACACTACAAATTCCATAGATCATTTTAAAATGACATGTTTTCTAACTCTTACACTACCACAAAAACTACATGTACTAAACATGTGACATGAAATCATACTCAAAATAGCTAATTAAGTACTGCAGGCATCAAAAAGTGAAAACTATAAAGGACAAACTTCAAGTCCAACTTATCTGTTGATTCACTAGTGCACAAGAGGATCTAGCTCACTATAGAAATGTTACCATAATGCACACGTACCTTATCACGAGCATCAATAACTACATTTGGTTGTTGTAATAGTAGCTTTACCACATCTTCATGTCCTACTCCAGCACTGGTGTGTAGAGGAGTTCGCTGGAGCTGAAACAAAAAACCCAGCATACGACCGGTTCACCTGTGATATTCCTACTGTTAACACACACAAGAACAGCTAGTGCTCGCGGCACAACACTACACTCTGTATCGACTCATTCAGCAGCTAGGTTATAATCACTTGATTTACACAAAATCATAGACGTGATCATGACGTTGAGAGATGATACTATAAACCACTATTAGCAATATGGTACGACAGCACTAGAGAGAGATGCACACACACTCACAATAGACCAGCAGTGGCGTAGCCAGGAAATATAAAGGGGGTTTTGAAATCGCGTGCGGAGTGCTGTAAAAATTTTGCTGATTAATATTCATGAGCTTCATAGATTACACGTGATCGTATGATATGTATGCGTATAAAATTATACTTGCTGCGCACTTGGCTAGCTGTTCTGGTTGTGATCGCTTCATGGCTTAGCCTAATAGCTCATAAAAACCAGCTGCTTCAGATAAGGGCACATGGTTTAGCTAGCTAATTTACTATGAATACTCATGAATACTAATTAAGTAGGGCTACAAGAGGGGTTTCCGGAAACCCTGGAAACCTATCGTGCATACGCGCCTGAGGTAGTACTGTATCACTGTACTACTGCACTGTCTTGACTAAGAAAAACTTACAACACACCCTGGGAACAACAATCGTAGCAGGCTAGGTCGAGCCTCATACTCAGGCTCACCATGTGCATGGTGTCGTAATGCTGCTACTGAAAACCATTGTTGCCTTTTCTTGCTGCAGTGCAAGAATGATGACAAGCACAAGATAACGTCTGTGACAATGATGCTGTAGACACCAATGTAACCACCATTGGCTTCATGGTGGGTATGACTTTAGACAAATCCACCAATCACAACACTTTCTAGTAGCTACTGGTACAAGGCTGCTATTGGTATTAGTGAGGGTGGTCTAGTGTATTAGAATACCAACATAGTACATGTACAAGTATACATGTAAATCCTGTGAATACATGTACTGTACCAATAGTGATCAATATCACACTGTACAAAGATGAATGATCAGTTACTGACTGTGAGTGAGAACTGATGTAGTGTGGATTACACACCTGTTACTACATGATTCAACAAAATCACACAACTCACATCAAGCAAACCAGTACCGGGATGGTGGTGGTTGGGATCAGCTCCTTCAGACAAGAGTCTCTTTACTCCTGCCACGTTCCCATCCTCACAAGCATCCCAGAGGTCTTTATTCTGTGAACACAACATATCAAACAATGAGAGCTGCTACACTTAACACATAATCACATTTAAACGGTATGTAATACTATTCAGAGTGCTATTTATAGCTAACTATTGTAGCATTAAGGGACTACACGACGAACTATAGAAACGGCTTGATTTGCGTGCTGTTTTTTCTGGCTCACCATCTAGTACTTTACAGCAACTTTACCAACTGCTGGGCGGTCCTAGGGTGGAGCTAGAGGGCCGAGGGACCCAAATGTTTACGACATAGTTTTTCTTTAATTTAAAGGTAGCAACCAGGGTGGGTGGGAGGGCGGGCAAGCGGAGCGGGGCACCTTGCCTACCTCTTGTGCCACAAATGACCTTGCTGCATTCTTAGCTGACCTCTGTAGCTCAATTCTTGTGCAAACCACGAAACTAATTAAATATTCGCAGCCTTGTGACTGACAGACTGAACACTTTACGCAAAAACGCATGCATACGTTTGCTCACCACGAGCCATTCAGTTCACAAATCCATTTTGGTGGGCGTGGCTTGTCCGCCCATTGAATTACTATTTGTACAGTGTTTGCTCCGCCCACAAGCAGATTTGTGAGTTTCTTTGATGATAACTGTCTTTGTCCAAGCTTTGTTTGTCCGAAGAAACTGAATATTTCGTCATTCTGACGTTCGTCGTGTACTCCCTTAAATGGTATGTAATACTATTCATTGTATAGAGTGCTATTTATAGCTAACTATTGTAGCATTAAAGCACTAACTCAGGTTATAAATAGCACAGTAGACAATGAATACCATTATAGTAACTCAACTTTAGCTTTAGACTCGGCTTTAGAAAAGTGCATAAGTTCTGATAACATGCTCTGTTTTGACTATTACTAGTTTGAGACTGAATCTATTAGTACTCATCACTCACCAATCGCTCCTGAGAATCAGCCATGACACTATTTTGGTTGAAAAGCCGAGGAAGAGATCGAGAATAGAGACGCTTTCAGAAACGCCCAAACAAGGTATGTGGAAATCACGTGATGTAGCTTACTTGAGCCCCGCCTTCTTCCTAATCGCTGCAACATCATCAGACTAGTCGTGTACATACCAAGAACAGTACGAAGTGTATCACTGCTAACAGTACGAAGAGTATCACTGCTAACAGTACGAAGTGTATCACTACTAACAGTACGAAGTGTATCACTGCTAACAGTACGAAGTGTATCACTGCTAACAGTACGAAGTGTATCACTGCTAACAGTACGAAGTGTATCACTGCTAACAGTACGAAGTGTATCACTGCTAACAGTACGAAGTGTATCACTGCTAACAGTACGAAGTGTATCACTGCTAACAGTACGAAGTGTATCACTGCTAACAGTACGAAGTGTATCACTGCTAACAGTACGAAGTGTATCACTGCTAACAGTACGAAGTGTATCACTGCTATCAGTACGAAGTGTATCACTGCTAACAGTACGAAGTGTATCACTGCTAACAGTACGAAGTGTATCACTGCTAACAGTACGAAGTGTATCACTGCTAACAGTACGAAGTGTATCACTGCTAACAGTACGAAGTGTATCACTGCTAACAGTACGAAGTGTATCACTGCTATCAGTACGAAGTGTATCACTGCTAACAGTACGAAGTGTATCACTGCTAACAGTACGAAGTGTATCACTGCTAACAGTACGAAGTGTATCACTGCTAACAGTACGAAGTGTATCACTGCTAACAGTACGAAGTGTATCACTGCTAACAGTACGAAGTGTATCACTGCTAACAGTACGAAGTGTATCACTGCTAACAGTACGAAGTGTATCACTGCTAACAGTACGAAGTGTATCACTGCTAACAGTACGAAGTGTATCACTGCTAACAGTACGAAGTGTATCACTGCTAACAGTACGAAGTGTATCACTGCTAACAGTACGAAGTGTATCACTGCTAACAGTACGAAGTGTATCACTGCTAACAGTACGATGTGTATCACTGCTAACAGTACGAAGTGTATCACTGCTAACAGTACGAAGTGTATCACTGCTAACAGTACGAAGTGTATCACTGCTAACAGTACGAAGTGTATCACTGCTAACAGTACGAAGTGTATCACTGCTAACAGTACGAAGTGTATCACTGCTAACAGTACGAAGTGTATCACTGCTAACAGTACGAAGTGTATCACTGCTAACAGTACGAAGTGTATCACTGCTAACAGTACGAAGTGTATCACTGCTAACAGTACGAAGTGTATCACTGCTAACAGTACGATGTGTATCACTGCTAACAGTACGAAGTGTATCACTGCTAACAGTACGAAGTGTATCACTGCTAACAGGACGAAGTGTATCACTGCTAACAGTACGAAGTGTATCACTGCTAACAGTACGAAGTGTATCACTGCTAACAGTACGAAGTGTATCACTGCTAACAGGACGAAGTGTATCACTGCTAACAGTACGAAGTGTATCACTGCTAACAGTACGAAGTGTATCACTGCTAACAGTACGAAGTGTATCACTGCCAACAGGACGATACTAAGAAGGTGAGCCAACTAATGATGAATAGCGAGACGAGATCTAGCTGTACCAGTGCTGTAGGACGAGATCTAGCTGTACCAGTGCTGTAGGACGAGATCTAGCTGTACCAGTGCTGTAGGACGAGATCTAGCTGTACCAGTGCTGTAGGACGAGATCTAGCTGTACCAGTGCTGTAGGACGAGATCTAGCTGTACCAGTGCTGTAGGACGAGATCTAGCTGTACCAGTGCTGTAGGACGAGATCTAGCTGTACCAGTGCTGTAGGTCGAGATCTAGCTGTACCAGTGCTGTAGGACGAGATCTAGCTGTACCAGTGCTGTAGGACGAGATCTAGCTGTACCAGTGCTGTAGGACGAGATCTAGCTGTACCAGTGCTGTAGGACGAGATCTAGCTGTACCAGTGCTGTAGGTCGAGATCTAGCTGTACCAGTGCTGTAGGACGAGATCTAGCTGTACCAGTGCTGTAGGACGAGATCTAGCTGTACCAGTGCTGTAGGTCGAGATCTAGCTGTACCAGTGCTGTAGGACGAGATCTAGCTGTACCAGTGCTGTAGGACGAGTGCTGTAGGACGAGATCTAGCTGTACCAGTGCTGTGGGACGAGATCTAGCTGTACCAGTGCTGTAGGACGAATTTGAGAAGTTGTTCAGGCTAAGCGGACAACTCAGGAATCGCTTAGTCGTGTTGTTGACAGGGCAGGGCTGAGACACTATTTCAGGTTAAACCATCTGCAGCTTTATAATTATGTCATCGATTTGTAATCCGAAACAAAACAAACAATTAACAAATAATATTTGTTAATTGTTTGTTTTGTTTCGGATTGCAAATCGAAATACGAGATTTCGATCGAGATTCGAGAAAATCGAGATTTCGAAATACTTGTTTGTTTTTTTCTATCATATTATGATAGAAATAAACAAGTATTTCGAAATCTGTCAGTGCTTCAGTTGTAGTCGCTGGATCGTAACACACGGATATCATGACTATAATTATGACATAAGGCTCGTCCGCACTACAGAACTGGTTCAATGCGCATTAGCTAAAGATCGGATCAAAGCGAATCGATCTGCTTAACTGACGCATTTCCGCACTGGTCGCCATTAGATCGACTTGCTGGTGTCGATCGCGTCATGTGACGTAAGCAACAGCTTGCTAAACAGCCAGAAAACTGGTCTTACCACGTACCATCGCTAGTCTGTGTGTTTCGCGCCCTTTCTTCGCCCGAATGTGGACCAGGGCTTTCTTCTTTAGCACTGTACTAGCCGCACGTCATGTGTTGAGACCACACCCACATCCAATCCAGTTTCAAGTCACTTCAACGCACCTCCTTTGGTGGATTGGGGCGAATGCGCATTGATTCACATATATTCAGTTTAGCAAAATTGACGTGTAGTGCGGACGGGATTAAACTGGTTTCGAATGCGCACTGAACCGCATTAGAGCCTTAGTGCGGACGAGCCTATAATAGTTATGTAACTGAATCAATTCACATACTGCAGCTAATGACCAAGTATTAGGGAGACACGGTAGTGTCTCCCTATGTAGGGTTGAACGAGAAAACAAGATGGCGGCTACATACAATGTATTAGCGTTCAAACGCTGATATTTCGCCTGGCGATGAATTTTATACGTCCATAGACACTTAAATCTGCTATCTGGCGTTGCCCCATCTTACAGTAGCAAGGAGATTGCTCGAAATTGTTACTAAAGTGACGAACCTGGAAACGGTGAAAATCGAGTTTCGTCATCTTCGTTTTCTTCTTTCTTTCTTTCTTTCTTTCTTCTTCTTTCTTTCTTCCACTCGCCTAGCACCTTTACGTGAGCAGTGCCGAGACCAAAACACCCACGAACAGTCGTGAAATTCTCCTGGCATGTGCCTTTTGAACTTAGTTTTTAGCGAAACGGCGATATAAATTCCGCGATTTCTCGATCGTGATCCATTGTCAGCTAAGTGTTAGACGCCATTAATAATAATAGTGATTGCGCAATACGCACGTGACCAAGCTGTGGTTAGCGCACGTGACCAAGCACAAGCTTGAGTATCGCCACGCCGTATAGATCACGGAGAACACATATTTGTCTGGAGTCTTCGAAGAACGGTAAGCTAGCAAGCGCAGAATCACCATTCTGCCTTGCCAGATAATTACAACCGCCGTAAACAAGTGTGGGCGGGCTCGTATGCACTGTATTCATGCATGCGTAGGCGAGCTGATATCTACAGCATCATAGAATTATTTAGCTACAAGTTTAAAATTGTTAATAATAAAGAAAAGCCATCAACAACAGGAAAACCAAACCAATGGTGGAAACAAAGATGGCACAGTAATTACATGATATTGAACTGTACTTGACTGAAAAAGAAAAAAAAGGACACAAACAAGAAAATTAAAAAGATTTCTATCGAAATCAAAAGGATGTAGGGTTGTGAAATCTACCACTGGTCAACAATGTAAACTAACAAGGAACAAGCATGGAATGGTAACACGATTGACTTGCTAACAGACCATAGATCCCTACATCAGTGGCTGTACATAAGCTGTCACAAGCTGAATGCACGTCAGGTGTCAGTCAACAGCAACAAGCTGAACTATAGCTATAGTCAACTACAGCAGCCACTGATGTAGGGATCTATGGTCTGTTAGCAAGTCAATCGTGTTACCATTCCATGCTTGTTCCTTGTTAGTTTACATTGTTGACCAGTGGTAGATTTCACAACCCTACATCCTTTTGATTTCGATAGAAATCTTTTTAATTTTTGGTAATGTTTATCGTTTCAGTATCATCAGCAACAGCTGCAGAGTCCATGGTCGAGTCCCCTCAGTAGCTAGAGAGAGCCAAGATACAACACAGCAAGGATCACGAGAAGTGCTGTGACTATCCATGCACCATCCTATGAGACAGCCATAGCTGACCAACAAGATCTGACCACACTAGAGGACTCATCAGCAACAGCACTCATCATGGCTCCACCACCAGGCTACTATACACTGCAGTGATGCAGTTACCAGCAACATTAGTAGCTGATCATGATGGTGATGAGGAGTATTCTACCTCGACTAGTGAAGAGATTGAAGTTGATATCGAGGTATTCAAGAAGCTCAGCTCAGGGCATACACATTGTGTGGATGATACAATTGTCCCTCTGTCTTCTACTACAGACTAGACAACAGCGAATGATCAAGCAATATTTCAATATTTCACTGATTCTAACAGTGTTGTGGAGTCTATTGTGTCCAGTACTAATGATCTGTACTATCATTGCTCTAGTGATGTGGTGAGCCAGCTATATACTTCATACCAGTGCTGATATTATAATATCTGACACATGCAGGGACAAGAATAAGCTAAAACCAGAGACAAAACAAGAGTCAAGGAGTCGATAAAGTGTGCATTATTAATTTGCAGTGCAGTTTCAGTGGGAGTTGATACTCCTGGTGACACAGATTCGCAAACCCAGCTTCAAATCTGGCGAAAGATCGAGCAGACAAATGTCTACAAAATGATCAATTTCACCACTATAACTGACGCTCCGGGCGAACAAAACGATGTTTACACTCACACACTAACTTCTCCAATTGAATTCAAGAAAGGAGACATATTTGGAATATACTATCATCGTAACAAGAAAAGAGTGGTCATACATGTATACAATCAACTTACCACTGGTCCAGCTAATTATTAGGATCCAGCAGGCACTATAACTGATCCTCCAACTTACAACAATCTATCTGCTGTTCTTACAGATGACTATGACTACTCACTTGTGTCAGTGGAAATTGGTGAGCATAATAGTAAAGAAAACAATACTCACAAATTCTGCACAGTATACTCTTACACACTTACTAAAATTAATATGGTAACTTTATGTTACCATATTATAGTTATAGTTACTTCAAGTTATTATAGTTACAGCATTGTTATAGTTACTTCAAGTCAGGTTCCTACAATACCAACAGTAGTGCAGGGTGGGATGCAAACATCTTCCATGATTGGTATGCTAATACACTGCATAGTGCTAAAACTGGTATCATGTATTGACAAAATACTATTCTTATAAATTATTTTTTTATAGAACAAGTGAGTATCACAACTTCAAATCAGCCAAGTATGTCACCTGGAGTGAAGTCATCTACGTACAATGTCTACTAATACAGCATATAGTTGTCATCTGATGTACCAGTGCAATCAATCTCACTTTCACATGGTTTTACAGCTATTCAACTTGAGTTAACTTCATCCATCATAACGTCTCCAGCCTCCACCACCACTGACAATCAACTACCTGTAAACACACCTGGGGCAATTTTCAATCCCTCGAATGCTCTTTCACTGTCTCCTACTATCAGTTCTTCTGCTCTTCCCCAAGGAAACTCTTTAGCTAGAAACATTGTGGTCATTTGTGGTACCATTCTATTGGTTGTGATACTGATTTTGGCTGTTGCCACTTTCTGGTCAATTCTAGCTCTACTTCACGCGAGAAGGCAAAGGAAAAGGGATATTTCTTCTCCATATGAACTGCATCCAGCTGTAAACTATAGGCGTCCCATACAGAACGTTCCAGCTATGAATAATCCTGTATATTCAGGTGCTAACTACTTTAATGCAGGTATACACAATCATAATTTGTCATTTCACAGACACTACTGATCTAGGAGGCAAACCATCTACACCAGAAAAGCATACCACAGTGATATCCAATGGATACGATACACCGTTTGAATTGATGTGCAGGCCTAGAGAAGCTGAACCCTATGTAAGAATCTGCATGCCTTATATTGCAAGCTCATTGTGTCAACTGCTTGTCATGATAGTTTTTGTAAGCATGTTATGTTAACTATAGTTATCTTATCTCTTCTTTACTCACGGATTTCAATGCACATACCTACTATGTAGGAACAACCAATACCTACCACACCAAGAACATGTGATACCAATTGGGGAATAGTAGTTCCTACTATGGTATGTGTACGCACCACCAAAATCTTTAATGGTGCATGCAATCATGCTGAATGTGTTTCCTATTATTGTAGGCAAGAAGAGTCAGACTCAAGACCATGGAAAAAGAAAACTGCAAAATCTATGATAAGCTTTCTTCACTTGTGAGCATATAATTAAGCAAGAGTTAGTAATTTTTCTCGACGGTGTCTACAGGAAGAGTCGTATGCAGAGCCGGCAGATGATTTTTTCGAAGAAGTTGATGACTATTGGGAACCTGGCAGTGATGCTGCAAGTATTTATGACCAACTGGCTATGCGGAGGTTTAGAGAAATACTCAGAGAACAAATCAAGTGAGCTACGCTAAGAAAAAAATTGCACAATACTTTTGTCTTTGTAGAATTGAAGACCATCTTGGTTCCGGGCAGTTTGGAATGGTTGAAAAGGGGGTGTGGTACTCTCCTGATGGACCTGTGGATGTTGCCATCAAGACACTAAAGGAAGAGTCTTCAGAAGAGTTGACAGTCATGTTTCTTCAGGAGGCTGCAATTATAACGGACAATTCCAGCATCCTAATATTGTTCGACTTCTTGGTGTGGTCACCCTTGAAGAACCAGTAAGAATAGTAGACCATTCAGTGTTGTTTTTTAATGCTGAATGTAGCCTATGATTACTTTAGAACTTGTAAGTAACGGAGATCTTAGAAGTTTTCTATGGAGACTTGATATAGCGTATGTATACAGCAAAATTTGGTTTATGACTGATTTGATACAGTACTCCAGTCCAGGAGACATTGTACCAGCGTCACTACCTGTGCAGTTGCTAGGATACTGTCGACAGATTGCCTCAGGTATGGAGTACCTGTCCAAGAAGAGCTTTGTACACAGAGACCTTGCTGCCAGGAACATCCTAGTGGATGACAAGAAGATATGCAAGGCATGCTGATGAGATCATTCCTCACACACAGTTTAGTTGATGTTGATTTTGCAGATTGCAGATTTTGGAATGTCCAGAAACTTGTCGGACTGTGACTACTATCTGTCTCATGGAGGAAAAATCCCTATTAGGTGGACGGCTCCTGAGGTGGCCAATCATGCATTATATATTCATTACTGTGTATCTTATTCATACATAGGCGATTAACTACAAGAAGTACTCCACAGCCAGTGATGTGTGGAGCTTTGGTGTGCTCATGTATGAGATATGGCGTCTGGGACATAGACCATTTGAGGGGATGACAAATCCGGAGGTGATATTAATTTTCTGTTCTCACTTCAGTTAAAATTTCATTTGTACACGCGTAGTGTGTTAGGCTCATTGATACTGGATATCGACTCCCTCCTCCTCCTGGCTGTCCCAGAGCAGTGTATCAGATCATGATGGATTGCTGGTATGTGATAGCTTGTGCCTTTAAATTTTACATCAACAATTTCAAAATATAGGCATCCCAAGACAACAGGAAGACCTTCCTTTGCTAGTTTACATCACAAGCTATCCCGACCAGAGAGCCTGTTACTGAAATGGACAGACGGAGACAAGACTCGTGAACCACAATCTACAATGCTTGGAGCTCCCTTAGAGACTGCCTCTGATTTGCACTCTGACCTACAACACAAATATGTTCGCTAAACATTAAAGAATTGAGATGAATATTATTTATAATAATATTATAATGATTAATTTTTTGCTTTTAATTTCATAATGGTCACTTGTAAATTTGCATTGTTAATCAAAATTTAACAGTTAAATTTGATAACAAAATCAACCAATTAAATACGGTTGTTTCCATGTCTCTCAAATTCAGAAATACAAATCCTCCACTTCAGCATAAATTGGTGCATCCCTGTGGATTAGGTCAGCACATCATTATGACCCAAACTATAGAGGATTTATAACTCACATTTCTGGCACGATGTCTTGATTTACCGTTTCATAACATGAATTGTTTTGTAGATCAAATGAGTCCGGTCTGGTATAGCATGAATTGTTGTGTATAGTTCAATCGGGTTTTGCACTGAGTAACATAAATTGTTTTGTAGGACACTTGGACTGATTCTTTTGGTATAACAGCTATTATCTTGTAAATCAACTTGAGGTATAATGTTATTCAGATAGTTTTCTGTGTTTCCATCATTTCCATTGTTAACAGATCTGCAAGTAATGTAACCACATATTGAAACAACTAATGTTGGCTACTTACTGTGAGTTTACTGCATAGCATAAATTCTGATCAGTCTGCATGTTTGCAAGATTTTTACGACTCCAAATAAATTTTAAGATAATTATGAGTGTGATTGATACTGCAACAGCAATCAGTATAACAGCAACTGTTATAATGGGATAGGCAAATATTGGTAAGACAACTTGCTCATGAGAATTGGACCTTTTTGATTGCGAAACATTTATTGAGCTCATTGATAAAGTCTTCGATGAACTGAACGATACACTTGTTGTGATTTCCAGTGACTAGAGGATAGTCATACTGCATTGACAGGGGCACAATGTTGGCTGCATCAGTGTAATCAAGCTCATAGTTAATGGGGGCGTCATTAATCTGATAGCTAAGTTCTATTTCACTATCTACTGGTTGGTACACTCCCAGTATGTCTCCTTTCTGGAACTTTAGTGGAGGATTGGGGGCATATTCATAAACATTCAAAAGATAATTGACCCTGTGAGAATTTGAGGTGAGAAGATTGAAGCCAACTTTTTGGTAGTTAGCACCATCCATGCTGCGCCATATTTGTAGCTCAGGTAATTGTCCAGAAGATATGTTGGTCTGCAGTTTAGCTCCCACTATCCACTCAGCGATGAAGCCATTACAGGTGAAGGTGATTTCTGGGAAGAGACGCTGGTTTGTTTTGACTCCTACATCATTAATATTGGCACTCGTGACCCACTGGTCAAATTCATTGGAACTTGGAAAATTATTTATACAGCTGGGACTGTCTGTAAAAAATTATAGCAGCAGCACTGCAGCAGCAACAAGTGTTAAAGCATGCTTCATTTCTTACCAGTTTCAGGAAATATGAGAAGTTGCTTGCCGTTCATAGCATTGAATGACTGCCATACAGTCCCAGGTAACATTGATGGTGGATTACTAATCTGAGAGACAGTAGTGCAGCATATGCTACTCATAGCAACATCATCATTATCATGATAGAACACTGTGACAGCACTGCTACTCCTTGGCGGCTGGTATACTCCCAAAACATCTCCACTCTGAAATGACATTGGAGGATCCAGGTTATACTTGAGCACTCCTTCACGACTGAAATCTCCAGGATTCAGTCTGATCTGTTGACTGTCCTGTCTAGTGGAATTCATAGAATTCAGTCTCCATATCTGAACCTCAGGATACAAGACATCAGACCCTTTAGAAATTGATGCCGCATTTATTGTAGCTCCTAAGAAAACACTTGTTAGTCTTCCGTCACAGTTGAAACTCACATCAGGAACTATACACAATTGCATGAGCATCCAACTTGTTCATGGATTCTGATGCTTCTAGCTTTGTAGCTCTTTCAGTCAGTAACTCCAACTGCATAAATCCTCTGGTACAAGCATCAGATACTGCAGTCATATCAATGCAACAAGACAAATAATTATACTTTATGTCATACCTTGTAACAAAGCGATACAAAACAACATTAGAGTTGCTAGCTCAGCCATGTCTACTAACTGTATCCTACGTATCGTAGGTGTGAAATGAGTTTAACAGATGCAACTTGAAAGAAGAGGTGTCAATGCACTATGGTACGTCACTATTGGTGATAACCGGGTCTATAATGGACAGTGCTATTAAGACTCCTGAAGAATGTTATATTATTGAGCACAAAATAGAATTGAAACTGTTTATAATCTACAGAGTCTCATACGCTGTGTCTGCTGGTGTGGGACCATGTGATCTGATGAGCTACTTACTGCAGTGATACCAGTTCCTGTATAATGATGATTGATTACTACAAGACTGCAGAGAGTGTTTTATAGATCATTACCTGGTGTGAGTCCAGCAGAGTAGCGTGCTGCAATATCACTAGCAACTCTGCATGCTCTTGAGTCAAAGCTGAGATCACTGAGTTCACCACAGGGGGAGTTCTTTTACCATGCATCAAACATTTCAGTTTGAGTCTCTCTACTTGTACTCCGTGCACATCATACATGTATAGGTAACATTAATACCATCCAACTTGCATGCTCTCAGTGAGATTAAGACCAGGAGCCTATCTGTAACAATTATGACTGCTTCAACAGGCAGTCTGAGAGGAGGAGGAGAGCCTGCAGTAGTATGATGGTTTTGATTACTGTATCAACACAACATCTCTACTGCTTGTGCTTTAACTGCACTTGTCAAGCATAGTAGCTGATTTTACACTAACACATCAGACACTAGCTGATATGGACGCCCTGATCACAACACAAG
The DNA here is from genome assembly GCA_964017065.1 of Haliclona indistincta. NCBI lineage: Eukaryota > Metazoa > Porifera > Demospongiae > Haplosclerida > Chalinidae > Haliclona > Haliclona indistincta. Next base: position 11,778,295 of record OZ024787.1, on the reverse strand, counting down.
GATCAATCATTTATTACCCATTTGGATACAAGTGTTGTGATTATTTCTTTGCAAATTCCAATTGTTGAAATAATTTTCAGGTTAAAAATTGTGTATGATGATGAGTGATGTTGAGTTGACAAGTTATGAAAATGATTAATTTTTATTGTCTACTATAATGTTATCGTGTACCAGTAGTTGATGTGATCCAGTCTTCAATATCTTGTGCTAGTGCATTCTCCTCTACTATTGGAGAACGTAGAGTATCTATAATGGTAGCCCAAGTGAAGGGAGGGTCAGCCTTCTTCTGCCACAAACTGAACACCTCAGAGTAGCATCGGATAGCGTTACGAGGATGATGCTGTGAAATGGTGTTCAACTGGTGTTGCTCTATCCCCAGGTCTAGTCCAACCTGTTCCCACTTGTCCATGGCTCTGCTAGCTACTCTGCGCAGTAGATCACGCATTGTGAGTGGTTTGGGATCAGTTGCTGTAGTATTGTATAATACATTATTCTGTTGTCACATTATTATGCCTCGGTGGGCGGAGCCACGAGGCATACAGTAGTCGTGTTGTGTGTGTGTGTGTGTGTGTGTATCTGTCCGTTGCCGGCATAGCGCATCGCACGCTAAAAACTAAGCGCTGATATCAGCAATACAGGTAGAAATCGCTATTTGCTCGGAACTGAATTGATAAATTGTTGGTTCTAAAGCTCCGTTCGTGAGTTATGGCGTGAGATGCTTACCTCGATGGCTATTCCCGGCTATCTGGACTCCTCTAAAGACAAAACAGTTTACAGCTGACTGCCTTACAGCTAGTGAGTTCGTTTGTACTACAAAACAGCTTGGTAGGTCCGGCGAAATTCTCTCGAAGGCCTACAGCTCGAGCTTGAGCTCGTCGGCTTGAGCTACAGTAGTTGCTGATGATCTAGAGTTCTCCGTAGACAAAACTATCCACAGTTGACTGCCTAGAAACTGATAAGTCACAGGATAGCAGCGTAGGACGCTATCTCGCTCGTGTATGTGCTGTGCCGTCTGCCGTGCTCTGCACTCGAATTGAACTTTATAGACACGCCCAGTTGAATTAGTGGTCAGCACTGATTGGCTTCTGATTGCATAACTATTATACTGCATTGTGATTGCTGTACAGAAAGGTACAACAGCTGCAGTACTATTCCACCGAGGCATCTGCACCTTTGGTGCCTAGTCTAAACAAGCTTCACCTGATGATGGTAGTATTGTACCAGATGTACTAGTGGGAACTACTACTGATGATGACGATGCTACTGATGATGGTAGATCAGCTGTGGTGGGTCGCTCAACAACTGAGGCTAAACAAAAAGATGGTGATAACTCATCATCAATCATGTTAGCAGACATACCTGGTTGCTGCTGCTGCTGGTGTAGCCAATACTGTTGTTGCTGGTTGAGTTTTCTCAGCTTCTCACTTCTATCACAATATGTTCTCTTGCAGTCTTTGTTGTACACACAGATATGGCGAGAACCGTCACAGGAGCAGAGGAAGGCATCGTTCTTGATCAAGATGCCTGGTATGAAATGAAGCTTCTTCTCAACCTCAATGAGAGCGTTCATTATTGCTGAGCGAATGAAGGAGCAATCCTTGCTTATTTCTTCATCATCGTCAGCACAAGGGTAATAGATCTCCAGCTGAAGATTCATCTCTATCAGATAGACACACCCACCACGAACATAACGGATGCTCATGAGGTTACGATACTGACGAGACTTAAGATCTGCTTCGAAATCAGACGAGTTGAGTAGATTAACAACAAGTGTGGGTAGATAGCTCTTTGGGATGGGAACATCAACCAATCCGATATCACGCCTGGTCTGAAGCGACACGATCCACAAGCTGGTAATCTGCTCCATCTTTTGAAGGATATCTTCAGGTGCATGAGGCAAGGCACATGGGAGGAAGAAGCTTGTTAGACCCTCTCTCTCGATGCGTGCAATAACACAAAGGTGCTCTAATAAGTCGAGGAACACATCAGTGGTGAGTGGTGCTGAGAAGTGAAACGATGAATCCAGAATCTCTCGGGAGAATCTACCGTAATCTTTCAGTAATCTCTGGGCATCGGCTGGCAGATTAGGGATGAAGATCTTGTCGAGCTTATTCTTATCGATAAAAGAGATGCCAATAAGATTGGACACATTGCTTAGTATAGGCTTTACATCGATAAACACTATGCTACCAAGCTTATCCGTTGAGAAATACATGAGGAGGTTTAGCTTATGGAAAAACGCTATGGCCTGTAGAGTTTCATCTCTACTCATTTGAAGACTTCTTCCAGCAGCAAGCACCTCCTCCAGTGGGATAATGGAGACCTTGTTCTTCTCAGCCTCATCCAGCAAGTGCAGTAGTAGACCGAACCACCTCATCTTGATTCTTGTCTTGATAGTGGTGCCTGGAGTATTGGTAATCTTGTCCTGTAGTCTCAGAGCTGCCTCTCGACGCTTGTCTGGATGAGTAGTGATTGCATTGACAGCAAAGATGACATCATTTCCTGCATCAATTCGTTCGGCTTCATAATCCTTCAATCGATCACGTAGTTTGGTGTTCTTATCAGCGATAGTCTCCTCCTGGCAGTCTCCAGCTTTGTCAGCAAAGGTGCCAACAATCATGAACTTTGGATGCTCTGATCCATCTGAGCTGGGAGTGGTTGATAGTTGAAGTGATGAAATGCTCTTGGCAAGCTGCTCTATTAGCTGCAGGTTGGTAGGTTGGAGCTCTGTGTTGCACATTTCAATCGGCTGTCCATTGATGAAGTAATCAAATTTTGGTTTAGAGTCCAGTCGCTCGTTCAGCTTCACAGTGATAAGAAACAAGGAGCTGTTGCGGAGAAAGAGTGGTGCTACATCCATGAAGTGTGGCTGGCCTCCTGAGTCGATAGTCAAAACCAAGTGAGCTGTTAGGAACTCAGTTGATGCCTTAGCAGATGATATCTCAACAACTAGCTTAGCAAACACCTGGAGGCTCTCTTCTTTGTCATCACTAGTGGCTTCAGTAGACTCATCACTCATTGATGGAGTACTGGATGCGGATTGCTGTGTAGCTGGAGTAGAGCTGGGTACTTTACGATGACGCGGCTTCTTTAGATCAACTTGCTCTCTTTTTATCTCATCAACCTTGTGCTTCATAGCTTGACACACCATGTGGAGCATTTCTTCAGTTTGTAGTTTCTGTAATCTTGTGCCGTTGGCGTAGATGGTACCTTGTGCTATGGCACGAACAGGAGTCTCTACACAGCCGGTGCTGTTGCGGACATCAGGAGCAGGTTCACCGACTGATAGATTCACTACACATGTTTTACCACTACCAGGTGATCCATTCACTACCAGGTTAGAGACACACACTCCAACCTCATGTTGAAATGCCTCTTGAGTAGCATCAGTATCAACTAGATCTGAGAGGAAAAATTACTATGAGGCAGCTTTATTAACTCAATACGTACATATGAGCAAATATGCATAGCTCAGAACATGCCCGCAAGGGATTTATCGTGATTATACACTCAGCATTAACCAATAAACCCGAGGGCTTATTGGTTATTGCTGAGTGTATTCACGATAAATCACGACGTGGGCATGTTCTTGGCAACTTGTAACATAGCAACGCGAATGCCGTAGTTATAGCAACCAATATTTATTGTGTTAATCACAGGACCTATTAGTATTAGAAGACTCGAGTAACATCTTAAGTGTGTGATTGCGCAAGCATTAAGCTTTCTGATAATTGGGTTGCCTTTCAACTTTGATCTCCTCCTTTTTTAACTTCATGAAGGGTTTTCCATGTGGGTCGTGTGACTTTACTATGTAGAGCACATGATTTCCTGGAAAATATGTGACATTCCAGGGGATTTCTCGTACAGCGTTTATCAAGAGCGTTGAAGCATCTAAATTAGCGATTGTCATCTTAGTCACGTGATACTTTTATGGCGTATAGTAGATCTAGTTATATAGTGTAGTGAAGACGCCAAAAGCCTTTTTAGCTGACCTCCGTTGGAGGATTCTGTGGCTTTGTCTTTATAAGGGGCTGAAGTCCAAAACTATTGCTGAGCTACTCATATCCATACCTCAACTGTAAGCCGAGTTGTTTCACAATACAACACAGCGCTGTAGCTGTATCGGTAAACACGCGGGCTAGAAGTCTTCGCAACAGCAATGCCTGTGGCCTGTGAAAACGCGGCATAAACCTGCTACTATCATGCGTCCAACCACATGACCAAAGAAATATGATTGGACAATTTCTCACGTGATGACATTGCACATTGTACTTTGAATGTAACTTTCCTAAAAAACGCTGTACTAGACAGGAAATCACATAGCTTTTTGCATATTGCCCTGGAGTCACATGATCTCCAGGGAAATATGCTCTATAAACTTTGAGCGGTGCCTTTGAACTAAAGGCCTGCTATGATACAATTATAAAGGCTAGTTTACAATGTGATGTGGTAGCTAGCACTGTGTTGAGTTGCTAATTCAAATTGTATTAAAACGCATTGACGCAATGTAGCTTAGAGTCTCAAAGAGAAGGAGTGGCTAACTAGTGTAACCATCCTTATGAAATCTGTGCACCTGATAAACAGTGAAGAAAATATGATTGCTGTATAATGCTATTATAACAGGTCCTTGCTACTGCAAAGGCGTAAGTAGACCACAATGAAAAGTAATAGTAAACAATAATAATTTATAATGAGATTCACGAGCATATAATGATAATGATATTCATAATGTGCATAGTAATGTCTAATGGTACCACCTACTGTAAGCACCACCTATTATTCTGACACCAAACTATATGATACAACAAACGGATCTAAAGAAGTCGCTAGTTGGTTCATGATAGAATTGGTACAAGGAAATTGCCTTTTAAATTGGGTATAGACAACTAGATAGGTTACAGATAATAAAGATGCCTCGGTGGAATGCCACCATTTCACATACACAGTAAAGTTTAACTGCAGCTGTTGTACCTTTCTGTACAGCAATCACAATGCACTATCATAGTTATGCAATCAGTGCTGACAACTAATTCAACTGGGCGTGCACGTGTCTATAATGTTTAGTTCGAGTGCAGGGCATGCACAGCACACGAGCGATCGAGATAGCGTCCATAGCTTGCTTACACAATTTCTTTAGACATGCACTGCTATCCTGTAGTAAAATTCTAACCTATCAGCTTCTAGGCAGTCAACTGTGGATAGTTTTGTCTACGAAGAACTCCAGATCGCCAGCAACAGCCATCGATCGCGAGGTAAGCAAAGTTACGCCATAACTCGAGAACGCAGCTTCATATACAAGTCTGCCATGCTGTTCTGAAGTAAAGACGAACTCACTAGCTGTAAGGCAGCCAGCAGTAGGCAATTTTGTCTTTACATCACCAACTAGATCGCCAGCGATCGCGCTCGTATACAAGCAATCACGCCATAGCTCACGAACAGTGCCTTATAACCAAAATCCTTACAATTCATTTTCAAGCAAATATCGACTTTAGCTAGTGTTGCACGTTTCAGCGCTTAATTTCTAGCAGGCGACGAGAACTCCTGCCGACAGACAGATACACACATACACAAGACGATTACTGTATGCCCCGTGGCTTAATTCGCCCACCTAGTCATAACAATTATTAAGAGTATTGTATAAACAGGCATTTACTACTAATACTAACCAGTAGGTTGTGAGGGTGTGGCAATACTGGAGCTCCCTCTGGAACGTACTGTAAAAATAACAAGAATTTTGCATCATTTAAAGAATAATTATAACAAGGCTGCAAATTAATACAATACACAATAACAGTGCATTAATGAACATCTTTATGGACTGGTTCAAAACACCTATTCTTATTCAACTATCATGATTGAGTTTCAATAACAACTACAGCATCTTATGTTCATTGACACAGCAAGCTACAATGTACACACCACAAAATACCCTAGAAAGCACAAACAGCTTACCAAATTTCTCAAGATATTTGATCACTTCATCATATCTTGATTCACTATCTCCATCTTTAGCATTCTCAGTTTTTCCTTCTCTCGCATCATCAAGTGCAGTGTCACCATACTGTATAACAAGAACAACAGTGTGAGTCATGACACACAAGATCAGTGAGTATAGGGTTAATAATACCACACACACACCATGTGCTACAGTTCATTATGTGATATGAGGCATGTATAATAGCATTGTCAACACACACACGTCAGGACGGACAATCGGGAATGACCTAGCTCAATGTGATGTTACATGTTGTACCAAGAGAATGAATGTACTGGACAATCTACAGACCACATGTAGTCAGTGATCACAATGACTGATACACAATGTATAGATCACATGTTAATGACTATACCATTGTAGATCGAATATTCGTCATCAGCTTTGCAAGAGCTTTCGATTGATATTAAAGTCATTAAATTCTGTCAAGAGAATTTAACCACTTCTAGCACTTATCCATTGTCACATGCATGATCATCGTGCGGACTCACACACAGGCATCATGTGCCTTATATTAAAGGCTTGAGTGAAAGGTTAGAAAAAATGACGTTCAACATAAGAGTAGTATTATAAATCCAACCTGACAATCGGTAGATGCTTGATGACAGTAAAAAAGAGACCTATACTAAAGACAGCATTAAAGCTAAGAATAGTCTATCGAAGAAAAATGAGACAAGTGCTCTATCACAGCACATTATTGACTGTTTTCATTTACATGTAATTGTGAAATTGTGAAAAATTAAATTGTGAAATTAAAATTGTGTCTTTCGATCAACATTTTAAACTTTTGTGTGCTTGTACTGACGAGTACAGTAGTACCGACGAGTAAACTGGTTTTATTCAAATTTTTTACTTGTTACATGCGCAATACATAATCAACACCAAAGTTCAACCAGTAGTCGCTCAATGAATATGAATTACAACACTGTATTTTTCTCTCTCCACATTGTCATGTGGAGAGAGAAAAATCGACAACTAAGATTCGCCATATTACATTTTGTAATGGAGTGAATTTACAAACCACAAACATTTTACATGTCACATGACTGAATATTAATGCTTCCAACCTCCTCTGTTCAGACACTAAATGGGGAATATCACGGTGTCTAAACCATGCCCACCATGCATGTTTAACAAATCCTAGAGCTGAAGAGATTTTGTTTTGTAATTAGGAATCCATTATTGGACCACTATGAAACTCAGTGACTACCTCCCATGCAGCGTACTGTACAGCACTTTATGCTACTTGATGGACAGAGCTGCCATCAAGAAGTATAAAGTGCCAAAAATAATTTTCGTAAATCTATAATTTCAACACACAGTTGCTGCACGAAAAATAAAATCTGATCTCAAGCAAAGACACATGAGAAAATTGAATCAAATTATTGTAGAGACACACATTGGCTGTACAAATCAGTTCAAAAATAACCAGCGACAATATTCTCATAATTATTATGATAACTCATAAACTCATGTTAGTAGTTATAGTGAGAATAGTGTTACAATATCTATTCATTATACTATAATTCACATCAGTTGAGCTGTGACCATACAACTACCAACAACACAACACTACCAGTTGATAATAACACTCACTTTATTACAGAGAGACGTATCTGCTCCATGTTGAATAAGGAATTTGACAGTATCAAGATGTCCATCATAAGCAGCATCATGTAGTGGAGTGTTGCTATTCTGTGGAAACAAAAGAGTAAAAGTGTCAATTAAAGCAGTGATGTTTAGTACATGAACACTTTAAAAAGACAACCAACCGAAAACACAATTTGTTGTTGATAGATCACAGAATGCTTCAAACCCACACATGATAATAAATGCTCACATGTTACATCAGATCATTTTAATATTGACGTGATCACATGCAATAGTACATGTCTCAATACCTCACAATATTGTATGAATACCAACACACTTGTACCAAGGCACAAACCCTCTCTCATGAAGGATGGACCACCTGTACAATAAACCTGTCACACACTGTTACGTAATCATTAAGTCCATTTGTAGCACTCTGCGTATCAAAGGCACCGCTCGTTCTATATTTTCCATGAGAACGGTTGGACAATATAGCACGGTGGGCGGTGACTGACCTTAGCTCGACCTCAAGAAAAAGTCGCCCGGGCACAAAGATTCAGCGACAGCAGCGAGCCATCGTGCTACAAACCAGTAAAAACACCGTTGCGAGTGCAATACGGGAATTATTGCGCTTGGGATGTCGGTCTCGACCACACCCCGAGCGCAATAATTCCCGTATAGCACTCGCAACGGTGCTTTAACTATTGATCAGCAATAATTATACGTAAAGTTGATAAGGAGCTACACTGTAGGCATTGAAAGTGAAATCGATCTGACTGGCTTTCTCTCTCCATCATCTGTCCACCACATATATACAGACACACATACGGACATGCAGTGAATTACATGACCCAATGGATACAGCTGAAAATATCAAAAATAGTGGAGAGAATTATCAAAATATCTATTGAAGGCACAAGTATCAAGTGCCTACATCAGTGCATAGTATTGTACATATCACATGATACAGCATACATACACTATAGTAACACTTGTACTCTGATCCATCACAATCTCACAATGTAGACACACTTTGTACTCACATTAGTAACTGAATTGATATTAGCTCCTCTGTCCACTAGCAGCTTCACTATTGCTAGAAAACCATTATAAGCACTCGCATGTAGTGGTGTGCCTCCATACTATTGACAAACAAATAAACACAACATGTTATGATCATGTACTATGAGTGTCTCAGCAACAATGATCAACCAACAATAATCCACCATCCAGTACAAGACAATAGTAAACAAAACCAGATTTACTGTTATCATCTTTGAATATTAAATCAAGTGAACTACAAATTCCATAGATCATTTTAAATGACAACTCTCGTGTGACATGAAATCATACTTAACCCTTTAATTACTAAATGAAATTTTAACCTCGTAAATGCTGACCACTTCTCTCGTGAATATCTCGTGTCTTTTGTGCTACTGGTCTCAAATTTGCGTCCTTTTACGCCAGTGAGTAGCCGCAATTGCCCACACTCAAGTCAATCGATATGCCCCTCCCACTTCAAAAGTGAAGCCGATAAAGTGCAACGACCTCATCAAATTTTGCTCAAAGTTAGTACTTTGGGCTGGATACTGAAAAGTACACACAAATAGCAGTGGTTTTGGTGAGTGCAAAATGTAGCCCAGATCATAGAGAATGCACAAAAATGTGTTTCTGAGCATCCTGAAGCCATAAAATGTCCAAATTTCCTTGGCAGCCATTTTGTTTTTCCTAAGATGTTGTGAGATTTGCACTGAAGCCATAGAAATGCCGAAGCCAATATGTTTAGCACAGGGGGCGCACCGAAAACTGGTCAATTTTTTGCGGTTATTTGTATTCTTTAATTTAGCTTAATTTCGGAATATTTTAACACTTTTTGATAAAGTTATGGTGTCTGAAGTATGTATGTCGCCAAATGGCGACAATAGGGGTTAAAGGATTAAACTAGCTAAGTACTGCAGGCATCAACAAATGAAAACTCAGTGGCGGATCTAGGGAGGATCCAGAGGTGCACGTGAACCCCCTTTGCGCTCAATAATGATATTCACAAGCTACATTAATTGCCATACCCTTATGAGGAATTTAGTTTACACTATTAGGGAGGCAAACGGAAAAACAAGATGGCGGCTACATACAATGTATTAGCGTTCAAACGCTGATATTTCGCCTGGTGATGAATTTTATACGTCCAAAGACACTTAGATCTGCTCTCTGGTGTTGCCCCATCTTACAGCAGCAAGGAGATTGCCCGAAATTGTTACTGAAGTAATGAACCTGGAAACGGTGAAATCGAGTTTTGTCCTCTTCGTTTTCTTCTTTCTTCAGCGCGCCTAGCGCCTTTACGCAAGCAATGCCGAGACCAAACCACCCACGAACAGTCGTGAAATTCTCTTGGCAGGTGTCTTTTGAACTTTGTCTTTAGCGAAACGGCGATATAAATTCCGCGATTTCTCGATCGTGATCCATTGTCAACTAAGTGTTAGACGCCATTATTGTGATTGCGCAATATGCACGTGACCAAGCAGTGGTTAGCGCACGTGACCAAGAACTAGAGTATCGCCGCGCCGTATGGATCACGGAGAACACATATTTGTCTGGAGTCTTCGAAGAGCGATAAGCTCGTATGGGATCACCATTCTGTGCTTGCCACATAACTATAACCAACAGGTCTACAAACATGTGTGGGGCTCGTATGCACTGCATGCATGCATGCGTAGGTGAGCCGATATGTACAGCATAACAATTATTTTTAGCAGGTGTCAGGCGCGTGTCCACGATAGGGCTCAGGGTGCTCTAGCACCCCCCTCAGCATTGAATTTTTAAATTATTCATTGCATTAAAGTACACTGTGGCTATAAATGTATCATAATTGTTATTACAACAAACTTAGCAGCTGCCAATATCCCATTCTAAGGTAGTTTAGGCTGTTTTCTATTAGTTTCAGCGAAGAACAGACCCAGTGCGCCATGATAATAATGACGAAAATGACGCAATAATAATGAATATCATGAATATTAATTAGATTTTTGGCCGCGCTTTGCGTGCACCTATCTCTTTTCATTTCTGGACACGCGCCTGGGTGTGGCCAACTAGCAATCCTTAAGGCAAAGCCAACTGTTAACAACAACAAGAAAATTAACAGAGAAGGTACATACACAAAAAAAAAGCCATAACAGGGGTGTGGCCAAACTACTCAGCTACTGCACATGCACTCACTAAGTTACTGACCAGTTACCCTGGTAAAAATAACATAATTTTATATGTTGCACATATGTTACATATATGGAGTGCCAAATGACCAGAAAAAACATATGAATCGTAAATACAACATATATGTACATAGCTTTGACATAGAATACAAAATGTATTAGAGGCTTTAGAGAACAGTGCCAAATGACCAGAAAAAACATAGGTCTACATATATGTTGCACGCGTATGTAACATATATGCCCGTTTTACCTGGGTAGTATTTGAATGAGACGTATTTGTAGCAGTGGCACTAGCTGTAGCAGCAGCAGCTTGACCGGACGGGGGCGTGGCCGATGTTGACTGCTGTTGTCCAGCGAGAATGGCCCCTACCAAGGCTGACGACAATGCCTGAATCGGATCCATGATGGCATACAGTCGGCGGAACGGATGAGAGGGGGTTTTGAGATTGACTGGAGCCTTCTCTTAGTCCTACTAGGCACGTGCATGTGTTAATTGTCACGTGATAGAGGCGTGGCGTGATTCAGTTACATAATGTCAGTTGGCATTTATAAATTTCAGTCGGTATAATACAAATGCAGCTAATAATGTATACATTTATTAATTTGGTGAATTTTTATGTTTTGGTACAAACGGCACCCCATAACCTTATCTGTTGATTTACTAGTGCACAAGAGGATTTAGCTCACCATACAAATGTTACCATAATGTACACGTACCTCATCACGAGCATCAATAACTACATTTGGTTGTTGTAATAGTAGCTTTACCACATCTTCATGTCCTTCTATAGCACTGATGTGCAGAGGAGTTCGATGGTACTGAAACAAAACAATAAAACATTGTCAATGACAGACACAGTTACAATAATTATCCTATTATGAACTACACACTCCAATCAAACAGTGTATGTACTGCTAGCTGGCTACCAATATTATCATTGCCGATCGGCAATGATATGTAGGGATGACATCGAATTAAGATGGCGGCTACTCATGTGTGAAAATGAGTTATCGCATATATCTCCATTATTATGTATTTCTACTGCATTTTAACTATCTCTAAGTGAATCTGAAGTTTAAGCGCTTGTGGAAAGTCTACGAAAGTCGCTGGGACTGCTTGCTTGACGACGAAAATCAAGACAGCACGGTGACTCTCAGGGAGGCCATTGCAGATCTTCGTTGTTTTAGTGTTTCTCGAGATTCCAGACATCTAGGATTGTTCAGACGATTGTTTTGAGCATGACAATACCTTTGGCGAAGCTGGCAGACATTTCTAAAGAGGTAAACTAAAATCGCCGCCCACGCGAATTGTTCATTTTCTTTCTTCTTTCAGTAAGCCTAGCGCTGTTCTGAGTGAACGAATCACTACCAAACCTGCACCATCGCATGTGTATATATCTGGGGTAGTGCACTTACTTCTTAGGTAGGCATGAAACACTACCAGAAGCGAGCAATCCTTGAAAAACATGGTTTTTGGACCGTTTTGGACTGTTAGAGCGACTCCATTAACTAACCCTCTTGTCGCTGCTGATTATTGACTCCGCCCACATCAGTTTTGAAACTGAGGTCGGTTGCTTCGCTTTGTCTCTGCTCTCAGTTTGGGCGCTTCAGCGCGCAAGCTAGAGGTATGAACATTTGTTTAAAGCAGTATAATATATCCTGGGTAAGTCTATGCTGGCATCATGACCCACGGCAGGTGCGAACCGGACGACGGTGATGCTACCAGTCTAGCTAGGCAAATTCAGTCACACTACGCGGCGTAAGCTGTACCTATAGGACCCCTGTGCTGTTGACAACTGGACATTGTAAAAAGCTAGAAGCCTCTGTGATCGTGATATCGACATCAACATGCAAGCCTGGGACCAGTCTACGGACTAGGCTTCCGGCATGCATGATCATCACTGTTCCACTGAGATAGTGTTAGTCTCTTCTTCATCCATTACAGTGCTAAGAAATATCATGTTGTCAACTCATACCCTCAACCTCTCTAACTATAAACCTTTTCATTATTCTTGTGATTGCCGATAATAACATTCCATGTTCCTTGACTTTCTGTCTAGAGGCTATGCACCTTCTGATCTACTAGACTAGTAACTGCTGCTCACAGAGTTGTAAAAATGAAATAAAAGCTAGCATAGAATACAGCTAATACGTTCAAACTGATAGTAATCAAAAAAGTAACAAGAACAAGTAAAGCAAAAAAGTTTTAATAAAAAATGTAGGAATGACGCTAGCAAAGGTAAAGGAACAAGATGGGATGATGCTTGCAAAAGTAAAGGAACAAGACGGGATGATGCTTGCAAAAGTAAAGGAACAAGATGGGATGATGCTTGCAAAACTAAAAAAATGAAGCACCAAAGGTGCAGATGCCTCGGTGCAGTACATGTAGCATGGATGGCATTCAATTAGCAGATGCATAATTATGACAGCACGTAACACATAATTATGCATGCAGTAGATCCACGGAAGGATCAAAACAGTATCATGAAAGCATGCAATGTAAGCTGCAGTAGAAACAAGTTAAAGTATACTGCAACAAGACTACTGCACTCATTGCTGTGACAATACTGCTACAAATATCAACAAACACAACTATCCACCATTCTACAAACACAGCAACTGCAGATGCATGTATACAGGATCCAGCTTTTACTAACATCATAAATATCCACAAACACAACTATCCACCATTCCACAAACACAGCAACTGTAGATGCAAGTATACAGGATTTCTATACTGCAATCAGATACACAGTAAACTGCACCTTTCTGTAAGCAATCACAATGCAGTATAGTAGTTATGCAATCAGAAGCCAATCAGTGCTGACCACTATAATTACATTCAACTGGGCGTGTCTACAATATTCAGCACAGCACACACATACCACGAGCGAGATAGCTTCCATAGCTTACTTACACGATTTCTCTGGACCTGCGCTGCTATCCTGTAGTAAAATGCTAACCTATCAGGTTCAAGGCAGTCAACTGTGGACAGCTTTGCCAAATCACGCCATAACTCGAGAACGAAGCTTCGTATACAAGTTTCAAATGTTCAAAAGCGAGATAATATCGAGTTCTACTTGCATTGCTAGTTTCAGAGCTTACCTTTCAGCGTACGCCGCAAAACTGAAGTAACAGACGGAAAAATGCACCATTGGTGCTGGTTATGCCTCGGTGGATGTTAAAATTTGAGCATGTAATGCTATAACAGAGTAGGATTCATATTCAGCTGCCAGCATTCGAATATAGCTCGAGCAAAAGCAATATAGCAAGCTTGTAGTTATGCAATCAGAAGCCAAACAGTGCTGAGTAATTATTAATATTATTTTAATTAACTGGGCGTGCCTATGCATTGAATGGCAGTAGCCTGCCGGGTTCTGGTTACAAGTAGCTTCCTCGCGCAGTTTCTACGGACCTGCGCTGCCATCATGTAGTATAAATTTAACCTACAAGCTACTAGGCAATCTGCTGTGAGTAGTTTTGTTTTCTGAGAAGTCCTGATCGTCAGCAAAGCCATCTATAGGTGAGCAAACCACGCCATAACTCTAGAACAAAGCCTTGCATCGAACTTTCGCTAATACACAACCGAGACAATGTCGAGTTATACCTGCATTGCAAGTTTCAGTGCTCACTGTTCAGCGTGCGCCGCAAAAATGGTGTAACAGACAGACAGAACGACAGACAGACAACGCGATTACAGTATGCCTCGTGGCTCCGCCCACCGAGGCATAACAAGATGGGATGATGCTTGCAAAAGTAAAAGTCCCAAGTATCCCTACATCAGCGGCTTGAAGGAGGACGCAGTCCGATGAAGTAATTGACGGTTGTAAATAAAGTAGGTGACAGTTGTAAATAACTAGAGGTATCTGTGTTTTGGAGGGCACAGTCTGATTAAGTAATTGACGGTTGTAAAAGGTATAGGAAGAGGATTCCGCATTTGTCAGTTGCACGTTGTCGCAGCAAGCCGCAGATGAAGGGATACTTGGGACTTTTACATTTGCAAGCATTATTCCATCTTGTTCCTTCACTTTTGCAAGCATCATCCCATCTTGTTCCTTTACTTTTGCAAGCATCATCCCATCTTGTTCCTTTACTTTTGCAAGCGTCATCCCTACACTTTTTAGTTTTTTTTCTTATTATACAGTGACAATAATTTTAGGTTCACAAGACATAACCTAATGATTAGTCTGTCTCAAGTGGAGAAGACATGCTCAGTACAGCAACAGCCTTATATGGTACCTTGCAACACACTATTCCTTCATCCCATGTCTGTCACAACTTGAACACACAAAATATCTCACTACCAGTGAAGCAGTCACACTTACTATCATACGATCCAAAACAGATCAAACTGCTCATGGACACACACTGCATGCCACAGGAGCTAGGAAGCTATGCCCAGTCTGAATTATCACTTCTCTAGACGCTATAGCTAGCTTGCACTCACACCACCCACCACACCAACTTATCACAATACCCACACCATATCAACCACTTTTCTAACGGAAACAAGGTACACTGCATTGCTGGTTCCAGAGGACACTACACAAGTAGCTAGACCACAGTGGGTATGACACATCACACACCAACTTATCAATGGTACGGCAGCTACTTCAGCACCAGAGACTGCATGGCTGCACACACAATCAAATGGTTATGATATACGCTAGAGAAGCCACACACACTGACAGTACATCTAAACTAACCCAGCACAACACTACAGCAGAACACCACCCCCCCCCCCGGACTAATCATGACCTCTGAATTGCGGACACCCCGTTTTAAAGGACACCTAATGAAGGGCGAGTGTATGTTTCAACCATTAAAAAGAGGACACCCCGTTAATCAAGACAAATTTTAAAGTCCCAATGGTGTCCGGATTAGAGAGGTCCAGCCGTACACTCTGTATTGACTCATTCTGCAGGTTATAATCACTTGATTTACACAAAATCATAGACGTGATCATGACGTTGAGAGATGATACTATAAACCACTATTAGCAATATGGTACGACAGCGCTAGAGAGAGATGCACACACACTCACAATAGACCAGTAGTGTATCACTGTACTACTGCACTGTCTTGACTAACAAACACTTTTAACACTCCCTGGGAACGACAATCGTAGCAGGCTAGGTCGAGCCTCACACTCAGGCTCACCATGTGGTGTCGTAATGCAGCTACTGAAAACCATTGTTGCATTTTCTTGCTGCGGTGCAAGAATGACCACAAACACAAGATAACGTCTGTGACAATGATGCTATAGACACCAATGTAACCACCATTGGGTTCATGGTGAGTATGGCTTTAGACAAATCCACCAATCAGAACACTTTCTAGTAGCTACTGATACAAGGCTGCTATTGGTATTAGTGAGGGTGGTCTAGTGTATTAGAATACCAACTTGGCAGTGGCGGATCTAGGATTGGAGAATGGGGGGTTCTCAGTTGAATGGGCGCGCTTGCGCGCCCGCGAATTTTTGAAAACCACGCCCACTTCTGGTCAAAACCTTGTCTATTTTGCGTGAATTTCTTATTGGCTTGTTATTTTAGCCAGCTGAGTACAGCCCTTGCAGGTGGCGAATGTGGGACAACCCCTAGTTATGTTGTGTAAACTAAATTCCTCATAAGGTTGGCAATTAATGTAGCTTGTGAATATCATTATTGAGCGCAAAGGGGGGTTCGCGAGCACTTCTGGATCTACCCTAGATCCGCCACTGATATTATGTACATGTACAAGTATACATGTAAATCCTGTGAATACATGTACTGTACCAATAGTGATCAATACCACACTGTACAAAGATGAATGATCAGTTACTGACTGTGCGTGAGAACTGGATTACACACCTGTTACTACATGACTCAACACAATCACACACAACTCACATGTCCTGATCTAGTGTACTTAGCATTAGCTCCTCGTGACAAGAGCTCCTTCGCTCTTGCCATGTCACCATTCTCACAAGCATACCAGAGGTCTTTATTCTGTGAACACAACATAACATCATGTATCAAACAATGACAGCTGCTACACTTTGAAATAACACATATATAATCACAAATGATCGAATGAAAAGTATATTTCTGATAACATGCTCTGTTTTGACTATTACTAGTTTGAGACTGAAATTATTAGTACTCGTCACTCACCAATCGCTTCTGAGAAACAGCCATGATACTATTTTGGTTGAAAAGCCGAGGAAGATCGAGAATAGAAACGTCCAAACAAGAAACGCCCTAACAAGGTATGTGGAAACGCCCAAACAAGGTATGTGGAAATCACGTGATGTAGCTTACTTGAGCCCCGCCTTCTTCCATATAACTGCGCTGCAGCATCATCAGACTAGTCGTGTACAGACCAAGATCAGTACGAAGTGTATCACTGCTAACAGGACGAAGTGTATCACTGCTAACAGGACGATACTAAGAAGGTGAGCCAGCCAATGATGAATAAAGAGACGAGATATAGCTGTACCAGTGCTGTAGGACGAGATCTAGCTGTACCAGTGCTGTATAGGACGAGGTATAGCTGTACCAGTGCTGTAGGACGAGATATAGCTGTACCAGTGCTGTAGGACGAGATCTAGCTTTAACAGTGCTGTAGGACGAGATCTAGCTGTACCAGTGCTGTAGGACGAGATCTAGCTGTACCAGTGCTGTAGGACGAGATCTAGCTGTACCAGTGCTGCAGGACGAGATCTAGCTTTAACAGTGCTGTAGGACGAGATCTAGCTGTACCAGTGCTGTAGGACGAGATCTAGCTGTACCAGTGCTGTAGGACGAGATCTAGCTGTACCAGTGCTGTAGGACGAATTTGAGAAGCATCCAGGCTAAGACAACTCAGGAATCGCTTAGCCATGTTGTTGACAGGGTGGGGCTGAGACGCTATTTCAGGTTAAACCATCTCAGTGCAGCTTTATATGTCATCGATTTCAATCTGGAACAAACAAAAACAGAAATAAAAAAGTATTTCAGTGCTTCAGTTGTAGTCGCTGGATCAAAGCTCAGTAACACACGGCTCATGACTATATGACAGGACTCTCGTGGTGGTGATCAGACTTAATGATTAATAAATAATTATGTAACTGAATCAATTCACATACTGCAGCTAATGACCAAGTATGGTAATGTTTATCGTTTCAGTATCATCAGCAACAGCTGCAGAGACCATGGTCGAGTCCCCTCAGTAGCTAGAGAGAGCCAAGATACAACACAGCATGGATCACGAGAAGTGCTGTGACTATCCACCATCCTATGAGACAGCCATAGCAGACCAACAAGAGCTGACCACACTAGAGGGCTCATCAGCAACAGCACTCATCATGGCTCCAACAGCACTCATCATGGCTCCACCACCAGGCTACTACTACACTCACAAATTCTGCACAGTACGTATTATAGTAAAAGTAAATTAAAAAGATTTCTATCGAAATCAAAAGGATGTAGTGATGAAGAAATCTACCACTGGTTCACAATGTAAACCAACAAGGAACAAGCATGGAATGGTAACACGATTGACTTGCTAACAGACCATAGATCCCTACATCAGAGGCTGCTGTGGTCTGACTATAGCTAGTTCAGCTAGTTACTGTTGACTGACACCTGACGTGCGTTGTAATGAATTCAACTTGTGACAAAATATTGATCTTGTGTACAGCCACTGATGTAGGGATCTATGGTCTGTTAGCAAGTCAATCGTGTTACCATTCCATGCTTGTTCCTTGTTGGTTTACATTGTGAACCAGTGGTAGATTTCTTCATCACTACATCCTTTTGATTTCGATAGAAATCTTTTTAATTTACTTGTTTGTGTCATTTTTTCTTTTTCAGTGAAGTGCAGTTCAATACTCATGCATGTACCGAGCCGTCTTTGTTTCCACCATTAGTTTAGTTTTCCTGTTGTTGATGGCTTTTCTTTATTATTATTATTAATTTAAACTTGTAGCTAAAATCGTTATGCTGTACATATCAGCTCGCCTACGCATGCATGCATGCAGTGCATACGAGCCCCGCCCACACTTGTTTGCAGACCTATACGGCTTATCTGGCAAGCGCAGAATGGCGATCTTGACGAGCTTACCGTTCTTCGAAGACTCCAGACAAATGCCGGGTATGTGTTCTGGGGCCGTGATCCGTACGGCGCGGCGATACTCTAGCTCGATCATCTAGCTAGTGCTTGGTCACGTGCGCTAGCCACTGCTTGGTCACGTGCGTATGCATATTGCGCAATCACAATAATGGCGTCTAACACTTAGCTGACAATGGATCACGATCGAGAAATAGCGGAATTTATATCGCCGTTACGCTAAAAACAAAGTTCAAAAGGCACCTGCCAGGAGAATTTCACGACTGCTCGTGGGTGTTTTGGTCTCGGCACTGCTCGCGTAAAGGCGCTAGGCGCGCTGAAGAAAGAAGAAGAAGAAGAAGAAGAAAGAAGAAGACGAAGATGACGAAACTCGATTTTCACCGTTTCCAGGTTCGTCACTTTAGTAACAATTTCGATCAATCTCCTTGCTACTGTAAGATGGGGCAACGCCAGAGAGCAGATCTAAGTGTTTTTGGACGTATAAAATTCATCACCCGGCGAAATAACAGCGTTTGAACGCTAATACATTGTATGTAGCCGCCATCTTGTTTTCTCGTTCATCCCTACATAGGGAGTCACTACCGTGCCTCCCTAATACTACGTATTACACACCTACTAAGTACGGTAATGTTATTGCTATAGTTATACTTCAAGTCATGCAGGTTCCTACAATACCAACAGTAGTGCAAGGCGGGATTCAACCACCTTCCATGATTGGTATGCTGATACGCTGCATAGTGCTAAAACCAGGTATCATGTATTGACATTTTACTGTATAGAACCGGTGAGTGTCACAAATTCAAACCAGCCAAGTATGTTACCTGGAGTGAAGTCAGCTATCATCTGAATAGCCTCGTACCCAGGCTCTACCCAGGCTCTATTGAGTGGGCGGATTATAGAGCCTGGTTTATACTGTCTGCGCATGCGTTTAATTTCTTGCTTTTCCAAGAATATCACGGATTCTTGTTCATCTTTGTGTTACGTATACGCTTGATGACGTCGAGTTCCGGTGCGCGCTTTTAACAGTAATGGCTTTCTGTACTGCAGTTAAATACGCTCTCCAGTGCCTTGGCTGTCCTGATCTCTGCTTGAAACCTGAACAACTAACCTCTATCAAACATATTTATGAAGGCAAGGACGTTTTTACATGGCTACCTACCGGTTTTGGTAAATCGATCTGTTATCAAGCTGTCCCTTTTTTGATGGACAATAAACTCGGCAGAAGTGATAGTGCGATAATAGTAGTCTCTCCTCTTGTGTCCTTGATGATTGACCAGGTTACAAATTTGAAGAGTAAAGGAGTTGATGCTGCAATAATGTCATCTAATGCATCCTTCGGAGAGAGTAAGCGAACACTACTTGCTACTGACGACAGCATCTGTAAGAGCAAACTATTGTACTGTTCTCCTGAGGCTTTACAAAAAGGAAGGTGGAGAGAATGTTTACGCAACCCTGTATTGTTTTCAAGGATCGTCTGTATAGTAATCGATGAGGCACATTGTATTTCAAAGTGGTAAATATAGACATAACTTTATTTGCATGACAGGTGGATTATTTTTGCTTTACTGCATGTGTATAATATTATAGGTGTGATGATTTCCGTCCTTCTTATGGCAAATTAAATGAGCTGAGAGCCCTTGTTCCCAAGAATACACCATTTTTCGCCTGCACGGCAACTGTAACACGAAGCATTCGCAAAGAAGTAATGGAAAAACTAGACATGAGTAGCAGTTGTGAGTTTGTAAGTGCATCACCTGACAGACCAAATATCAAATATACCGTATGCCCGCGCACAGAAATAGAAACTGATTTAGATTGCTATCTGAAATCTTTGAAGAACCTCAGATCTAAAGCTCCTCGTGTTTTGATCTATTGCCAATCATTGAACATGTGTGCTAATCTATATGCCCACTTTCTGTACCATCTTGGTGATGAATCATATGATCCAATAGGGTCTGAGAAAGTCAGTGACAATCGTCTGTTTGGTATGTTCCACTCAAGCACACCTGAATACAACAAAGATGTAATAATAAGGAGTCTTGCCAGTCCAGATGGAGTCGTCCGTATAGTTTTTGCTACGGTCGCTTTGGGCATGGGCGTGGACCTTCGAGACGTGAACACTGTAGTACACTATGGTGGCATGCAGAGTATTGACAGTTACTTTCAAGAAAGTGGCAGAGCCGGAAGATCAGGAGCGAGTGCCCTTTCTGTTGTTTTTTGGAAACCAGTGGATTGCCCTAAAAGAAAGCAGTTGACGACAACAAGAGATTTTGAGTTATCAGCTGTTAGACATTATCTAGAAAATGATACATCGTGCCGCAGAAGATTCCAGTTACAATATTTTGATTATTCTTGTGTAAGTACAGTGAGAAACTCAGATAAATGCTGTGATGTTTGTGCAAAAAAAGAAATTTAATTTTCGAAAGAAAAGAAATTATCTATGAAAAGATATGATACATTATCATCTTCACATCCATTGTCTATAGCTTCATTAATCTCCACAGCTTCATCTTCACTGTCACTATCAGTTTCAAATTGCTCTTCACTGTTGTCTTCTAATTCACAAACAGCACCTTTGAACATAGCAAATTCTCTTTTCTTTTTGGCAATCCATTCCAACGCTTTTTCCTTGTTGAAATTCCACAACGGATTTAGCTTCATGTCTCCAAATTTTGCATGACTTCTGTTTGGTATAACCTCAAGTAGCTTGTTACTCATGACATCGTCTACAACTAAACCGATATCTCTTGCTGTAGACAATGTCGAATGCCTACTCGATGTGACTGGTACACACGACTCACGATCATACTGTTTACAAATGTTGTTGATTGCACTGACAGATCTTGCTGCTCGCTGTAGTGCCTTCTCTGTTAAATTAGGCCCCATGCATCTAATAATCTTTTTTACCGTTTTGACCACATGCTCATTGTATAGATCCATGGGTATGTTTGTGCCCATCTGCCCTCGTGTGTTAACAAATCGATCCCATTTAATATGGTGGGCAAGTTGGGGTGAAAGTAGAGCATTTACTTGAAACTGGATTCTAAGAGCTTCTAAAGCATACTTATGCCTTCCTGTTGCCTTGAAATGTGGTAGCAATAATCGCCAACACTGAAACACTCGCTCTCCATCACCTTCTGAACATGCATCTTTGAACACCATCAAGATTGCTCCATAGTGGCATAGGACTCTTGCGTAGTTGTGCACACAATCTTCAGTCTCGGTTACTTTGCCAGATATATCAATTAATGTGCATTCATTAACCACTTTACCTGCAATTTGGTGAATGTATGCCAATTGCCTAGTGGCTGATACCTTACGGGGCAGATTTGAGATTTTTCCACTGAGTTTGCCTATACCAAGTGCTTTGCATGCGCTTGCCAAAAGATGTCCCTGAACTACTACAGCAACAAATTCAAAGTTGGCATCAACAGCTTTTTTTGGGTCAGAAGTGACAGTGCTGCGATTAAGGAGACTGCGGAAGTAGCGCAATGTGCCATGCTCACCGACTGACTCTTTGTACAATAGTTTCCATATCACCTGCATAGATAAAAACCGTCATTATTTGTGACACCATGCAAATTCTTTCAGCTCACTCACCGTTAGTAGACACATCATACAATGCCAGTCTTCAGTTACTGGTTCAAGGACTCGCAGCTGCTCTTCAATAGTGTTTCCATCCATCGTGTGTCTTTGTGCCCCGATCTGCCGTTCACACGTTAACTGGTCACCTCCTGACAATATCCTGTGGTCTTTTGGATAATCGGATCCAAGATAGCCATGCATGGCCGACATAATATCAATCATGTCCTTGTGTGTTGCCTCATTCTTTAAAAGAACATCCACAAGGACAACATCTGATTTACTTGCCATTTGGGAAGAATAAGCATGACTGATGTGCTTGGGCACAACCTTTGCAAACTGCTTCAACTCATCTATATGCTCTGTGATGAGTCTGCTAACAAGTGTGATAAGAGTAGAGCGCATTGCAAATATGTCAGCTGATTGAGGAAGAAGAGATTCACTAGAAATCGATGACAGTGTACCAACTTGACCATTGCAACTCAAGCCGCTACTTGGTAAACGGCTTTTCCCAGCAAGAATACTGTACATGTGAAGCATTGAACTTTGATGATCAGAACGGACATCTCTAACACCGATCTTCTTATCAACATTGTCTCCCCAATACTTGAATACGACTCCATCAGATATCCATTGAGAGAGAGGAATGGTGTGAGATTTGGATATTGAATCCACAACATTCATTGTACCTTCATAACTGAGGCAAAGACATGCATGATTCAATCGCCTGTACACCTGTATAAAATTATTATAATGGTGATATGCAGCTATACGAACAATGCATACCTGTTTCTCGGCATGTGAGGAAAACAATATTAGAGAAATAAGTGTTTGAATTCCACATACTTCTCTGTTACGTTCCTTTAGAAGAACAGCTATGGCCATGCATATGCCAGGAAAATGAGATGATGCTGCTTTCTTCTGGTTGCGATGGTCACTGTGTGATACAATTTTTGAGAGTAGAGCCATTAAATTAGGAGCCCTCGTAGACAGGTCACCAATACAGTTTTCCCACTGAAATGATTGTAAGTCAGTGATGGATCGAAAAGCTGATGGTGAAATTCTTTGACAGAGCAAAGAACATTCTTGATCAATCACTTTCAAGAAATGCTGCTGCCAAATGAGTTGAAACAACTCGTCATTTTGGATTACAGATTCTGCAATGGAAGACATATGACCGGTCGCTAGCTGTTTACCAATAGAAGAGAGATTGTCTGGCAATGTGCTGCTACAGGAGCTAACAATTCCATTGGTCAATGTAGACACTGTAATCTAGAGAATTATGTGCATGTTATTTTAAGTAATTATTAGTAACTGCAGTGTAAATGTCTGGCAGTATGCAGTATGCAGTATGCATGCAACTCACCAAAACAGAGTCAGCTTGTGGTAACGGAGCAACAGTTTCAGATTGTGTTCTTGAGGAAGTAGAACTACTTGTGACTGCTTGTTGATCCATACCTATTACAATAATAAATACACATGCACAATTATAACGATACTGTATTGTATAGCATACTCACTTGTTTCAGAATTGTCTAATGATATGGGTGGCATTGCAGTAAGAAGTACAGGGTGATGCTCACAACTTGGTATGAGCTCTAATGCATTACCTGCATGTACAATGAATAGGTATAAAAATTGTACAGCATTCTAAATAGCATACAGAAATAACCTGGCAATGATCGTACACATGAGGTCACGGCAACTTGAGGTTCAATTGATTCACAAATCAGTTCTGTAGTTAGTGATGATGTTGCAGAATCTATAGAGGTAAAGATGCATCATGTTTAATTCGAGTACGGTACTGAGGCTGTTAACCTGCTGCTAAGGAGCAAGGAGTTTCAACCGGCACGTCAGTAATCTGATCTGCATGTGACAACTCTGATGTTTCAGGATCTATCATACATGCAGAAACTGTTAACATTTTTAATTTACTAGAGCACAATATTTTACCAAAGCAAAGCTGCCTTGCTGATGAAAGTCGCTTCGAAGATGGTCTTGCTCTCAATGTGCTAGGAGAAATGTTGCTTGCCCCACTAGTCTCCTTCGTTCGCTTTAATGGTCCCCTCATTGAACTAGAAGAATGCTTAATCACTAATTCTTTGAAGTTTTTGAGATCTAAAGCAGATCTTTCCAGTGACTCCAACCTCCTTTTGCACTTTTGACAGATGTGCTTTGGTAGATCATCGTCCTCGGTCACAGATATTTCTAGTAGAGTACTGATACGGGCAGGTAGTTTCTGTTTGTAGCCAGATTTGCTGAACAGAGAGATGGCATTGTTCGCACACGTCCTATCCCGGCAGAAACGACACACTTTAAAGTACTGCGCCATTGATCAGCTGTTATGACGTTCAAGCTATAATTTTTCATCGCGGTGGACGTCACTAGATGGTTACGCCCACTGTACACCCACTCAAATAATTGCATTTTTGCTATAATTAAACGCATGCGCAAACAGTATAAACCAGGCTCTAAAATTTAGAGCCTGGGGACGAGGCTATCATCTGAAGTACCAATGTAATCAATCTCACTTTCACATGGTTCTACAGCTATTCAACTTGAGTTAATGACTTCATCCATCATAACTTCTTCTGTCTCCACCACCACTGACAATCACCTACCCGAAATCACACCTGAGCCAATTTTCAAACCCTCAAATCCTCTTTCATAGCCTCCTTCTATCAGTTCTTCGACTTCCTCAAGGAAACTCTTTAGCTAGAAACATTGTGGTCATTTGTGGTACCATTCTGTTGGTTGTAATACTGATTTTGGCTGTTGGCACTTTCTGGGCAATTCTAGCTCTATACTTCACGCGAGAAGGCAAAGAAAAAGGCATTATTCTCCTCCATATGAACTGCATCCAGCTGTAAACTATAGGCGTCCCATACCTAGTGTTCCAGCTATGAATAATCCTGTATATTCAGGTGCTAACTGCTTTAATGCAGGTATACACAATCATAATTTGTCATTTCACAGACACTACTGACCTCGGAGGCAAACCATCTACACCAGAAAAGCATACCACAGTGATATCCAATGGATACGATACACCGTTTGAATTGATGTGCAGGCCTAGAGAAGCTGAACCATATGTACGTAAGAATCTGCATACCTTAAATTGCAAGCACATTGTGTCAACTGCTTGTCATGATTGTTTTTGTAAGCATGCTATGTTAACTATAGTTATCTTATCTCTCCTTTACCCACAAATTTCAATGCACATACCTACTATGTAGGAACAACCAATACCTACCACACCAAGAACATGTGATTCCAATTGGGGAATAGTTGTTCCTACTATGGTATGTGCACACACCACCAAAATCCTTAATGGTGCATGCAATATAATGCTGAATGTATTTTCTATTGTAGGCAAGAAGAGTCAGACTCAAGACCATGGAAAAAGAAAACTGCAAAATCTATGACAAGCTTTCTTCACTTGTGAGCATATAATTAAGCAAGAGTTAGTAATTTTTCTCGACGATGTCTACAGGAAGAGTCGTATGCAGAGCCGGCAGATGATTTTTTCGAAGAAGTTGATGACTATTGGGAACCTGGCTGTGATGCTGCAAGTATTTATGACCAACTGGCTCTGCGGAGGTTTAGAGAAATACTCAGAGAACAAATCAAGTAAGCTACGTTAAGAAAAAATTTGCACAATACTTTTGTCTTTGTAGAATTGAAGACCATCTTGGTTCTGGGCAGTTTGGAGTAGTTGAAAAGGGGGTGTGGTACTCTCCTGATGGACCTGTGGATGTCGCCATCAAGACACTAAAGGAAGAATCTTCAGAAGAGTTGACAGTCCAGTTTCTTCAGGAGGCTGCAATTAACGGACAATTCCAGCATCCTAATATTGTTCGACTCCTTGGTGTGGTTACCCTTGAAGAACCAGTAAGAATAGTAGACCATTCAGTGTTGTTTTTAATGCTGAATGTAGCCCATGATTATTTTAGAACTTGTAAGTAACGGAGATCTTAGAAGTTTTCTATGGAGACTTGATATAGCGTATGTATACAGCAAAATTTGGTAATTTGATACAGTACTCCAGTCCAGGAGACATCGTACCAGCGTCACTACCTGTGCAGTTGCTAGGATACTGTCGACAGATTGCCTCAGGTATGGAGTACCTGTCCAAGAAGAGCTTCGTACACAGAGATCTTGCTGCCAGGAACATCCTAGTGGATGACAAGAAGATATGCAAGGCATGCTGATGAGATCATTCCTCACACAGTTTAGTTGATGTTGATTTTGCAGATTGCAGATTTTGGAATGTCCAGAAACTTGTCGGACTGTGACTACTATCTGTCTCATGGAGGAAAAATTCCTATTAGGTGGACAGCTCCTGAGGTGGCCAATCATGCATTATATATTCGTTACTGTGTATCTTAATTCATACATAGGCGATTAACTACAAAAAGTACTCCACAGCCAGTGATGTGTGGAGCTTTGGCGTGCTCGTGTATGAGATATGGAGTCTGGGACATAGACCATTTGAGGGGATAACAAATCCGGAGGTGATATTAATTTTCTGTTCTCACTTCAGTTAAAATTTCATTTGTACACACGTAGTGTGTTAGGCTCATTGATACTGGATATCGACTCCCTCCTCCTCCTGGCTGTCCCAGAGCAGTGTATCAGATCATGATGGATTGCTGGTGTGTGATAGCTTGTGCCTTTAAATTTTACATCAACAATTTCAAAATATAGGCATCCCAATACAACAGGAAGACCTTCCTTTGCTAGTTTACATCACAAGCTCTCCCGACCAGAGAGCCTGTTACTGAAATGGACAGACGGAGACAAGACTCGTGACCCACAATCTACAATGCTTGGAGCTCCCTTAGAGACTGCCTCTGATTTGCACTCTGACCTACAGTACCGCTCACGAGTAAGTGTACTCAAACCCGCGGGCTAACCGCGCGTAACTCGGGGGTGCCCGCGGGTCCGTGGACGTGTACCCGCTGCCCGCACAACACTAACCCGCGGCCCTAATGCAGCCTTGCATGCACTCGCGACCGGATGGATAGCTAGGCAGACTCACGTTGTCGTTGTGTGACTTTCGCGAGCATATACAGTGCTCGCACGTATCCGCACCAGCGCTTGATGCACTCTGTATTCGCATCTACCCGCGGTTAATGATACACGGTTCCGCGGGCAAGACAAAATTACCCCCGGGTTGCCTGCGAGTCTCCCGCGGGTGTTGGTCCACTTACTCGTGAGCGGTACTGTACAACACAAATATGTTCGCTAAACATTAAAGAATTGAGATGAATATTATTTATAATAATATTATAATGATTAATTTTTTGCTTTTAATTTCATAATGGTCACTTGTAAATTTGCATTGTTAATCAAAATTTAACAGTTAAATTTGATAACAAAATCAACCAAGTAAATACGGTTGTTTCCATGTCTCTCCAATTCAGATATACAAATCCTCCACTTCAGCATAAATTGGTGCATCCCTGTGGATTAGGTCAGCACATCATTATGACCCAAGGATTTATAACTCACATTTCTGGCACGATGTCTCGATTTACAGTTTCATAACATGAATTGTTTTGTAGATCAAATGAATCCGGTCTGGTATAGCATGGATTGTTATGAGGATCAATCGGGTTTTGCACTGAGTAACATAAATTGTTTTTTAGGACACTTGGACTGATTCTCTTGGTATAACAGCTATTATCTTGTAAATCAACTTGAGGTATAATGTTATTCAGAAAGTTTTCTGTGTTTCCATCATTTCCATTGTTAACTGATCTGCAAGTAATGTCATCACATAATTATTGAAACAACTAATGTTGGCTACTTACTGTGAGTTTACTGCATAGCATAAATTCTGATCACTCTGCATGTTTGCAAGATTTTTACGGCTCCAAAGAAGCCTTAAGATAATTATGAATGTGATTGATACTGCAACAGCAATCAGTATAACAGCAACTGTTATAATGGGATAGGCAAATATTGGTAAGACAACTTGCTCATGAGAATTGGACATTTTTGATTGCGAAACATTTATTGAGCTCATTGAAAAAGTCTTCAATGAACTGAACGATACACTTGTTGTGATTTCCACAGTGACCAGAGGATAGTCATACTGCATTGACAGGGGCACAATGTTGGCTGCATCAGTATAATCAAGCTCATAGTTAATGGGGCCGTCATTAATCTGATAGCTAAGTTCTATTTCACTATCTACTGGTTGGTACACTCCCAGTATGTCTCCTTTCTGGAACTTTAGTGGAGGATTGGGAGCATATTCATAAACGTTCAAAAGATAATTGACCCTGTGAGTATTTGAGGTGAGAAGATTGAAGCCAACTTTTTGGTAGTTAGCATCATCCATGCTGCGCCATATTTGTAGCTCAGGTAATTGTTCAGAAGATATGTTGGTCTGCAGTTTAGCTCCCACTATCCACTCAGCGATGAAGCCATTACAGGTGAAGGTGATTTCTGGGAAGAGACGCTGGTTTGCTTTGACTACTACATCATTAATGTTGGCACCCATGACCCACTGGTCAAATTCATTGGAACTTGGAAAGTTACTTATACAGCTGGGGCTGTCTGTAAAACATTATAGCAGCAGCAACAAGTGTTATAGCATGCTTCATTTCTTACCAGTTTCAGGAGATATGAGCAGTTGTTTGCCGTTCATAGCATTGAATGACTGCCGTACAGTCCCAGGTAACATTGATGGTGGATTACTAATCTGAGAGACAGTAGTACAGCATATTCTACTCATAGCAACATCATCATTATCATGATAGAACACTGTGACAGCACTGCTACTCCTTGGTGGCTGGTATACTCCTAAAACATCTCCACTCTGAAATGGCATTGGAAGATCTAGGTTATACTTGAGCACTCCTTCACGACTGAAATCTCCAGGATTCAGTCTGATCTGTTGACTGTCCTGTCTAGTGGAATTCATAGAATTCAGTCTCCATATCTGAATCTCAGGATACAAGACATCAGACCCTTTAGAAATTGATGCCGCATTTATTGTAGCTCCTAAGAAAACACTTGTTAGTCTTCCATCACAGTTGAAGCTCACATCAGGAACTATGCACAATTGAGCATCCAACTTGTTCGTGGATTCTGATGCTTCTAGCTTTGTAGCTCTTTCAGTCAGTAAATCCAAATGCATAAATCCTCTGGTACAAGCATCAGATACTGCAGTCATATCAATGCAACAAGACAAATAGTTATACTAACGTCTTTTTGTCATACCTTGTAACAAAGCGATACAAAACAACATTAGAGTTGCTAGCTCAGCCATGACTACAAACTGAATCCTACGTAGGTGTGAAATGAATTTAACAAATGTAACTTGAAAGAAGAGGTGTCAATGCACTTTGGTACGACACTATTGGTGATAACAGGGTCCATAATCATCTGTGCCTATTAAGCCTATATAGCTACCAGTGATCGACCGCGCCTATTATGGACTCCTGGTGATAGCATAACTATTATTTCAGTTACTATTGTAATGCATAAAATGTGCTAAAATTGTTAACATGTCACAGATTTTGGTAGTTTGTTGCATGTTGTAAGATAACCAACAACACATTATTTTCCTTACTACGTATGTAAAAACTAGCTGATCAGTTTTGTAACTCTTGTAACTGATACAGTAGCTCTGACTATCTACTCAGTTAGTATAGAGCCATAACAGCTAGTGAAATGATTCCTGAGCTGTTGACTATAGTTTCGTGGCAAAAGTGTGATGGAATGTTCGCGGCTAATATCGACCCAAAAGTGCGGAAATGACGTCAGAATTATGACGTCATTTCCGCACTTTGCCGCGAACATTCCATCACACCTTTGCCACGAAACTATCTATAGAATGTTTTTTTTTCATAACAGAACATCTTTTGAATGGCTTATCGAATATAGTGAACAATTGCTGCGTTATTGGATGCTCTAGTTCGGCAAAGAAAGGCTGTATGGTAAGTTTTTTTCCGCTTCCATTTCACGACCAAGCCAAGATAGAACTGTGGATAAATGCTGTACGTCGAGTACGTCGAGCAGTGTGGAAACCTCGACGTTACTCAAGAATCTGCAGCTTAAACCTTATAGAAAGTAATTTTTTAACTTTGAAATACAATTTTGCAGGCTAATAGACTGGGTAAGCCCACCATGATTCTAGTCACCCTGACTATGTACCAAGTGTGTTTCCTACTGCTTACAAGAAGGCTATACACAAGGAACAGGGTCTGATTTAGATAAATATAATAGACTGTGTAATAGAAGGGTGATACGATGTGACCAAGCAGCTAAATCACTCTATAACAGTGCA